>VYXD01016610.1:272253-450648 GCA_013397195.1 Hylia prasina
ACCGTACCGCACACTGCACCACACACCGCTCCGCACCACACACCTCACCGCACCGCACCGCACACCGTACCGCACACTGCACCACACACCACACACCGCACCGCACACCACACACTGCGCCGCACACCACCCGCGCCTCGCTCCGCTGCAGGGCACCGCCGGTGCGTGCTCTCCCTTGCTGAGCGCTTGTGAGACGCTGAGGAAAACACTGCACTGTTTACTGAAAGGTGTAATGGCTTTCCAACATTATTACTTTCTCTTTAGGCCATCAAGCGTTACTACTTTTTCTCTTGCAATATAAAATTAGCAGAGGAGTCTGAAAAACAAAGAGGTGGCGTGTTGGGGCAATGTTTGAAAAAACAGTACATCTTTTCCATGTTCATGTATTTGCTTTTGCAGTATGGATTTATAAACACGTGCCTGAAGTCTTTGGTGGTTGAAAAGTATGGTGAAGAAACATGGGAAAAATTAAGGTAATGTGTTCCCAATAAATGTAGTGCATTGAAAAAAAGTGCTCAGGAATTCAGCAGTAGGGGATATAATTTCTTATTGGTAAATGGTAGCTGACGTGTATCACAAGTAATTATTAGGAGTAGCTAACAGGGCAAAAGCAAGAGTTTCTTGCCTTGTGAAACTTCATTCTCTGATACTAATTTGTCCCAATTAATTTGTCATATCAGATAATTAAAGATGACATTTAGTCTTATAGACAATTTTGCAATAGACTCATCGGCTCACTGTGACAATATCGAGAAGTAATTACACGGAAAAGATGTCATCCTTAATATAACGTCAGTGTAATTCCAGTACTCAGAAAAGCACCTAATCATAGAATCATAGATCATCTGGTTCCAGTCCCCTGCCATGAGCAGGGAACCTTCCACTAGACCAGGCTGCTCAAAGTCCCATTCAATCTGGCCTTGTATCATCTCTGGTTTTGTCTTGTTTTTATGAAGGATATGGTATTTCCAAGATACACAAATGATACTTAGATGCTGTATAGTCCATCCACCATATATAATCATCCATTGAAGCCAATATAAAAAAACCAGCAGGTTTGGGGAGCCCCAAGAGCTTGATATTGTGGCCACATTGAGCAACACACCAGCAGACCAGAAGACAAACTAAGACTCCATTTACTTTAGCACCTCACAGTATGATGTCCTAATCCTTGAAAGAGTTTACTGTATTGTGAAACTATAATGTGGAATAGCAGAAATGGTGAGGTGGACACCACCATTCAGCCACGTTAAAGCAATTTAATAAAAGCAATTTAATCTAATTACATCATTAGGTGAAGCAGTGTGTTTCAATATAACACTTGAGGGAGGTTAGGAGTACATTCGCTGCAAACACTACTTAAGAAATGCCAGTTGGGTCACCCAACCATGTTGTATGTAGAGCACAGCTGAGACAAGAATATTGTCCTCTCTCTTGTAGGCTGCAGGCTGGAGTCCAGGATTCTTTCTTGACTTTTGAGGTTTACAAAGATGAGATCACAATGCAGCTTGTCGACAAAGCCTGCAAAGTATTAGGTATGTGTTAGCATGCCTCAAAAATGGTTCATTCTGGGTCAAGCCTGAGACTGCAGCCCAGGTTTTGTCTCTTGTGCCCTTGGGAATGCCTTCCCTATGTTGCAAATTTTTTACCTTCAATCTTAGTCCACCTGACAGCATTGCAAGGGCTCCCAAACCTTTCTTATTCCTTAAGTCATCTTTATTTTGCCAGGTGTTCCTGCTGACATTGTTCTGAGGGAGTTTGGAAAGTATTTCTTTGAATTCTGTAAGCGCTCAGGCTATGACCACATGCTGAGGACACTGGGTGGAAATCTCTATGAGTTCATAGAGAACCTGGATGCATTGCACAGCTACCTGTCCCTTTCTTACCAGGCAAGTCCAAGTAGTAACTGCTGAGCAGGTATGAATGAATTCTCTCAGAGTTCATAACACAAGGAACAGCATCTCATAGGTGTGAATAAATAATGAAAAAAATCACCAAAGCACAATCTCATCTGCTGTGTTCTGAAACAGATTACTCCAAATGTTAGGACAATTTCTAAAAATGATTGGTTTTGACTAATCCTCAACATTAGGTATTATTTACTACATTGGCTGTAATGCATAGCAGATTTTTCTTCACAAGTTAGAATATTTAATTTTCTGTTTTTCAGCTTATTTGTATTACAGTTTATGTTATTAAGGCATGAGATGCTTTTTTACAAGTGGAATTCATCAGTAGACTTTTTCAGAAAAAAGATATTGAGGTTTTGGTTTTGTTTGTTTTGTTTCCCTCAGGAGATGAATGCACCATCTTTTAGAGTAGAAAAGAATGAAGATGGGTCAATGCATTTACATTACTATTCAGACAGAAGAGGTCTGTGCCATATTGTGCCAGGTAATGAGACTAAATGCAGAGTACAGATCAATGCATAGGTATACAGAGTAATCATATATTTGCAGATGCACTCAGAGTTCAGTATCTTATTTCAGATGAGGCCTGGCCATGGAATTGAACCCTGGCAGAGTTCAGTGTCCAGGACTCAGTATTTCCCTACTGCCTGATCACTCCTAGCTCCCAGTAACTTTAACCAAAATTTATTGTATGGCAACCCAGGCCATAAATGTCCATTCTTGCTATATTTCCTCCCTGGAATAAAAAAATAGCTTAGTGGTGTGTATTGTGTCTGTTTATTAATTCGCAGTGACTCGTGCTTTTTAAATTACAGTGAAGTAGAAATTCTAGCTGAGTTGAAGTCATTCATCTGCCCTGTAGAACATCCAGTCTGTAAAACTCTTACTGAACCCTGCTCCAAACTGAATCTTTTACCAGCATTTACCAGAATCTCCAGAGCTGTACTTGTGCAAGCATTAGAGAGCTATAGGTCTGTAAGAGACGATCATGTTCCTTTCTTTCATAAATGATCTGAATTTAGAAGTTCATCAAAACGTTCCCCTTTGTCAAAACTTGTTTGATATTGAAAGCACAGAATTATTTGGAGTTTCAGCTTTTGATGTCATTTTGATGTCCAGTATTTTGCCCAGTACCTAACCAGAAATGAGAGAACTGGTTGTGCATCTGCATAAAAGATATTTCCTTCCTTTCAAAATGTGACATTGTTCAATGACTGAAGTAGATTGTATAGCAGAATCTCTTTAGACTCCCTGCACTCTTTGGATTGATGGGAATTCATATTACTGCTCTATGGCTACTTGAACACATTCTTCAGATATCCTGCTGAGTTGCTCCTAGTGAAGATCAGCATTTGTCCTCAGCCAAGGCAAAAGCTGCAGTAACTAAAGCTGACCTCCTGTGTGCATATTCTCATCGTGGCAATGGTAGCAAGAATGACATGTGTTGCTTTCTTCTTCCAGAGTCCCTTGGAAAAGTGATTTCTGAAACAGTGATATTCCACTGTGGGCCCTCTAAAAGGGGAATTGAAAAGGTTTTATTCTTGGCAATACCTGTTGTCTTTTGTTTCGCCTTCAGGAATCATCGGTGCTGCAGCCCTGGATTTTTTTAACATTGAGATTTCAATGAAAATAGTCAATCAGACAGAAGAAGAAGAAAGAACTGGGAAAAAAGAACATATTGTTTTTCTTGTCACTCAAACCCCTCTATTTCCATGCAAGGAAAGAAATGAATTTTCTTCCTCATCTCAATGTCTTGTTGACTCTGAAAAACAAATTGAGAACCAATTGAATAAAGAGGTATTTTAATATTCATTATCACCATGTTACTAAAATATATTTAAAATAAAACCACCCTTGAATTTCCTTTTGGATTTATTTCAACAGGACCTTGAAAAACCCAAGAATGCAAATGGAGACAGAGGAAACTCTATTTGCCCTGTTAAGAAAAGTCACTGGAAAACATTAAGAGGAATAATCACATTAGGAAAAGGTGAGAGATCGTTCAGAGGGAGCTCGTCATCATTTCTGAGTCTCTTCTGTTAGAAAGTCAGTGAGCCTCCCTATCCCCACCCACCCATCCGTTTTGGAATTACCATTTATATTTCCTCTGCAACTTTTCAAAATGTTTCTGGTTAAGTTTCTTTCGGTTTGACATTGATGATCAAAGGAAAATTGCAGATAATAAGTATGCTTAGTAATGACAGATGCTTAAATGGAATATGACCTGTCACTTTTGTCTCCTAAACAGGGCTTTGATCTGAAAATTGTTCTTCTATAAAATGCCATTGTGTGGTGAATTTGATTCTTCATTCTCATGTCACTTGGTTTAAGATGCTGAATTTAAAATGTGGTTTTTAACTTGGTAGATACTACTCCTTTCCAAAATTATCAACTGTAGTAAATTTTGAAAGCCATATTACATCCTCCAAAAGTCTACTGCTAATCTAGTAACCTCTGTTCTTGCCTATATGTATTAGATGTTTGTATAGTTTATAAAGTGGAAGAAATTTTTCAGTTAGGATCTTCTGATTCCCCGAAAGGAATGAGAATCTAGCTCAGGATTGTCAAGATGTCTGCATTCTGGGATGAGTGAAAAACTGAACCCAGTATCACCTGGTGCACGTCACATGCATTACAAGGGCAGATATACTAAGTAAGAAATTAATATATATTTAAAATAAAAATTTAGACCAGCATTAGTACTTAAAAAAAAAAATTCTTTAGCTATAAGTGTGAGTTATCAAGAGCCAGACTTTGATAAATTAAAAGCCCACACTGACTTCCCCTGAAGCAGTAAGAGGTGTAAAAGCTAGGTTCTAAGTTCGTAAGATTTTTCACCAATCTCCTGAGTGACTTGAACATTTGCTGTCAGCAGAACTTACTGGAGTAACTGTCATAGCCACCTTCAGGGGGAAAGAGGTCACTGGAAATAATCATCCTTTTGATTCTGGTGGGTTACTGGCAATCCAGCCATGAAGATCAAAGGTTTTGGGTGCTTCATTCAAAGATGAGCTCTTCTGATATTTTACTCATTGTATTCCTTTTACAAAAGTATATGCTAGTAAGCACAAACGACTCTGTAGATTTGTGACCATTTCGTAAAAAATCTCAGGGTAAGTAGAAAGCAAACAGTAATTCTGCTTCTGTGCTATGGGCATTGTACATATGGTGTGTTGTATAGGTGACTAAAACTCAGATCACACTGTTTTTTTTCTGTAAGTGTTCCTTAGTAGCTGGCAAAATGTATTAAATCCACTTCTGTGCACATTTTTGTGGGATGTAGCTGTGTTATATTGCTATGGCATCTGCAGATTCATAGAGAAGTAACATCTACAGTTCATCTATTGTTATTTTTTCCACATAATTTCATGCATCTAGTGCTCTGTGGTTTTTGTCTGCTTAAGTTTTAAAAACTTAGCTGACTCAGATTAGTTGCTAATCAGCTGTGGATTACACTGCAGAGCATTTAACACAGATATGTGAAATTTCTGGGCCCACACACTGCTTGCTTTGTCTTCACACACTATGATATAGGGTCCTGTCTCACTGAGTGATAAAAAGTAATGCTGATTGGTTTTATGAGGTGCAGCCTGATTTAAAAACTGCACATTTATCTCACCACAGGTAAGCTCCTGAGAGGATTTGATCCTGTTTATCCCAAGAGCCTCTGGATTGACACAAAAACATTTTGCAATGGACTTCCTTTTCATATGGTTTTTGACAAAGAGGTAGGAGAAGCATGTGGTCAGGGCCCTTAGTTTGCATAAACCTCAAAGTAATTTCCTTCTGTTTTGACTGTCCTACAGTTTCCTGCTGCATGTGCTCTGTGTGCAGTGTACACTCAATTACAGGATTCGCAGAAATACTCTGTACAGGACATGCTCTGTATCACTGCAGATAGGAATCTCCTTTGCATTTATTGAGTTTACCACATCTGAAACAGCTGCAGATATGCCAGCAAGGTTTAGTGCAGCAGTCTGTCTGTTACCAAATAGTGAGCAGAATTTTTCAAGGTTTCTGGTCACCTTCCTGTCCCTGGATATACCAGAGACATGTCCCATCCTTCAAACTGTCTTTGTACTTAGAGTTTCCCCCTCTCCTGCCAGTTACTAACCTGTCCCAAGGCTTTGAGGGCATTGCTGGCAGCTGAGGCTCTGTGTGCTTCCTGAGCCACTCTTTTCTGCTGGGAAAGCCCAGCTACCTACTGAATCAGGCAGCATCCAGCCCCCCTGGGACCCAAGACTCTCTTTACTTCTGGGGCAGGATTGAGTCTGCCCTCCTGTGCACACAGACTCTGCAGCCCCTTGGCAGGGCTGCCTCTGGCTGCTTCCCAGCTCCCCTGGGTTCCCACCAAGCTACAGGTCCTCTTGTCCCACCTCTGTGGAGAGAATATTGGCTTAAGACAGGAGCAAGGAAAGGAGAAGCTGAGGATGGGACAGCAGAAGAAGGCAGAATGCATTTCCCTCAGGGAACGTGTTCTGGCATCGTGCTGATCGAGATTCCAGAGCACGTAATCTGCTTCATGCCACTGCCCATATCAGCCAAAATACAGAGTCTTAAACCTTTCAAGAAGGCCAGTATGCATAATTTAATAAAATTACTAGTGTGCAAAGAAGAAAAGTCCTACACCCATTACTGATAGCCAGGTCAGAGCTTCAATAACTGATGACAAGCAGAGAAGAACATTTCTGCAGAATTTAAGAGCTCACAGCAGAGTAAAGGAAAATGACTAAACCTTTACACTTCGTTAAGAGAAAGTAACCCATGGCATCTATTAAAAAATGAATATTTGCCCAGGCGTTTTATGCCACAGTTATTTTAATTTTGGAATACAAGACACTCTGGTATCTCTAATTTTCTCCTGCAGCTACCTGTAAGGCTGTTTGTGAGGCCTATACAAATGCAAGCAGGGATAATAGCAGGTAGTTTTGGGGGCTTTTCACAACTGAAAGGAAAGAACATTTTAATAACAACATTACTTTCTTGGGGCTTTGTCTTGCTATGAAGGGCATACACTCAGGGCTGTGTAGTGCTACAATGACAAGGTAGAATCTTGGCTCAGAAATAAACCATGTGCTCCAGAAAAGCTAAGTGTGTGGAAATGTATAAACACTGATCAGCTGTTGCTTGGTCTGAACCCAAAGGGATGTGAATTGTAATATTGGTCCATATTTTCTTTTTAAGCTCAAGGTGAAGCAAGCTGGGGTGAGCATTCAAAAGATTGTACCTGGCCTTCAGACCATGGGCATCTGCTTGGATCAGTACTTCAGGATTGTTCACCCAGAAGTGCCCTTCACCATCTCCAGCATTCAGAAATTCATCAACAGCCAATTTGTTTTCCAAACTAAAAGAGAGATGATGCCTGAGTCATGGAAAGAACGGCCAATGCTGGAGCTAAGAGGTACCTCACTGTTTTCAACAGCATAAGTGCTCATATTAAATCAGGAATTACGCTGAGGTGCACTTCTGACCTCACTCAAGCCCTATAAATAGTCTTTGGGCTGTGAGGAGATTAGATGATTCTGTTTAGAGAAACAGTAGATGCTTGTACACAAATTCTGCTATCACCTCAGCAGATTTTGAAGGCAGAAACAAGAACTCTGCTCCTATTTGAAAGCCTTAGAAATATGGTGGTTTTCTGATGCTGCAAAATCCACATGTGAATACATGAGTTGTCCTTAATTTATGCCTTTGAGGGGAATTATTTGCTCCTGGCTGAGTTTCAAATGTGATTAAAAATAGATTAGTTCTCTGTGTTTTTATTTTCTGTAGCACATTTTCAGATTCTAATTTCTGTCTTCACACACCCCCCCAAAGCCACGTAAGAGTTTACCAGTTAAAATTATCTCAGCAAAAAGATACTGTATTTGCTTTATTTTTACTGAGAGGACTGAATATGGGATGATCCTCTGCTTGGTGTAATTAACTACAATGACATTTGGTTTAATTGTTCTGTGACTTCAATTTTTCTTTTCTGAATTATGTAACGTGACCTAATTTTCTCTTGTCTCCTTTTATCTTTATGTAATGAGTGTCAAATCTTGTTTTCCTGAGATTCAGAAAAAAAAAATAAGGGTTTAAGGATGCCTTGAAAAAAATAATCCTACCAAAACAAGGAACTTCGAATAGTCATGGGTACAATTGTACTTTCTCTTATGCTCTAGGGGTTAATTCACATGCATTTCTGATGTTTCAATCCTCTTAGTTTTAAAGCTGTTCATCCAGTAGCCCTGGGGATGACGTGAGGGAGAAAGAAAGAAACAGGAATTCCTAGATTGCTATTTAGAAAACAATGATACTTATGAAGCAAGTTAATAAGGATCAGAATCAGAATCAAACCTCAACCAAAACCCAAAAAACTGGATCCCCCTTTTACCTTTCAGGCATTTTTGTAACTGCTTATTTAGATTATGATAGTAATGGAAAGCTCCAATTTCCAGGGAGGAAAGTGCCATTGACTTTACTGGGACACAAACTATGCACTGTGAAATGAAACTTCAAATGTTTTGCTTAATCACTGTGAGTCTCAGTTCCCCTGTGCACAATTCTGACTGACTGGCTTTGGGAACAGCTCAAGAACTAGGAGGAGAGGAGGGGAAAATGCAGAGAGGAGCAGAAAGGAGAGGAGAGATGTTGTGAGCACGGGGGTTCCTGATGAGGAGGAGGGACTTGAATCATAGTTGGGCTCTGCCCAGCATCTGCAATGAGGGAACCACTGCTTCCTGGGTTCCAGAATTTTGTTATTTGCCTAATGTGGCTCCTCTGAACAAATTCACCTCAAATTCCTAGGAAACAAATACCTGTGATCATCCAGACCCTACAGACATCCACCGTCTTTTAGAACTCATCCCCTAAAATTAACACCAGTAATGCTGAGGAGCCTTGCCACCACTTGTTCCACACAGGGCAGATGATGTGGATGGAGTCCCTGCAGTGCATGCTCTACCTCTGCTCGCCTTTGCTTCGCACGTTGCACGAGCTGGAGGAGCGGCAGATGCACATTGCAGACATTGCCCCTCACGACGTCACCAGGGACTTGATTCTCCTCAACCAGCAGCGCCTGGCCGAGATGGAGCTCTCCAACCAGCTGGAGAGGAAGAAGGAGGAGCTGCGGATCCTCTCGAAGCACCTGGAGGAAGAGAAGAAGAAGACTGAAGCTCTGCTCTATGCCATGCTTCCCCAGCACGTGGCCAACCAGCTGAAAGAGGGGAAGCGAGTTGAGGCAGGTGAATGAGCAGGATGCATTTGGGATGTGTGATTTGTGCAACAGGAGATGGTGATAGAGAGATTGGGTGCTGGCACAGCCCCTTTGCCACTGCCCTGGAGTCCTTCTCTGCTTGGTGACATCCGTGCTTAGGAGGATGATCACAGACCCTTAATTTCACTGATGATAAAAATTTGGCTATTCTTTCAAAGAAAGCTTTGCCAAAATTGTTCCTTAGGGGGTGAAAGGTGGCAGTATCTGCCCATTCAGTGAACAAAATTCAGTGTTTCAGCACTAATCTGAGATTTTGGTTTTAACATGGGTATAGAGGAAAACGAGAGTTCAGAAGTGAAGGGAATAAAGAAAGTGGTCTTTGCTAGAAAATTCTCCCAGTACCTCTATGCTGTCATCTATAAATATAGGATTATGATGATTCCCATTGATATTAAGGGTAGCAATGATATGCTTAAATTCCCTTTAGAAAGCACATGTATGGAATTTGGGATAATGAGATAAGTGTATCCTGTATATGGTGTATTCAGATGTCTGGGTTGTTTGAGATGTGCAATTATTCTTATATTTGATACACTCTTACACTGACACCTCTCCTTCATCTCAGCACTCGTGTATGATTATTACAACTGAATGATCTTTTCAAACAAGTCTCAAACAGATACCGTGATTGTCCAGCCATTACAAATACCACTGCTCTTTCTGCCCACAGGAGAGTTCAAGGAGTGCACTATATTGTTCAGTGATGTGGTGACCTTTACCAACATTTGTGCCCAGTGTGAGCCTATTCAGATAGTTCTCATGTTAAATTCCATGTACCTGAGGTTTGACAGGCTGACCACAGTGCATGATGTGTACAAGGTAGGTATTGATGAAAGAAGGCTGCAGAAATCTTTGCCTTGTTTTGTTTGCTTGTTTGGTTGGTTTGTTTTTTGTTTGTTTTGTTTTTAAATGTACTTAAATCCTTTCACCACAGCATGATTGTTGATTAAACCATAAAATATTACCTATTTGTAGTGGCCGCACAAACTGAAAAACAGGGAGAAGTGGAAATTATTGGACAGGAACGCAACTTCTATCATAGGCTGAAGTCTCTTTCCACAATGCTAACACCAGAATGGCTCTTCTTTCATCTATGTCTCTCTCCCTCCTTTCTCAAATGCCTATCCAACATGAATAATTTGCCTAGTTCTTTTATTTGGACCTCTTCTAAATAGGTCACTATGTCATTGTCTCTTCTGGTGGGAAACAGCATTATAAACAATACCCAGGCAATAGCTAGACTTTTATTTCATGGAGATCTTCAGCAATGGTATCAGCTCCTGCTAACCCCCACAAAGCATCAGACCTACACTGTACATGTGGTCTCCAAACTGTGCTGGAAAGATCAGAACTGGCTGGCCTATAATAGTAGTGTTATTAACACTTCCAGAAGTACCAGATTTGATGTGCTGAAGAGCAGTTCCTACGTTTCTGTCTGTCCCTGGCTCATTAAATATTTGGGAAGGCAGAAATAGTAAAGGGTGGAATCCAAATCTCATTCATTCCTTGCTCAGGCAAGGCTTGCAGTTCATCCCACAATAAATTGTGCTGGGAAATCAGAAGCATTTCTTTCTTGGCAAGGAATCTGTATTCAATAATTGAAGCATCCAGGATATGGCCCACAGATTTCAGGATAAATTAGCATCATATTCTATCTAAATCATCCATCATAAGTAAATGATCTGTCACTATAATGATCTCCTTTTGAAGCCTGTATATAACTCCTATTAATATTGAAGGAAGTTACTAGGGGACAGAGAGCAAGAAGGAGAGTACTATTGCAGGGAATTGGGAAAGAAATGAAATAGTCAAAGAAACTTGGCCCAAGCTTATAAACATCTGAAGTTATGAATGCATCTTGTTAAATTAAATCTTCTACTATGGCTGAAAAATAATTAGGGTATCTATTTGCTTTAGTAGCTTTTTACAGTTGTTTTTAATTTGTTACAGAAAATTACTGGCATCACTGTGAGTTTGGCTGTCTGATAGAAGGCATGGGCAGGGAACACATTCTTTGAGATTGATGTGCTGAGCTGTTTTAAGTCATTGTGCTAATGAACAAACCCAAATATTATGTTTCCACTCTGCTATTGGTGTTAATTTTTAAGAAAGCAAATTACTCTAATCTAAAAGATCTCTTATTTCCTGATGATAAATGGGCCAATGAAGCCTCGTAAGAGCAGTTTAGAAAATTTCATTACTGTGTAACAGGCTTGTACACTGGACTTTAAACATTTCAGAATTCTCTGTTTCAAACAGGTCTGTTCTACTCCCAGCAAAATTTCAGTACGGGATCAAAATCCAAAGTATTTCTCAGGTATTTTAGCATGTATTTGAAGAAGACTGGATGCCTGAAGGAGGAAAAACCCTTCAACATTTGTCTCACAGGCTGCAGCTGTTGTGGGAAAACAGCTGGTTGGAGGGAAGGATGTTCCCAAATTGTTTAGCTCACACTGTGTTCTGTGACATCCTGGGGACTGGAGGTTCCTTAATTTTGTGTGAACCCCTTAATCATAATCAACAGTGAATGGGCTCCCTTGCTTTAGTTTGACTTTTTAAAAAATAAATCTCTCTCAAATAAGTTGTGAATTAGAGCTAATTAATAGCACTCATCTATCAGGTAACCTCCTGGCTCAGGAGGCTGTGCCAGCTCTTTGCAAATAGGTCTGCCCTGGGTAAGAGGAAAGCAAAGAGTCTGACACTTGCACAGCAGCCCTTTCTCCTTAGGGTCTCTCACACTCATATCTAAAGTGGGTCAAGTGAGCAGGGGCAGAATGCGATGAAATTTTTAGTGTGGAGGGAAGGAAAGCATCTCCATCTCAAGGAAACTCACGTGTGCTAAAGCTTTTCAGTGATTGGAAGCGTCTTTTAAGAGAAAGGGGCAGTTGGTGCAGATAAGAAGAGCCCTGAGCAGCAAAACACTAACCTGAGTGAGATATACCTGGCATGCTCACGTGCTTGTCCTTCTCAATTAAAGGTGGAGACGATTGGAGATGCCTACATGGTGGTAGGTGGGGTCCCCGTGCCTGTGCCCACGCATGCAGAGCGAGTTGCTAATTTTGCCTTGGGCATGATAATGGCAGCCAAAGGAGTACAGAACCCAGTTTCTGGAAATCCTATCCAAGTAAGTTAACACAAAGGTGCATGTGTGTCTGTCTGCTTCTTGTGCTGAGCTTCTGGTTAATGTATTGCAGCAGCACCTCAAAGAGCTGCTTCTGACTCCTCTTTGGCTTTGGGCAAGGCCCACGTGAGCACATTTTCATGAGAGCCTCCCCTGTGGATGTTTGATATTATACTGGTGTCCAGTGTTGTGTTGAGATAAACTTCTCGGCAGCTGGATAAGCATTAAGAAAGATGTTAAATAACAAGTGACATTTCTGGGGGGTGTTTTATGTCTCTGTAAAGATTCGAGTTGGGATCCATACAGGTCCTGTCTTGGCGGGGGTTGTTGGAGAAAAGATGCCTCGTTACTGCTTGTTTGGAGACACGGTGAATATCGCCTCCCGCATGGAGAGCCACGGCGTGCCAAGCAAAATCCACCTGAGCTCCAGTGCCTACCAGTGAGTAACTGGGGTGGAAACTTCACCTGCTCAGATCCGTGCCAAAATCCACTGCCTTGGCAGCTGCACCTTTCGGTGTAGATGGTGCTTAGTCACTCAGTTAAGCAGCTTGTGACGGAAAGTCACTGCCTGTGCCGCAACACGACACCAAAGAACTTCACGAGGGCACGGTGATGAGCAAAGCATTTATTTACTTACAAAACTCAATTTTATACATTTCCAAAGGTGCCTGTGGATTGGAGGATGAAATCCCACCTCCCAAACCACATTGGTCAAGAGAACTGTCAGTCAACTTTCTCCTCCTGCCTAAAAATATGTAACAACGAAGAACAGTTAAGAAAACAAAGCTGTTGTTTATAGTAAAAGTGTGGGAAAGTAAAAATTCTGATTCCAACATGAAAGACAATTCAGAAGGCCTAGAAAAATCCTCAAAACCAGGGTGACAGTGCTTGTAAAGTGTTTTTTTTTCTAATTATTCCAAATGTACTTATATAGAAACTTATATAGAAACAGAGGTCTGAGAGTCTCCATCCTAGAGAGCAAAATATATTTTTTAAAAAAATTGTGATACCTTATTTGAAAATACTGATAAATATATGTAGGTGCTAGAAAGACAGACCATTTAGAACATTTAATAACAAAAGGTTTAAAATCTCTTTGATTGAACACCATAATTTGTAGTGAAACAGTTTTATTTACAATTGCTAAGGATTAACTGCATAAACAGCTATCCTCTTCATGCTGTAATTTACTTTCCAGAAGCTCATGTTTGTAAAAAATTAATACTGCATTTTCAAGAACTTTATGTATGCATAAAATCTGTATGCAAGAGTGGAAGCAAAGACAAACTACAAAGGAAGGAGTACAACACTGTCTGGGCACATAGGAATGATGTTGGGAAAATGAGAACTCAGCTGGCATTGAAATGGGCAACAAAGTTCAAAGGCAGTCAGAGGAGCTTCTGCAGTGCTAGAATATAAATAGAACCACGGACCTGCTGTGGCAGGTGATTTAGTGACAGTGCCCTGAAGAAAGGATGAGTTACTCAAGGCCTCTCTTTCTTTGCTCTTCAGTGATGAGATCTTCAAGGCCCCTACACCAAGAGTCAGGGTTCAAGGAGTAGGTGAACTATGAGTATGGAAGAGGGTCAGAGCAGGGGTCTTTTGAGACATCCCAATCTACAGAAATAATGCATGGGAGCAGAAGGGAGAGCAGAAGGGACCCGAGGTGATGAGAACTGGGTGATGGCACTGCAGAGCTGCTGGCTGTCATCTCTGGAAGGACATGACTGTCAGCACCGTGGCAGCTGAGGGAAGCTACAGCTGTATGGAAAAATGGCAAGGGGGACACGGTGAGACTGAAGGCTGATCAGCCTCCTGTCAGTCCCAGAGAAAATCAAATGGCCATTTTTTGGTCACATGCAAAAGGCAATTGGGAATAGCAAGTCTGGATGTAAAATAAATTAGTCAGTCATGCTTGACGGACCTGATTGCCTTCTCTGACGAAAGGAATGGGGATAATTCTGTCTAGCTGATATTGGCTGCCTCAGTTCTTAATTTCTATTTCTGGTAAATAAGAACCCTCCACCCTACTGAAGTATTTGACTATGTGATCCATTATTTTTTGATCAGGCTGTATGTGTAATGCTATGAAAACACAGCAGGCCTGTATAAACAGTTGAAACAAATCTTCAGTTGTTCACAAATTGAGATTCTTTTTCCCAGACTGTTGTGATTGATCACTCAGATCTTTTAAAACGTCAGCGCCATTTTTACTTGTCTTGAATTTTTATGTGTCCTTTTGCTTTTGATACTTCAGGTGCCTAAAATACAAGAATTTTGAGATTACTGAAAGAGGAGAAATAGAAGTAAAAGGCAAAGGGAAAATGCATACCTATTTCCTCATTAGAAATAAATCTGCAACTGAGAATGAGATTATGGGAAGGCCAATGAAAGATTTAGATTCTGGCCATGAATCTGTTCAGTCCTTTCCAGAAGGCAAGACTGAAACCATACCAAGTTCTCACCAGCCAGGTAGAGTCAACACATTTTTCCTCCTTGAACAAATGAACGTTAATACAATCCAATTAAATGTCCTTTTGTATTCTTCTTTCAGCTACTCAGACTCAGCAAAAGAAGGACCAGACCCCAGCTATTGCAATGAAGTATGTTGATGGCCCCACAGATGCACAAAACAGCCTCAAAAGAAGAAATCAGATGAAAGTTGGAGATTTAACAGGTAATTATTTAGTTACCATCTCACAAAGACCACAGAACTAGGAAGTAACTGAGGCTTAATCCAACAAGTTCTTTATATTCATCTTCTGAATAACCATAGTTTTACTCAAGCCAGAAATTCATGCCAACATATACACATTACCCTTCTGCACAATCTGTAGGGCCAGACAAATTTCACCTTTGTAGCAGTCCCAGGTTTTGATTGTGCACTAGTGAGAAAGAAGCTGACAGAGCTGTCAAACCCCAGAGCCCTTCTGGGAGTGCAAAGAGGATGGATAAACATTACACAGCTCTTCACAGGGACAGACCCATGAACTGTTCATGTACACATCTTTTCCTAGAAAAGATGTACTTATGGGGGAGTCTTACCAACTCAAGAGAGACCTCAGTCCTGTCTGCTGCAGGAGTCATAAGGATTTATTGCCATGCTCATGTTGTGTGACCAAAGTTCATTCTCCTTGGAAGTAGCTGATACTGAGAGATAACAGATTTGATGCCATAACAACATAATCTAATGCAGCAACCCTTGTAATTCTATTTATGTGTTTTGTGGATTTTATACAGACTAAATATGTTGTCACTAATTACTAGAAAATATTTTACTGCCTTCCCTCCCACCTGCTTAGATGTGGTGGTTAATCTAGTATGTGGTGTGCTGACAAACAGAAACCTCTCTGGTCCTTAAAAACTCACACTGCAGGAGTGTTTCCTTTCAGGCAAAACTTGTGATTCCAAAAGCGATGGGAGTCTCCATGGCAACCAGCATGCAGATGATGGTCCTCGTCCTCCAAGCCAGGGAAGAGTCAAACCTGCTGCAGAAGAGCCACAGAACAGAAATGTTCGCTCAAATTTTTGCAGTTTACTCTAAGTTTCTTACTTTTACATTGAACAGAGAAATTTTATTATGATTTTGTGCATTTTGCTGTTATGGGACAGATTTTGTATATGAGTACCACATGATTTTGTAAAAAAAAAAAAAAGAAAAAGGACATTTCATCACAGTTTTCAGTAAAAATAAAACAGTGGAGGAAATTTTTTTAATCCATCTATATGGGCCATATAATACTCCCAGTGGAGAAATAAACCAGGAAACAAAGCAGGATGCTTTGAAGATGCATTTTCAGCCTATGCCACATCTTTGGATATCCTTGTGTACAAATCATGTGTTGGTATCTGATGCAGCAAACGAGAAAGAGGTGACTCATCCAGCTAGAAATATTCCTACTCAAATGAGCACTTGCCATAAAAGAAACATTCCCTGAAGTGACCATCTGTCTTGACTCCAGCACAGCCAACAACTTCCCCTTGTGAGGTTAGCAGCATTCCACCTATGTTTTAACTGCAATAACAGCTTAATTTATGAACAGATCTTTTGTTGGGTAAAGGCATTACGAAGTAGAAGTGCAGAATACATCTAAAACAACCTGTATTTTTGCATCCTGAAGAGACAGTAATGTGGACTTGATAGCAGCCAGCAGTAAAGAAGACCATCTGTGATCTCTGAACCAGCCATACATACTTGTGCATAGGGTGACATGGAAAGGGTGGAGCTACAAAGCATCAGATTTGTCACAACACTGAAGGACTGTTCAAGGCCTGCAACCCATTTGAGACCTTCAAATGAGTTTCAAGCTTATTTCTCATTTTCTCGCCCCAGCTGAACAACAACAACAAAAAATTTAGGACTGCAGAAGGAGACTGTCAGTGCTGGAATTAAAGTTGCTAGCATCATTGAAAGCAACAGCATTAGAGATCAGCATTACCTGGTATCAGAGGCTGCTCAGCTGAAATACTTCCATGCTGTTCTATTCTTAGATAATGCCTGATCAGAAATGGGAGAGAAAAATTGAAGCTCATTTGTCAGGGGTATCAGAGAGAGGAGCAAAAATACAATGGATATAAAGGTTGTAGACAATTTGGTGCATCATAAATTGTGCTCTCACTCCTATAAATGGAGCTTGGAATAGGTGGCTGACTTTGACAGAAGATGTGCCCTGCACCCTGATTTATTACCCCTGGGTGTGGATTCATCGACTAAGGATGCAGGCATGAGACCAATGTGAACTCTGGGCAAGAACTCACTGGAGAAGGTGATAATGTTACTCCCCTGTAACAGTCTGGAGCATCACATTTCCACCTCTGTGTCTGCAGCAAGAGCGAGGCTCTAAACACCAGACACAGAGCTAAGACTGATGAAAGACATCTCCTCCTCTTTATAGTATAGCCAGATGAAATTTCACCTGGTTAGATTTTCTTCTTTTTCAGATCTCTGAGACAGGAGCTCCACAGTCCAGGAGCTCAGCAGCTGAGTCTACAGGAACAATTAGTACAATTAAAGCAGCAGAGGAGGATGCACAGAGTGAAACCATCGGTGCTGTTCTCCATGCAAGAGATGTTCCAGGGGGTTTGCTAGGTGTGGTCCCATGCAGTGAATACCTGTTAGCTTGTGGAGCACTTCATAAGCACATCCTCTGCCTCAGCTTCATCCAGAAGAGATCCATTTGTGTGCTGTGAGACCACTCTACAGAGAAACAAAGTATGGTGAGTGGGTTTGAGCAGGAAATTCCCTCAGGAGTGTACTCCTGACTGACTGAAATGCTGTTGCAGGCACACCCTGTAACAAGAGGATGTTCCACCATAAAGCTGAGCAGCACCATTCAGGGAGTCCAATTTTATGAACAGAAAGATCTACTTATTTATTTGGATTTGGTTCTCTAAGTATTGTTCATTATTTTGGCAAGGGAGAGATCTACTGTGTGTTGATGCTGTGTCTAAGGGTTATAATTGTTAGGCTGGGTATCAAGATTTCAAACCCTGGACTCTGTGCTACCCTCAGACACACAATCTAAATATCACCTTCACTCCTGGTAACTCCTCCCCAGCGTCCCAGTGCTCATGGCTTTGTGCTTCTGTAGTACAACCATAGCTTTAAAAAGACTGAAGAATGAGAACAACCAATTTCTCTCACTCACAGTGATGTAAAAGTGAAGTAACAGTTAAATCAGCACTATCCCAGTGATTGAAGCCAAGAAGGAGCTTGGACTTTTGTGTCTCCAGCCTAGAGATGTGTTTCAGTACTCTTGACTAATGTTGCTGATGGAACGGAGAACACATCATTTAACAAATGGCAGTGGAGGACTCTGTCATTATTGGCATTTGCTGTGGACATCTGAAGCCACTTCAGTCCCAAGCACAAATGTGACACAGGAGTTTGCACCTCTCAGTGGCCAGTATGAATGCAGCAGGGAAGCTCTTGCTGACTTTGGTGCTTTGCAGTCCCACACTTGTGTGGGTGAACATCACTGACCACTTCTCTGAAAAAAAGAATTTCCAGTTGGAAATGGTCCACCCAGTCTGGCCACCAGTGAATAGGGTCTGGTGTATATCCTGAGGTTTAATGTAGATATAGTACAGAGTTTTAGGCAGAAGTCCAGAACTCCTCTGAACTTGTATGGATCATCTGGGAAGAAGAAAGAAAAGAACCGTGGCTTAATTGCTGCCAGCATCTCTCTGTCCTTTAACACTTGCTTTGCTTTATCTGCCCTTCTTGCACTGAACAAGCTATGGGTGTTTAATATTGGAATGTTTTAATTGCCAGTAAGTGCTCCATGGTAAGTTACTTCATGCTGTACTGTGGTAAAAATGGTGTGCTCAGTGGTTTCTCTGTGGCATCTGCTACAATCTGGTTCTCCTGGAGGTGCAGAGCTGGGTCAAATCTGCACAACTGCTTCTAAAAATCAATGTGCCTGTGCATCATCATGTGTTCTTAAATCTGTAGGCACTGCTAAAGAGTGCAAAAATATAATTCAAAAATAAATCTTTTCATTCATATACCAACTCTCATTTGTCAATGACTACTTTGATTCCTGTGCCTCTTTTCCCTTCCACCTTTCCTATTCTCTTTTTCCTCTAGGCCTACAAAAGTGCTCAGTCTTTGTGTCAGTCACATATCTGCAGTGAATTGACACAAAAAGGGTGGGAGAATTCCCACCACTGCTTCATGGAAGCTGAGGCTTAGAAAAATTAAAAGCTGAGACTTTTGAAAGCTTTCTAAAGCATATGGATTCCCAAATCCCATTAAATCTGGTGTTAAAACCTTAACTGTAAAAGTTTGGGTTCCTTAAAGATCCAGGGGACAGATTTTTCAAAGACTTTTGTTACTTTCCTAAGTGAGAACAACTGGATTTAGGTGCTTAATTGAACACATATGCAGTGTTTAATTCCCAAAAATGATGCTTTCCTTAAAACATTTATAAAGCACTTCCCTGTAAAGCCTTCTAAAATGGGCTGTTTAGTAAACTTTCCAAACTGGAACTTCATTTGCATTATTCATTACTTTTGACATTACAATGCAACTCTGTATGGATCCAAGCTGAAGATAAAAATACACAAATAAAATAGCAGTGAAATTGAAATTATTAATTCAATGGTGAGAATATATTAAAACTACACTTGAATATAAAAAACTATGGTGAAATTCAAAATGAATAAAGGAACACACAATTTCATAGAAGTATACAACATCATGGAGAATCCAGAGGGAATTATTTTCTTCTAAGTCTCTGCTTCCACCTTAGAAAACTCAAGACTTTAAGAGTAGACACTGAGATGAAAATCTTCCTTAAAGTTATCTGTACAAACATCCACTATTCATGTATTCTCTATACAATATTCAATCATCAGTGCTTCCTGTACAGAAAGAAATAGCAGTGTGCAATTTTTTTGATTCCATAAATAGCTGTAATCAAAATAAACACATGGAACGTTATCTTCACTTATATGATTAGACTAACAAACACTGCTCATTTTTTACAAGCTGTCTGTAGTTCTGTCTCACAGATATATTGCAGTTGCTGAATTTCTGCTAATGATTTTTGCTCCAAGCTGTGCTGAGAAACCATTCCTAAAAAATTCTGATATTCACAATTCTTCCTATTTTGACTTGGTGTCCAGCCTTTAGTCCCCAGCTGGATGAGCACACCAAGTGAGAAGCAGATTTGTAGTCACATTTTCATACCAATAAGTACTTTGCCCTGTGCTCTGTTAGAAGTGAGCCCCAAATGGACATAAACTCATTGCTGAGCTTTGCAGAAATTCAGGGCATAATTAACTTTGTAACATCTCCTTAACTTTGCTGTATTAGTGAAGCTTGAAAGTTTTACCTACAGAGAAAACCTCTTTGATTGCTCTTATTTTGTCATTTGCATCAGACACATTTCTGTCAAGGGAATCAGTGAACACAAGTGGTGTTTCTGCTTTTTGTGGCAAACACACCAAACCCAGCTTCTACACCCTGTTCACATCAGTCCTGAGGCAAGGGGTCCTTGAGACACATTGCACAGAAGCACTCTGTGGAGGCACCTTCACTTTGTGTGCTTTCATCAGTGTCTGGGCTTCCAGCTGGCTTTGTTGTGGCTTCCATTTCCCTGCTGAACATCAGGCCAGTGACCCGAAACACGGCTGGGTGATGCTCTGTGGGCATCCTGCCAAAACGTTTTGCAGGAGAGGAACCTGACACACAGCTATCATTTAAGGCCAATTTATCTCGGGAATCAATGGGCCTTTAAAAATTCACCAGCTCACATATCCTTTTCAGTGATGGTCACTAGACGCTTTGTGCTCTGATTTTGTGGGCTTTTGAGAGAACCTTGCTTTTCAGCAAATGTTGATATATCCATTGGTAAGAGGAAACTCACAGCCTTCACTTTACCCCTGGAGAAAAAAATGAGAAATCATTATGAGGATTACAAATGTATAAAACATGCAGAGAAAGTTAAAAAAAAAACCAAAACACCAACACAACCCAGCAAGCAAAAAATAAATGCTTTCAAGCCTTGCATGCTACTGGAGGCAGGATTTCATGCCATTCACATGCTCATCCCAAAGGACCAGGCATGGTGCTCTCTGCTGGAAGCATCTGCCTTTTCCCATGGAGTCTCACATCTCTCTATCAGTGCCTGACCTGTGTGCACAAAACTGTGTACACAGAACCCGGGGGGAGCATGTGCACCCACAGAGACCCCTCAGTAATTTCAGTATAATAGCCCTGAAAGGAGCTCTCAGCCTCTTTTATCCTGTACTTAAATATTTAATATTTTTTTTTTCATTTACCAAACACAGTGGGAATCCCTTGGTAGAAATAAGACTTTAGCATATATGAATTAAAATATGTTAGACATGCAAATTAGAGATGATTTGTTAGCAGTGCTGTTTTTTATTACTTGGATGCAACTGCACTCTATATAAATTCAAGGTGATACTTCTACAGAGTTAATTTTAAAGCAAAAATATTCATATCACATACAGGATTATAGCTTCGGAGCAAAATGTGAGGAAGCTACAATAAACGAATAGGAAAACTGACATGAAGCAGCATGCTGGAAAGCAAAAATATCATCCTTGTGAAAAATTAAGCTTAATAAGCTTGCTGAACTAATTGCTAGAAATTACCTTACTAGTGAAAAGCTAAGAGTGGTGTCTGTGTCAGACATTTGAGTATATAATGGAAGCACCCACCATTAAGACCACAAAAGATACCAAATGTTTTTTGGTGTAAGAAACACAAAACTTTGCGCTCCAGGATATCAGCCAGCCTGCCGAGGGGGTGAGGTGAAAAGCTCTTTCCACAGCCACTTCTCCTGCTCAAGCAGCCAGCAGTGAGTGCACACGAGGAGTCGCAGCCCTGATGACAGCGATAAAACCATCGGCGCTGTCGTTTGGGCACGGCAGGTCCCCAGGCATTCGATGTAACAGATCTGTGCTGCTGTTTGGATTGCCTTGAAAGCCCTTTCCCCCCTGAGGAGCAGCGGTATGTGCCGCTGCCATCCCATGCCAGCACGGCTTCCAGGAGCGCTGGCTGCAGGGCACACCCCTGAAGTGTTCCGTGCCCGCAGTGTCCCTGGAGCCAGCCCAGCCTGCGCACAAATACAGAGGTACAGGGTCAGGGCGCTCTGGAAAGCGATACGAGCGCCCTGCCAGGGACTAATTTAGGTGTCTGACTGCTGTGAAACGTCTGACCCTGAAATGTCCTTACAAGAAAACCCAGGTGCCTCTGACAGCTTGACCTTGTTGTCCTCTGCAGCCTCTCAGAGAGGAGCTGGGCCCCAACGCAGCTTTGCACAGGGAGTGCGAGGGGCTGAGCACTGGTCTGCTCTGAGGATTCAGGGGGACAGAACAAAAGCTGTTGTGCTGTGCCTTGCACAGGTCCCTCCACACAGGTGACACAACCCACAGCAGGTGTCAGCCCCCGGGGTGGCCACTGGAGTCCTGTCCCAGGACATGCACGGGCAGGCAGGCAGAGCCTTGGAATTCTCCCTGCTCAAACACATGCTTTGAGGCCATTTGGATTGTTTTCCTTTTGAGCACACCCTGACTGGGCTAAACCCAGGAATCAGGATGAATTCCCAAGGTGAATACATCAGCAACAGGATGTGTCTGGGCTATTATGTATCACAGTCTCCTTACTGCTGGTTCTACCTGTGGCTGTTGTCCTGTGCTGGAAAGCTTCTCCTCAATGAGCAGAGACACTCGGGGCTGGTCCAGCAGCCATTTCACTTAATTTAGAAGCTGTCCTGAAACTACTTTTTTCAAGGCTGAAAGCATTAACTTGTAATGCTTCAGTTACAGGGGAAATATGATACAGCACATCTGAATCCACGAGCCACAGTAATCACACTTCTAAAGGCACAGTGCAGAGATCCTTGGTATTTCCATGCTTTTTTGTTCAAAGTTTAAAAATCCCTCTCAAGCTTAGCTTGTAAGAACATCATATCAATCTGAAAAACTCTGCCTGACCTTAACAGAACAAAGATTTCAACCCCCTTCTCTCTCCCTCAGCCTCTCCTTTCTATAACAAATTTAACCTGCTACTACTGCCAACCTCCTGCAGTGCAGGAAGGAGAAGCACAGCTTCCTCAGAAGGGGTCTCCAGTCTTCTCAGGGCCCATATACATCCAAATAATCATTTTGCTGATAACATTAATCCCAGAGCAAAGTCCATATATCTTATTAGGTGAAACCTGTGACCAGCCCAGGCAGGTGGTGCTGTGAAGGCAAACCTACTGGCACTTAGAGACGTGCTCCTGAAACAGCTTCATGTTGCTGGAGTGGCTGTAGGAGAGACAAGTGGCTGGTGGTTTTTCAAGCCCTTTCTCCTCATCCCTGCTGAGCTGTGCTGCAGCAGGAGGGGCTGGTGGGTGGGCACTGCCTGGCACCTCCAGGAGCCCATTGCTTGCAGATGTCCTGCCAGCCCTGGGGAACCTTGTGCTGGAAGGAGCAGGAGCTGGGGAGATGGTGGGGTAGCGTCTCACAGTCATGGCAGTATCTGAGGAGCAGAGAAAAAAGCAGATAAAAACAATACTAATACTAATAACACTCCTATTAATAATAATGACAATTCAGATAGCCTCTAAGTATTTTTGGAGAGTGATTTTTTATGTGAGCAGACAGTGATAGAACAAGGAGGAACAGTTTCAAGCTAGAAGAGGGGACATGAGATTTTAGGAAGTGAGACACTGGCACAGTGCACTGCACATTTTTTATGCAGTGAAGCTGAGAGGCAGCTGATGAGGCTGAGACAGCCCCTTTGGCGTGAGCAGGGAATGAGGCCCGGGCACGTCCCATGGAATTGACCAGCCAGCCTGGCTAGCAGCTCATCCCCATTCTCTGGGCGGGCCCAGCCGGGCCGGCACATGGGCACGGACACCCCGGACAGCCCCGGTCCGTACCTGTGCGGTCCGTGCCTGTCCGGTCCGTACCTGTGCGCTCCCCCGGCGCTGCAGCGGCCGCGGCGCTGCCCTGCAGGGATGCCGGGGACGGCACCGCTCCCTCCCCGTCCGAGGCGAGGCTCCGGGCAGCGCCGTTCCCTTCTCCTGGTGTCGGCACAGCGCTCTGCCCGCAGCCCCGCAGCTCTCCCTTCAGGGCCCTGTTCTCCCTCTCCAGCCTGTTGATTTGGGAGCGCATCTTGCGGATCACCTGCAGCAGGTGCGCGTTCCCCTCCATGGTCCCTGCCCTGCAGGGCGGCCGCTCTGCCCTTTAAGGCCCCGGGCGTCCCTCCCCGCACGGCCAGCGCGGGCCGGACCCCGGCCCTGGGAGGGACGGACCGGGCTGTCAGGCTGCCAAGAGAGGGCCATGGTTTATTCATTCGGGGGCTCGCGTTTCAGAGCAGAGCTGGCCTCTCCCCGCCGCACAAATCGCTGTCAGCACGGCAGCGCTGCCCCAAAGAAACCCGCCACTCCTCGCCCGCCTCTCGGTTTTCTCCGCGCGGCTGAGCACAGAGCCCATTTCCTTTGGTTTGCCCGAAAAGGCCCGTGATCATCTCCATGGCCCAGAGAGAGGGTCACCCTTTACTGGGCAGCAGTTCATCTCTTCCCCAACACGGGCTGATTTACACGTTTTTGCTCTGCCTATCTGGAATTTCAATTTCAGAATTAGTAATTTCTCTCGGGAAAATTAAATTTCTAATGAAAGCTGATACAGTGCAAGAACCCTGCTATTAACAACACATGCCAGCAGCTGTGATGGACAAGCAGGCACACCTAAGCTCTCCTGAAGGCTGCAGCAGAACCTGGGCCCTCTCTGGGCACCCAGGGAGGCTCACTGGAGAGGAGCATTGGCACAGCACCCAGGAGTGTAACGAGAGACAGACCAGGCATGCTTCTTGCTGTAGCAAGAGAAACACAATCCCCCATGTTTCTCTCATCATCGAGTCCCTAAAGCCATCTTTCTTCTGGCAGTAAGATACAAAAACCCGTGGAGCAGTCCTCCTGCTCCCCAAAACCTACTTCAAAATACAGAACTGAGAATGCCAGAAAGTCAGCAGGGAAATAATTTAACATGCTTTTTGCTTTGAGGCCTTTCACTCCCCAATAGCTCAACAATGAGTCAGAAATAACCGAGAGAGGGGAAAAAAAAGGCATTTCATCTGTGTGCATTTCCCCACTCTGCTGCTGGAGGCTGGGGAAAGAAAGGAAAGCTGTTGTGAGAGGCTTCAAACATGAGATGACTCAGTCTTTGTTTTTCCCGAGGTGTCAGAAGGGCTGTTGTGAGGAAGCCATTGGGTCTATGGGGAGGTGCTGCTGCCCAGCATCAGCGCTGCTGTCAGCTCCTGGGAACCTCTCCAGAGGTTCAGGCTGTGGCAGAGAGGTGAAAGGAATGTGAATTCTCAGGCTGCAGATGAAGCCCACAGCACCTATGCACTTTCTTTGGGCTTGGACCCAGGCTCAGATAACTGTGTACATGCCCTTATGCATGGAAGGAGCATTATGGGCCTGCTTCTCCAGCAAGCAGATCAGGCATTGGAGCAGTGACAGCACCCATGTGTAATTATTATAATATTGCTGCTGATCCTGCAGCTGGCAGGTTTGGCTGGGCAGGGAACACTTACCAGCTCAGCAATTAGCTGTCCCCAGCTGTAGCTGAAGGCATCTGCTCCTCTCATCCCATGCCTGCTGCTCCTCTGGAACCAGACCAGAGCAGGCACAGACCTTTAGATGCACCAGAAATGTCTGAGAAAATGACTTTCGTCTTGTAACCTTGTACAGCTGCCCCTGCTTTCGGGCCAGATGACTGAGGAGTTTTGGACAATGAAAACCTGGCAAATCTGCCTTTGCCACTGGTCTGACCAGTGTGTTCCCTGAAAGCAGAAAAGCTCCATGCACCCAACCTGTTGTTTGTAAATTCAGTGGGGCCCAAGATGTGTGCTTACCCTGCCAGCTCCTGCATGCTGCAGTTCTGTGTGCCACGGGTGGGAAACATGCTGGGTGCCTCAGCCATGACACACTTGCAGGCTGTAGATTCTGGTGAGTGGATCTTCAGTGTGCCTTCCTGAGCCTGCTGCAGACACCTATAACTGTGTGGGTTTTGCTATAAAACACTTCACTTTTCTAACAGAAAGGGCAATTTCTCACACCTGAGATGCTTTGGCAAGTTGGTAGGATAAGGACCCAGGTAAAATTGTTTTCACCCTCAGTCACATCTGAAACTTTCTGCTGGAGCCCCATAGCAACACCTCTGTGTGGCTGCTGGTGGATGTGCTCCATCTCAGTGGACTGTACAAACTGCATACCGAATAGTACTACAGCCGAAAACATGCCAACAAGACACAGAAACCTTGTGGAGCATCTTCATCCAAACCCTGGGGAGCTCACTCTTTATTCTGCCCCTGCCCAGCACGGTGACATGCAGCAGCTGTGTGTGCAGGGCTGCTGCAGGGGCTCCCTGGGGAAGGGCTGCACTGAGAGCTGGGAAGGGACAGTGTGAAAATTGCCACCAGCAGGAAACAGCACCTGCACAGCCACCACCACTGCTGAACAGTTTTTGTAGCTGTCTCACTTGCCAAATCCCTCTTGCTCCCCCGAGGTTAGAGAGAGAAAAAATCAAAAGGGACTCATTGCTACTCTAGTATGATGATTTTTTTTTTAGCATATCACATTTAGTCCTGAAAAATCCATCAGCAGCAGGTGTGTGAATATTTTCTGTGACATGCTGCAGCTGGAGGTCTGTCCTGCCTCCCAGTGGCACGGGAGTCCCTGTGCAAAAAGACAGAGCCTCCCTTTTCTGGGACAAAACCTGACCAACAGAGCACAAGTACTGGCATTGCATCTCCAGCCTCACTGGGACAGGATGGGGGAGAAGCACAGCAGCCCACCTACCCCCACAGGAAATCCTGGGGAAGAGAACAGCTCACAGGTCCATCATCCCAGCAGCAAACCCGAAGCCCAGTTCTCTGTCAGGACTGGAGTCTCTGGGAAGGTTTGCTGTTAATCAGCCTTGAATGTCAGCAGCACTGGGTATATGCATCCTATAAAAAATTACCAGGCAAAAACTTAACAGCAGCTCTGGTCGGGGTCAATGCCAAACCCTCCCAATTCTCACTGTGCAAGAACAGGGCTGTGCCCTGAGTCCTTGCTTGATTTCTGACTTTGACATGTTTTATGCTTCATTGTGGTGCAAAACAGCCTGATTCTCTTCTGAATCTGACTGTACAGCTTAAGGAGGTAAAAAAATATTTCAGTGGATTTAAAAGTTAACAAGAAGATTTCTTTTGTGTGCGCTGATTTCTCTTTTGCTGACACACTTCTGATCGTTTTCCTTCTGTACCTCTGAAAGGACAGAATAGGTTTAATGGCCAAATTTGATCCCATATTGGCCTTCTCTCAGTGACTTCTCCATTTAAATGGTAAAGAGGTAAACAATAAATTTAGGAAGCAAACTTATATTTTTTCCCAATTTTCATTTCTCCCCTTTCATTCTTCTCAAATTTGAGACATTTAGACCTTTATGCATTTAAATTATCCCTATCCTTTACTTGGCTTATCCCATTGCATGAGGCACAGCAGCAGGTTTAAGACTGATGCTGTGCTTGGATGTATTTTCTTCTGAGCAATCAAATAACAGCTTGAATGCAGTGGGACATGCAAATCTGCAAGGACCTTCCTCACCTGAGCCCAACATGCTGGCAGCCACATCAGTGTCCCCAGATGTGCTGCTCTGCCAGGCCAGGTCACATCTTGCTTTGGATGCATTTCATCTGCAAATACACATCCAAGTAAAGAAATGCATCCTTGTGAGAAAAGGATTTGACAAAGTAGATTTTGCACCAGAAATTGGAAATGTTCTAATAACAGGACAAATGGCCCAGTCTCCCAGGATTGCTGGTCATCTCTTTAGCACACTTTCCTGGCCATGCACTCACTCCCTGGGGAGGGTGCTGCCCTCAGCCCCAGCCAATGTTCACCCACCCAAAAGGTTCATCCCTGCAGGGCCACTGCTCCTTCATCGGGCCGGTCTGGGCTCCTCGACAGAGCTGAGCTGCCACAGCGAAGGCAGGAGCTTGTACCAATGTCTGCAGCAGTGCCCCAGGCTTTCCCCGGGGCAATCAGCTAATTATTGACTGACTAGATTCATTACAGGGCTGTTTGGAGCACCCCCAGCTTTAGCTGTGGGAGTGCCTCCCCTCCTCTGAGCTGGCACCACTCTGCAGCCAGAGGCACCTGGAGGCCCATTTTGGTGCATTCCCACAGACAGAAATGCCGAAAATTACCCATTCTTATGCTGAAAAGCGTGGCTTTTGGGTCTTACCCATTGCACAGCCGAAACCAGCTATTCCTAAGCCCCTGTCTGAAGGACAGGGGTGAGCTGGTGTTGGGACACCTGTGCGGGAGGGTACCATGGCAGCAGGCAGGTGTCCCCAGAACCGCAGCCCACCCAGGCTGGTTTTGGCGTGTGTAACAGAGCTCTGTGCAGGCAGAGCTCTTGGGAGCTGTCCCCGGCGGGGCACGGTGCCCTTGCCCGGCCGATGGAGCCGTGCTGGCCCGCACGGAGCCCCCCGAGCGCCACCCGCGTGTCGCACGGCGGGAGCGGCACAGGCGCCTCGGCACGGAGCGCTCCCGGAGCGCTGGGACACAGACTGCCCGCGGAGCGCACATTGCCCGGCCGGGCCTCGGTGGGACGAGCCCGGGCAGGCAACCACCAGCTTGCAGGGATGCTCTGTCCTTGACGTTGGAGTGGGAAGAGGAGAGGGACATGGGGACATGGGGACAGGAGCCGCCTGCGGGCGCAGCAGCGCTCGGAGGGGAAGCGGCCCATGGAATCGCTCCCCAGCCCCACGCGTAGCCGGGCTGAGCAAGCCTGAGCAAACCTGGCTGCTCCCTCTGCTTGAAGGAGACCGTGCCTTCCTCTCAGGACTAATTAAACGCCCCCTTTTCACCACGGGGACTTGATCACAGCGGGTCCAGCGAGGCAGCTGTGGGGACCGAGCTGCACAACCTCCCAGAAGCAAAGCAAGATGGCAAGACCCAATTATATGTGTAAAGCATTCTCAGGTTTCAACATCTCATTAGGTAATGATGGCACAGAGTTATCTGATTAGTCTGTTAAAAGGTAATCGTTTAACTTATTAATGTCTGTTAAGCATCCTTTTCCATTTGCAAGGACCATTTGCCTGACTGTGCCTTAACTCCCACATGTATGCAGAAAATCCCACATGACCCATGTTAAAAGAAGCTTTGATTTTGAGCTTTCAGGGTTTCTGAAAGGGATCTGAATTCCAGCAGGGGATGCTCAATACTTTTGAAAAACAAGGCTTAACCTGAAAATGCAAAATAGAAACACCAAGATACATGAGTCACATCTGAAAACCTCGGCTATGATTTTGGACTGGGCTGGCATGAAGTTTGGCTACAGAGATGTTTCAGACTTCTACTAGGGCACTTGAGGTCTCCGTGTTGAATTTCCAAGGCTCTAGATCTCTGTCCCTTTAAATGGATCCTCAAGTTAGTATGGAATAATCAGAATTAGTCTCTTTTATGCCAGCCCCCTGCAAGCACAACATATGCTACGGAGTACAAACTCATGCCTCATGCAAGAGAATCTTTATGCTCAGCTGGAGATTTTCATAATGAGGAGCTTGCAACTGGGCCCAGAGTTACCTACACAGAGCTTGAGGCAGCTTTCAAATTAAAACAACCCCTCACTCATGGGAGAGAGCATCATGATTACAGAGCAGCCCCGAGCATAAAACACATCCTAAAATTATAGCAATAATAATAAAAGTAATAATCATAATTTCTTACTCCACTTTCTTAAGCAAAACACCCCATATAAAACATGAGTATATTTGAAACCCCGTAGCTATAAGGGATCTCACCATAGGCAATATGTGATGATAATGACATCTAAACCATGACTCAGAACTACAGGGAACGTCACATGGCGTTTGCAGGTCACAAAAATGTATCACAGCATAAGTAACACCCTCACAGCTGTCTCTAGCAAAGAGTGAGTGACTATATCTAGCTGAAGCAGCATGGGGGGAGCACAGCTTAAAAAGCACACTGAAAATGCAGCTTCTGTAAGATGGGGTGTAGTTAGGAAAAAAGGAAACATGCTGCTGTTCATGATGAGATGTTTATACTGAGAACTTCAAGATGCTCTAGTGAGTTACGAAAAATCTCATCCTGGACAGAGATGTCAGTAATTATGATTGCACTTTTGCATTACTGAGAATTTTCTAAAAATACCTGTACATTGTCAACATAGTGAAACATTACAAACCATGCACATAGCTCGTGTAGTGTATGACTCCCAGCTTAGAGGACACTCGCTACTCTGATTCCCACCTGACTGTGCCTCAGAGATGCTCTTGGAGGCACAGGACATGCCCAGGGCTGATCCCAAACCTCTGCTGGGTACAGCTTCCCTGAGGGGCAGCAGCACCTCCTCCTGCAGTGCCATGAGCCAGAACTGCTTGGGTGCCAGTGTTTTTGCATCTTGAGGCTATAGTGTGAAATACACACACCACTATCTGATTAGGTGGCTCTCCCAGATGAGCTCTCTACCATTCTGCCTTAAAACCACTCAATACTTTCTTGGCCTGATAATCTACATGCTGTGGCAGCTTTCCCCTAACACTGCTGGTTTCACTGCACTTTTACTTTTTCCCACCTCCAAATGCTCCAACACATGCCTGGAAGGTAGGAAAGTTACTTGATATTTTCCATAGCTAATATTTCACCAAGGAACTGTGCTGGACTTTTCTTGAGAAGAATAATAATGTTCTCATTTCCTCCCCCAGTGAGCTGACGGCAGCCTGGAGCTGCTCTCTGTGGACTGCAAACAAAAACAGGCTGGAAGAGCCTGTGCAGGGAGAGCAGTGGGCACCCAGGCTGGGGTCTGCATGCTCTGCCACTGGCCATGAGCCCACCCTGGGCTGTCAGGGGCTGGCTCAGCCCCAGTGGGAGCTTGTGTGGAGGGCACAGCCAGAGGGATCAGCCTCGTTTGGAACAAACTCTGCACGTCCCTGATTTAAGTCATTCGGAAACAAAAGCACCAATCTGGCATTTCCCAAAATTTCCCCTGCTTTTCCCAACTAGAATTGGTTATTCTGTTCAGTTTTAATTAGCAAATAATTTCAGTTGTGTTTCCCAGTAAGAAGGATTCTGTGTTTGAAGTACAGGAGAGATCAGCCCTGTGGAGCAGGGCTGTGTGAAAGGCCACTACACAGGGTTTGTAACGAGGCAGGGGATTATGATCCTGAGGGCCTGTGATCCCAGTCCCAGCCTTGGCAGCTGGGACACTGCACTGCTCCAGCACCTCTGCTCTTGGGGAAGTCCCAACCCACTGTCCCCAACTCTGTGTTCACACTGTGATCTCCCATGGGCTGCGTTCTGCTGTGGTTCCCATCACAGGCAGTGGCTGCTCCCATCACAAACTCACCTGGGATCAAAAAAAGCCACATTTAAAGCGATGTATGGATGCAATTTCACTTCTTCCCAGATCCAGGCCCATGGATGGCCAGCACAGGTGTGGTGTGTCTGGAGTATGAATGGTATAGATCATCCCCTTACATTTTTCATTTGGATATTATCCAAAAATAAAATTAAAAAAGGAAAATTATTCCTCTTCAGATCAATATTACTTTGCCAAGATAACATCTCTCCAGTTAAGATATAATTACCCTGTAAGGAATGATTCCTTTTAAACATTTAATATACCTCCCTCTAATTGAAATTTAAGCCTTTGGTTGTGGTTGGGTGTCATTGAAGATGTGATTAAACATAAAATATGTATAACACTTAACTCCTTTTGGGGTGTTGAGATAGCTTCCACTGAGTAACAAACATGAATAATTTCTTTTGCACTCTGTAAAGTTTTTAAAGAAGCTCAAGTTGAATCTGGCTTGCACAGATCTCCTTCCTCGGATGAAAGGGAATCTTTCACCAGCTTCGCCTACAGCACTGGGGGATGAGCCTCCTCCAGCTGGAGGAAAAGGTGTAAGAATAGATTGTGAAATAATTTACTGGAGAAATCCTCAGCTCCAAGAACAGCCAACCATGATCTTATGGCTGCCCTAGACAAAAGGAGTCTCATAGGGGAGCTTTTGCTAGGAAAAAAAATATGGTGCAGACCTCATGTAATCCTGTGAGTTTAAAAAGCAGCAATTGTGTGAAGATCCTTTTCCTACAGCATCATGGACAGGGTGGGTGTGGGATTCAGTGCTACACATCTGACTTCTGCAGCTCGGGTTGCTGAATTTTATCATGGGAAAGGGCCAAACCCCATCCTTGTAATCATCCTAAAGCCTCACATGCCTCCTGCTTTTCTTTCATTCTCTCCCCTCAAACACTGGTATCATCTATGGTTTAATGCTTTGTTTTCTTTCCCTGCTGCAGCCTTGGTTTAAAGCTAATGTTTGTGCTAATTGCTTTCACCCTACTAAGTTTAAAGTGTGTGAACACAGCAGGAGGGGAAGAGCCATCTGGAGCAAGGACCCAGCTACACTCAAGCCTGAGCATCTCCAACACCAGCAACAAGGCAATCCCAGATTATGGGCTGGCCCTCAAGCCCCAGAGGAGGCTGCAGAGATGGCTGCTTAAAATAAACCAAATCCCACAGCCCCTGGATTTACTAATGAAACTCATTCTGTGTGCAAGCTATTGAGAAAACAATCCAGGGATCTCCTTACCTCTGCTTTACAGACCACAGCTTGGCTTCAGCCCAGCCTGCAACATTCCCTCAGTGCAAACCATGCTTTTGCAATCTAGTTATTCCCAAAGACAGCCAACAGATGTAGTAGCTCATTTCTTGTGAACATTAATTAGACACAGTCTGTCTCCACATCACCTTGATGGCTTCTGAAGTACCCATCCACAAATCATCACAAACACAAAGTGAGTCCAGTGAGACCAACAAACCAAGGGACAAGAGGACTTGGTGCTTACTCACCTCTTTGTATGGCACAGTCCTGCTGCCACCACTGATGACATATATATATATATATACACATTATACATGGATTCCTCCCATATATATATATAAACAGCAGGTATGACTTCACCTACCACTATATATACAGCACAAAGCAAGTTAAAATTTGGGCCAGAGCTCATTCCTTTCAGCAGACTACTGGCTTTGCAGAGCATGGTGTCCAAGGAGCAGAGCTGGGCCTGTGGAGGTGAGGATGAGGAGGGCTCAGCTCCTGCCCAGCTGTGTGGTTGATGCTGCTGTGCAGTGCCCAGGTGAGAACTTGGGCTCTTTCCCAGGTGAGGGTCATGCTGTGGCACTGGTGCTGGAGCAGGGCCATCCTAAAACACGGTGTGCCTGTCCCAACCACTCCCCTCCTTCCCCCACCAGGCAGGGACACTGGTGGGGTTTCCAAACCTTAGTCAAAAATTCTGGAAAACTCCTGATCTGCTGAGTGAGACAGCAGCAGGTGCTGGCAGCACCTGCAAACAGGTAGAGGCTGGGACATGGCACCTTGCACACAGAGATGGGGTGAATTCAGAGCCCACCCTTGACTCTGGGCTGCAGGGCCAGGCTGCACTCCAGCTGAGATGCACCAGTTGTGAACCTGGGGTGTTGTGAGGAGAGACAGGAGGGCAGAATGAGGCAAAATGGAAAATTCCTTGTGTGAAAATTCCTCCTGGTACCCCCAGGTAGAAAGACATAGCACTGGCCTCTGCTCTGAACAAACTGGTGGAGGTGTCAGGGGAATCACCAGAGCTTCTCCAGGGAAAATGAGCAGAACAGAAAAAAAACAGCTTAGCGGAATTGTGGGAACTGTGTGCACAGGAAAGGAGAATTCTAACACAGAGGTACTATGAGCAGGGACTGCTGCAAGCAGGGATTTTCTATGAATGAACATGAAGGAGTGAGGGAACACCTCAGGTTAAAGGGAACTCCTAAGAACCAGCACAATCATTCCACTTTATCCCCACATGATGCAGAGACTGAAACAAGCATCTCACTAAAGGCACGTGGTTTCCCAATGCTCTGGGCAAAATCTGGGACTGTGAACTTCAAGGGAAAATCTGAGTTTTCTTGGCCTCAAGCAGAACTACACCATGCCTGCTTCCCAAGCTGACTTCAGTCTGGGGCCACAGAGAGAACCCAAAGCCATGTTCAAGATGGTCATAAATGTCTCTATCAGCATCCACAACATGACAGACAGCTGGGATGCAGGAGGCATCCTGATCTCCAGCACTCCAGAGTGCTGTCACAGGAATGAACCAATGCACAGCCCTTCAAAGAGAATTTTATGGACACTTTTATACACATACACAAATATTTTAATATAATGGTAACTGAAATGTTATCCATATTCTTAGTACTGTCATAATTAACTAAAAAGATATTTTTTAAAATTTTGTAAAAATGACATATTTTACACATCTTCTATTTACAATTGCAATATGCTTAAATGTTATAAAAACATCCACTCTGACCTTTAAAATATATGTATACTAGGACTTGGTATTAGATATATTATAATTTATAGCAAACTTAGGGTTTGCTGTGTACCTATCTGTTCAATGGGAAATTTGTAATCAGCCTGGCTTAATAAAGGCTGCTCAAAACCAAAAATCGGCAAAAAAAAAAAAAAAAAAGGGAATGTGCAAATATTGGGGCAGGCGCAAAAAAAAAAAAAAATCTCAAGCTTGCATTTTTAAAAATAACACCATGAAGACTTCCAATAAATTAAAATCTTAACCCTCAAATCCTTTTCCTGGTATTGTCCATCAGCTTAATTTCAGTACCATTAATCTAAAAGGAAAAAATACCCCAAACAGTGAAGAACAAACCCCACCCCAGACACCAGATCTTGCTGAGGCCATGTGCTGCTCCCCAGGCTGCAGTCAGGCATCAGGGTTTGCTGGAGTGGCTGCTGCTGGCACAGAGGAGCTGGCTCTGTGGATGACTCGTGAGTACGTGCGCTCCATCCCTGGATGTTTTGCTGAGTCCTCCTTGTACGCAATCTTTTCAGGGAAAAAGGAAAAAAACCAACAGTGAGAGAGGCCTGAATAATTCGGTGTCTGAAGTGTTCATTGTCTAACCAAGGATTTCCCATTTTTTAATTGCTACACAATGATGCCAAGGATCTGACAGAGGAAAAGGACCTGCCCCTGGTAAACAGAGGCTGCAGGGACAGTGATGACATCCCCTGAGTCAGGGGTAAAGCGGGGCTGGGCTGGCTTCTGCCAAGCTCCATGGGGTTCCCTGAACTGCAGCACTCTCAGGGGAGTCCCCTACACTTTGCAAATTCACAGACAGCCTCGTTAGCACCCCCTGACTGTGGCACAGACAGCCCAGCTCTGCCCACGCCATCATTTGGGGATGCAGCAGCCCCACAGAGCTGCACACAGTGGGCAGCAGGGCTGGGAAAATGCCAGGCACCTGTGGGCACAGCTGCAGTCAAGCAGCAGTGCTAAAAGCTCTGCCCTGTCCTATGGGTAGGCTTTAGCAAGAAGGAAGATCTTTTTCCTGAAGAAGGTCTTCTAGCCTTGGTAATAGCTCTTTCTTCCTACTTCTGTAAAAGCTGAAAACCTGTCTTCCGCCACGGGTGCCTTGTTGAAGCATTCACAGCACGGACAGGGCCATCCCCACTGACCACACAGCACCAGCAGTGGAAGAGGAACCACCCCCCTTGACAAGGCTCCAGGAGGAACCCTACACCATCAACCCCCAGCTGTCCTTGGCCAGGGCGGCAGGTCAGCCACACCTCAGCTGTCACTGGGACAGACATGAGCACAGACAGCTTCAGCACCTGAGCCAGCAGCTCAGACAGCCCTGGGAAGGAGCTGCTCTCACATCATGGGCTGCAGGAAGAGCACTGGGACTTGGGCACACACTGGCAGCCACTTTTGTTGCTATTGGCACTTGCTTCTGCATTAGGGGGCTCTTGTTGAGCTGCCTCATTGGCCTCCCCAAAGTTCACAACTAGGATCATAAAGAACAGGCCTCTCAAGTCTGCTCATGGACAACACATCACACATATACCTTGGGTCTTTTTTTTTAAACTCCCTGACAAGGGAGTCATTGGAGATGAAATTAAACAAACACACTGAGCAGAAAAGCCAGTAAGTGAGGGAAGTATATGACATTAAAAGAAAAAATAGATGTAAGAAAAATGAACATACCACTTTTGGCTATAGTATTGAGGGAAATGTTAGACAGGGAAGAAGAGAAGCTGTATAAGCAAGGACCATGACAGAGCTGTCAGAAAAGAAAAACAAAAAAGAGAAAAACAAAAAAAGAGAAAAAGATATGGTGATGAAAAAGTCACTGTCAGTAGGTGAGAAACAAAACTCTCTTGAATACAACAATGGGAAAGATGGCAAATCCTACTGGTGTAAAGCACACAGCACAGATGCAAGAGAGCCTCAAGCTTTCCAACTGTGAGATAAATATTTCAGCCACAGTTTATGGCATGTGATTTCTCTGAGGAAATACTGCTCAGAAGCAGGGAGTTCATGAGTTCACTGCAAGAGGAGTAGATTTTTCTCACACTGCCTGGAAAATGGGGCTGTCACTTTTTAGGCTTCCCCAAAGGATTGCAAGTGGGACAGTTTCCAGGGTGGACTTTAAAATTCAGATGATTTTGGTAAAAAAGATGACAATTTTGACTTTTGTTGGGTGAACTCTTCAGAGCTCACAGATATAAATACAGGTATGAGCATTTAACAGAACTTTCCAAATGTTTTATGAATGCTGAAGCTCATGGGCTGCTCATGCCTTGTTTGAGGTGCCCACCCATTTTCCATTCTTGTGGAAACAGTGGTTCACACAAGACATATGATGCTGCCTATGCACACTGACTAGATGGCCAAAATAACTTCCATGTGAGATGCATGAATATGGATTAACAAATAACACTCATAACACTTACATACTTAACAAAACAGTGATAAATACTAGTTATGATGAAATCACTGGAATGCTTGAGGTTCACAAATCTTTATACACCTGAACAGGAGAGGAGCACAACTCCCAGAACTGCAGCCACCCCTGAGCTCGACCCCCATCTGGCAGGCACCAGGCCTCCAAGCAACTTAGTAAAAACTCACTCCACAGTAAGTACAACAATGGGTAAAAAAATCCAGGTCAATCCTTGTTCTCCTCATATGTGAAGATGAACAATACAGCATGGGGTAATGGAGAGCCACTTCTGTGAGATGCCACCACTGATACCAGTGGTTAAGCCAAGTAAGTCTATACCAACAGTGCTTTCAGATGCTACAGGCACCTGGAAGTGCAGCACAACTGCCAGAGAGGAACTATTTATCAGAGGCAATCTAACATAGCCTGCCTGCAAGCGTGCAGAGATTTGATTAAATGGTTTAAATAGCACTTCAGTATGCAAATCACTCAATATTTAATTGAAACAGAAAAAATATATATAAAAAAAATCTGCCTGGACAGCAGTAGACTAGCTGCAAGTGTGCACTGGAGTCCATTTCAGGATTTTGGGACGCAGTTCATATAATGTATCCACGCATGCTCACCCTTCTGAAGCTGCTAAAATACATGGCATCTATCCTGACAGTGTACTCAAGTATAAAAATATTTGAAAATTAACTTTCTCTGAGAGAGGAATATAAACAGAAATGATAAAGATACCTCCTGTGGTTATAAGCTACTTCTGAATAGCAATTTACTGTTTTAATTAAATACATCACAGCTATAGGACAAAGCAAGTAAAGCATAAAGCACTAGTTTAAATATGCCTCTAAACCCCAGGCAGCATTTAGCCTCACAAACATTCAGCTTTTCAATATGTAGCAAGGCAGGCAGAAAACAGATCTTTGTTGATCAGATTTTCTATATAGAATATACTTCTATTTAAAAAAAAGAGGCGAAGAAACAAACCCCCAAATCACAAAAAAATAAACTGGTTTCTCAGCTACTACTGCATTGCAAGGTTTTACTTCTAGTATTTTGTTCTAGAGCTTCATTTGTCACTAGAAGACACAATTAGCCACCCTCATTGAGCCCTACCAGCTCCAAAATAGATGTTCTGACCTGTTCATTCATAACTACAGAGAGCTCGCTGAGCATATCCTTGTAATGAGACTTCATCTCTCCCTGATACTCAAATTGGTCCTCCTTAATAAGGCGTTCATTGACATCGAGGGCATGTCCACAGGCTTCAGCAAATTGCCTGCAAGCATGGAAACACAAAGGAACAATGACACAAGTTCTGCAGCAGTGAAAAAACCTGCATGTGCACACACAACGCTGTATCTCTTCTCCCCCTTGCAAAGTGCACCTTGTTAGAAATGAATTCAGAGCTCATTCTCACACCAAAAGGAATGTATTCTACTAGGGTAGCCCAGAACTGCAGTAAATGTTTCTTAGGAATGACCTCTAAGATAGGGTAAATGCAGATATAAACTAGGCTGATTTCATGTCTCGCCTGCCTGTGCCATGCAGAGTGTCCTATGTGCTTTGTAGGGGGAGAAAAGCCTAAAATTAACGTTTACCTGAAGATTTCCTTCAGAAGCTTAACTTGATTATCAGGATATCTCTTAGCATTTGTCTCTTCAAGGAAAGCTCGAGCATAGGCCATTGGTCCAGCATTTACCTGGGTGAAAAATACACAGCTTAGGTACAGAGAACAAGCCATTCATTGTTGTTTCTCTTGTGTTCCAAGGCTTGGAGACTCAGGCGACCCAGGCTGTGAGAAGAACATCCCCTCACTCCTTTTGTCGTCAGGATGGAAGTTGAGGAGTTCTGTTGAGGAAACAGGAGCTGCTCAGCCTTGCACAAGCTGCAGGTCTGTGCTGGCCTTTCCAAGTCCCCAGCTAGCTGGCCACCCAGACAGTTAGTTACATGTTTGTTTGAAGACATTTCCATGAGAGCACCAGGAATACACATGCCTGTCACAATCCCAGCTTTCCTAAATAGGAAATGACAAAGCCAATCCTAGTAAAACTCCCTTTAAAGAATCCACCCGCTTGTGATGGGCCATATTCTCAAGTGATACCTGACAGTCTTGTTGGAAAGGGCTTAGTTGTTATTTAGAGTAGACTTGAATGAAATATTAGCATATAAAACCAGCAGTCATCAATGCCACTGGAAAACTTTCCATTCCTTAGCGTGTTTAGAGTGGGATCTAACAGCACTATAATACAAGATATGTCAAAGACAAAAAATATCTGGAATAATAAAAATCAGAATAAAAATTTAGGTAGATGCATTGAATAAAAGAGAAAAAAGGCAGCAAATGGTTATTACCTTGACACTGACACTTCCTTGGAGCTTGAGCTGCAGTCGGATCATATCCACTTCTTCCATTGTGCAAAGCTGATTGAGCTCTGAGACCTTTTTGGACATCTCATCAATGGCCACTTCAATGGGGTTCAGCTCTGTGCTGGTTTGGCTTATGACCTGAATCCGCTTCTTCACGTAGGGAAACAAGTGACTGGCTACTCGAGAGAGAGACATGGATCAGAGAACTCACCCAGAAAGAGTATTTAGGAAAGCAAAACAATGAAGTCACAGTATTAACTTTTGACTTTGTCAATCTCTTTATTAATCCATAAAAATTAACTTTTAATCACTGAATGAGAAGTGACACAGCAGGTCCAAATTGAATTCTGATGTACCTGGCACTGGAAGAGCATTTCCTTTAGAACTCATCAGTGTTTGCTACCAAGCTCTGCCCCAGGCAGGTGGCAAAAAGCTCTCAGTAATCAGATTTTAGAATCTACAGATTTCTTCTGAGTTAAGGCACCAAATTATAAGTCCACACTGAAGTTCAGACAGCTCAAACCATCACATCAAACATATTTCATGTTATAGGCGGGGCCTCTAGCTTAGCTGAATGGGGAATCATTCGCTGTGCTGGTGTTGGCTGGGATAGAGTCAGTTTTCTTCACAGCGGCTGGTACAGGGCTGTGGTCTGGAGCTGTGCTGGAAACAGTGCTGATAGCACAGGGATGTTTTGGTTATTGCTGGGCAGAGCTTACACAGCATCAAGGCCTTTTCTCCTCCTCACCCCACATGCCAGAGAGGAGGCTGTGGGTGCACAAGGATCTGGGAGGGGACACAGCCAGGACAGCTGACCCCAACTGACCCACGGGATAGGATTTTTCATATGGGGTCATGCTCAGCATATAGAGCTGGGGGAAGGAGGAGGAAAGGGGAGGGACATTCAGAGTGTGGTGTTTGTCTTCCCAAGACAGTTACATGTGATGAAGCCCTGCTTTCTTGGCACCTTTACCTGCCTTCCCAGGGAAGCAGCAAATGAACCCCTGGTTTTGCTTTGCTTGTTTGTGCAGCTTTTGCTTTACCTGTTAAACTGTCTTTATCTCAAGCCCTGTGTTTTTTTACATTTACAATTCTGATTTTCCCCATCCCACCAGAGGATACCCAGTGAGGGAGTGGCTGCATGGGGCTTAGCTACCAGCTGAGGTTAAACCAGGACACTCACCTGCAGATGAATCTACTATTAAAACATCATCCTTAAATCAAGGAAGAGATACTTTTAACATTCAACCTAAATACTGCTATAGGAGCTGACAGAGGAATTATTCACCTTTAGAACTCTTTACTTCCTGTCAAGGCCTTTCATGGATCTCAGGGAGTTTGGCAAAGGTACTGTTCTGGTGCATTAAGTCTGATCTGAGCTAACACTTTTCTGATTGCCCTACGTGCTTCGGAAGGTCTCCCAAACTCCAGGCATGACTTTGTCCACTAAGCATCTGCTTCCAGTCAGCTCAGACCTAAATAAGCTCCTGTTTACAGCATGTCTGTCTCACTGGAGAGCAGGAAACCCAGGACTTCCAGAGCTGGAAGCACAAGCCAGGCATGGCAGAGAGCCAGTGAACCACGGACTGCAGCCAGACTGCACTTGCCCTTTGCCCAGCAGGCACTGGAGCAGAGATGCAGTGCAGGTGCCACTCCACTGACCTCACCACTCCTCCAGTCACAGCAGAAGCCTTGCTTTCTTCTCAAACTAAAAGCCCTTAAGTTTACACAGGAAACAAGCGAAAACACATGACTTTATCAAGCAAGAGTGGAAAAAAAAAAAAGAAAAAGAGAAGAAAATAATGTTTCCTTTAGTGAAAAGCACTGAGGTGAGGTAGGTGCCAAAGGGAGAAGAGCAGGTAATCAAATTCCCACCTAATGCCAAAGATGGAGCAGGGCTGAGAGCGGTGGTAGCTGATGACAGCATGTAATAACCCAGGGAAAATATTCTGCCAGAAGAACAGCCCTCTCTGTTTTTGCCAGACAGACCATAACAGCTGCACTTTCAAGTCAGTGAAACTACCTGCTTCAATACAGATCTCAAAACACCTACTGTTGCCCCAGCACTTTAGAAAACCACACACAAGCTATTCCTCCTTTCTTCTTCTTACAAGCAAAGCTGTGTCATGTAACAAGACACCCTCAGACATCAGTGCCTCTTTCCTGACTTGTCAGAACAAAGCTTTTGGGTGACTATGCTTGCACTGTAAGCAGTTTTCTTTCACTTTGTCCTTTGGGGGAAGCAGATGCACACAAGTTGGTAGGGAATTGGGTTTTCTGTCACTTGGGAGCCTTTGCTGTGAACATCAGCCTCTCTGCCCACGGCTGCCCATGAGAACAACACCTCCATCTCAGACAGTTCCTCATACATCAAAATCCAGACATGTCAAGTTTCAGCAGCAGTCTCACAGAGGAGGCTTTTTAAAAGAGATTTCAATCATGATAAGGAGCTAAAAACTTCAGTTTAATATGACTCATTAAAAGAAGAGATATCTACTGCTCCTGACATTCCTGCCTTAAAACACTGATTGAAATCTTACCTCTAGCTTAAAATAAAAAAATCTATATAATGTATCTTACTCCCATTTTGAATGAAAATTTCTATCTGCAAGTTTTACTCTTAGTAGAATAGACATCCTACTTGGCTTTTTCTCTGAATTGTTTATTATTAAAAGAAAATGGTTCTGAGTGCTAAGCTGCCTCCAAGCAGAACCACTCCCAAGTTACATCACTGCAAGAACAGTTAAGATGACAATTATAAGGAAAAAATAAAGCAGGTGAATGAAAATAACTACCCCTAAAGATGGTCAGCATGTCTGCGAGGAGGCACACGGCCAACACACACAGTGAAAAGATGAGTTATCATCCTGCACAAGTGACTGATGGACACCTGGCACTTGATCTGCCCCTCTGGGCTGAGATGGGAAGGTCAGAGGGGAGCAGGGGGGCAGGGCACAGACATACTGGTGAGGATGGTGCGCCTCTTGCACTGCTCCTCCACACCGCCGTGCTTCTTCCCCGAGAGCGTGAAGGGCGTCTCGAACACGAAGCGGTTGATGTTGTGGTGCATCTCAAAGTCTGTCTTCCTGTCCTCAGCCTCCTTCTCCTCAAAGAAGGGTGTCACATAGGTCACCTGGATGTAGGCGTATTTGGGGTCCAGGTCTTTGGGGTTCACCTGTGGTACAGGGAAATGTAATAAAATTACGTCAGGTGTGAGGAGCTTCCAAGGCATCCATTACATTTTTGATGTATTTATGTATTTATAGCCATAGCGATGAAAGCTGAGACTTCCAAATGTAACACTCAGATCATGGATGGATACAAAGGTATTTTACTGAGAGTCCCCTAAGAAGAGTGGGACCTTTGACTATAGCCATTGGCAAAAACGGATGAAAGCTAAATGAGACAGAAAACAACCTGTTTCTGCACTGCAGCAAACATCTGCCTGCTCATCTTGCACCATGCACTCAGCTCTTTCCTTTGTGCAAAACCACACGTCTTTCATACCTTGTTGGAATCTTGGATGATCTTCACGTTATCTATTCCAAACTTGTCTGCATAAAGTTTCATCAGTCTTTGAGAGATCTCAGACAAGCCAGTTAATTTGGGCTCTTTATAGATATACTCTTTACCTTCCTCTTCTTCAAAAAAGCCCTGTTTGGAAAGAAACAAAAGGATACAGTGACCATAACAGGCAGGGCAAAACCTAAATGAGGCGCTTACATCAGGAGTCAAGGTTGCCTGTATACCCACCAGAGCATCCAGCAGGCCACTTCCAGCACCTAAGTTAAAAGCTTACCTCTGTGCACTCCTAGCAGACATGTGCCTAGAGGTCAGTGTTTATACTGCTCTGCCGTCTCCAAAGTTACCCAGGAAAAGAACCCTACACATTTATTCACTTAAGAGACTGAGCTGGTTAAGGAGTTAAAGGGCTTTCTTGAAAATGCTGATGTGTTGAAAATGATGAAAAAGCCCTCATGGTTTAAAAAATAGACATTAAAAAACATTTAAATCTTAATAATTTGGGTCAATTAACAGCTGTTTGCTGTACACTGAGCCCAGCTGGGTTGTGTGCAGCATGTCACCTCCAGTGCATCCTCTGGGAGCCAGGTGTGCAGGCACAGGCTGGGCACTGCTGCCCATGGCCATGGGAACCAGCATCTCCTCAGGACAGCTGAAGAGAAACTCTGGTGGGCACCTTGCACAGACCTTGTAGAACTGCAGCACTTCCAGAGACAACTGGCAAATTAGTCACATTTGAAAAGAAAAAGAAAAACAAAAAAAGGAACACAGACCGTGTTCCTTTGCAAAAAAGCTACAGTCTTGTTAAGGTCATTATTTAATACACTGGATGGAATTGGCAGAGATTTAATAAAAGGGTCCACTGAAGAGCTGAACATGAATCTGTCAGGCTCCAGAAGAAATGCCAACCTCTTAAAATCAATAGAGCATCGCATCACCTACAGGTGAGACACCCAACTGCTGCAAGATGAACAAGTACATCAGGGCTCCAGGAGAGCTCTCCCAGCTGGGCAGAAGGCAGCAGGTGCCCCATTAACAAGGACTGGATTTGTCCCAATGCCATGAGCAGTACCAGCTCTCCTCCCAGGATTTATATGCAGTTTGGTGACGGGCACCACTGCAGCTACACTCAAAGTCTCTTCCTTTCACCTTAATGCAAAGTGACCCAGAGGAAAACACCTGAAGCTGCAGGGATGGGGGAAAGGCAGACAGCATTAATGATGTCAGGCCCTTTGAACTTCACATGATGTGGCCTGGATGGATAATTCTACAATATACCTAAGCAAACTGCCAGCTGTATAAAAACAGAGAAGCAGAAATTAATGAAGGCAAGAGATATCTCTAAAATTCTCTTAATGGAAAATCCAGCCTTTTTACCTGGAAGTGTGTTTCAACTTTGCCATCTAAAATTATTGATTAGGCAAATCTTCACAAAAAAAACCCCAAATCAGAATTAAAATAAAATAAGCTATGCATTTCATTGCTTCTTTAGGAAACCCTCCCCAAGCTTTATTCCAATGGGAATTAATAAACATGTGCATCTCTGGCTTCTCCTTTGGTGAGGACAAGGGGCAATAAAATTGTCTTTTAATTTGGGAAGTGTCAGGAGTACTGTGGGCATTACTGGAAACCAATAACTAACAGCTGCAACAGCAGCTCATCTGACAGCATCTACTTCAGTCTCACAGTGACCTTCTAACACTGCATGATTTTTAACAACATTATCAATTAAATTCCATAGGCACATGAAGAACTTCACAGGTAATTAGAGAAAAAATCTAGAGCTCCAAAGTTGACATCCTACAAACATCTGTTGAGCTGGGCAGGCAACTGACTTCCTATTGATTACACTGAGAAATATCTACAGGATCATAATCTGGTTTCTGATCTTGTGTCCACTGAAGCAAAACTGCTTTATGTGGGAAAACCTCATTAGTTTCATGCAATCATACTTAAACATACTACTCTGGGCTGTTTCTGTCAAAGGACATCTGCTTTCTGTTACTATTCAGTGTTTTCAACAAAACCCCTCATGTTTTCCAAAGTAATCACATAGCAAGCTAGAACATAGTTTATGCTCTTAAACCCTTATTCTGTGTATGTTTGCATGCTGGAACACAGTGTTTATATGTAAGTGCCAAATCTCTGCTGATGCTGCATGGCACGCTGAAATGACATCTCTGTTAATCCTTTTACTTAAAAAAAAAATACCTGAAAACAACTAACAGATTTAGTCTTACCTCTAATGCAAGAGACATCATTTAAGTACATATTCCCTACAGTATTTCAGCTGACAAGTGACAAGCAGAAGCTAACTGTGAGCTATAAATAATCATATCTGCCATATGCTATATGTCTGGCAAAGACTATTAAAAGTAAGATTAAACACTTTTCAGAAGCCAAATATCCTCCAATTTCAGGATTTAAAAATATTAAGCAGCCAAGGTTACATTATCGATGCATATCCCTGGATTATTTTCATCCTGGCTGGTTTGGTCCTGCAAGGACAACACAGCCTCAGAGATGAAAATGATTACAGGGAGCAGCTGATGGTGATGGGAGGCAGATGAACTCCTGAACAGCAGGTTACTGGTTTCCACTGAGCTCTGATGTTCTGAGAGACAAGTTGTGACTGAGGCTTATCACTGTGGGAGTTCTGATAAGGCCCTTCCTCATCCTCACACGCCTCCAGACACAGCCTTGCAGCTCACAGTACATCAGACCCTTCTCTGCCCTTTGTTGGAAGGTGCTGAGGTAAAGCCTTCTGCTTGACCTGCCAGGAATTGGCATCTAATGGTTCTTTCCCAGTCTCTTCCCACAGTGAGTGATTGTGATCACTATGAAACTCTGCCCTCCAACTTCTCCAGCTTCTTGTACACACAGAGGAACAAACCCTCAGCTCTATCTTTACTGCTCTAAAAACCAGGTCTTGAATGTCTTTGCTTATCAGCACAATATGAGTTCCCAGCTATTTAATATATTTAACAGGAATTCTTTTTGGCTCTTAATTCAAGAAAGGTACTGACTCCTCTATGAGTAAACTCATATGCACTGGCTAGTGTGGTCACTTGGGGGTGCAGTGAGATATTGTCACCAAATAACAGAATGTGCAGTCTAAAACAGCAGCTGCCATGAGATCCAGCTCCCTGAGCTGGCAAATAAATCCTGCTGGTGAAAACAAGTGACTGTGTCCTCCCTGAGGATCGCATTAATTCAAACCATCCTGGCACAGGGACCCTGCAGCAATGCAGTAACCAAATACTGTCTCTGCCTTTGCATGAAAAACAGTTTTCAGGTGCAGCTGCAGATCCTCTTTCTCCACAGGGAACCCCCAAAATTCTCTTTCCCAGTATTAACATTATTCTTTTGTTCTTTAATCTGCTTCCTCTGCAGCTTTTGTTTCAGTTAAGGAACAGCAGCCACATCACATCTCTCCTGCAAAGGGCATGAAGAAAGCAGTGCTTGTTGCCTTTAGAGCCTGTAGAGCCCAGTGACTGGGGGGAACAAACAGAGGAAGACACAGCTATGACAAAGTCATACCCTTCAGAGCACTAAAGCTGTTTAAATGAAGTTGCCCTTGTGGCACTGGCACCTGGAAAGTCATTGCACTGTTACAGAGATGCTAACCCAGTGCAGCAGAAGTGCTGCAGCTGAATTACCCAGTGGGAGAGCCACTGGCTCTGGGACAGTGCTGGCCAGAGGCTGCAAGTAGCAGAGCCCTGTTTTGCCCTGTGCTGCTCCCATTTTGAGGAAGGCCAGGCATAAGGAAAACTCTGCCCATCCTCAGGCGCAGTTCACTTCCTCCTTGTATTTGGCAAGTTCAGCTTTGCCAATCTGTCCAGAGAGCCAGGACCTGCCATTCCCCTCTGAATTCCCATTTGCTTGCTCCTACAAGGGACTGCCAGGAGCATGGCCATGGCCACAGCCTGCCCAGAGTGCTCCAGTGACCACTGCCATGGACCTCAGACTGACACAACAGCCCTCCACTTGGGAGCTGCTGTGCAGGCCAGGAAAGCAGCCTTGCATTCAAACAGCATTAATGCTACCCCAAGACTTTCAACAGAGGAAGAAGGGGTCCAATCCCATTCCCAGTGAAGCTGGGAGCAACTTCCACTGAGATGAGATGTAGCAGCATTGGGCCCCACAGTGCACACACAACATGATGACAGATGCAGCTCAGTAATTCAGGAAACTGAACAAACAAAAGTTAGTTTGCAGAATGCAACAATGAACGCAGCAACGTTATTTCATCTGCCACGAACCAAAAGAATCGAGAGCACAGGGAAATTAATGTTAAGTAACAGTAGAGGGGAGGATGAAGGATGTGTGAGGAGAATTAAACGAAACATGCAACAGAACTAGACTTACCACAGCCTTGAATAAGATCAAAAGGAGAAAAGAGCAAATTTCTGCATTAAAATCTAATTAGCAAACAGAATGATTCACATCAATCTGTTGTTTACACACTTTATATTTTAGAGCACAGGAAATTTTATGCTTGCCAAAACCAAGACTAAAAGGAACATGCTGGATTGCTACACTGGTTTGTGGTGGAAGAAAGCACAAAATAATGCTTCAGCGGTGCTGAAGCACAGCAGAGGGAATAATGCTATTCTACAGTACACTGCACAGAATCAGAGGTGGCCTGGAAGCAGAAGGCAGAGTCAGTGAAAAACACAACAAAGCATCTACTGCATACTGCTCTGCTTTAAGATCTATTAGAGGAGAGTGCCATATATCAAAGATGCCTTATCTGGTTCTGTCTAGTTCTGGTTGTAGTTCGAAAAAACCTGCCCTGCCTCAGCCTCAGTTTTGCTTTATGAAGTCAAGAACTAGAGCTGACACAGAAGTCTGTTCTCTGATGCACCACTGAATTCACAGCAGGTTTACACAGAGGCAACTGAGTGCTCTCTCCTGACTAAAATCCTGCTGGGAGTCTGACCCGTGAGGCAACATTTACCCTGTGATTCACCACCAAGTGCTTCCCTGAGCTGTATCACAAGCAGTTCTGAAATCTCTGACTGTGGAGACAGAAGAGCCCACGTTCACTTACCTGCCCATAGAACGCCACCCGGTAATAGCGCCCGAAGAGACGCTTCTCAGAGTTCACTACTTCTGCCACCTTCAGGTAGGAGCGGTGGATGTCGTAGTACAGGTCAGACAGCCTCTGCAGGGGCAAACAGGCACAGGGAGGGGAGGTGAGGGCATGCCAGCACCTTGGGAAATGCCACCACAGCCCTGCACAACCCTGCCTCGCCTTAGCTGGGGTCCCAAACCTTGCAAAGGCGGCTGTACGCGCTAAGGGAATAGCTGAACCTTGTTAGCGGTCACTAAAGAGTCATTGCAAGGTTTCTGTCATCTTCTGAGTGAGTTTTGTGGCAGTGGAGCCTTTGTGTACAGGGTCAGAGAGAATCAGCCCACCACCAGACAGTGGTGGCTAGGAAGGGGTCAGAGAACCCAGGTGTTGTTTGTGCAGGTGAGAACAAGGTGCCAACAACTCCAATCAGCTCCCAACCCCACACAAAGATCTGCTTTCCACAGCTACCACTGAACAGCGCTTTCTCAAGATAGTGAACCGAAATTTCAGCTGAATTAAGATCTGAGGACCTGCTTCCTTAGCATACAGCTTATTGCTACCTACCACTTCGTGTCTCTTTCAATTTAAACCTAGAAAAATCAGTAAATGAGACCATCATCTGGCTATCAATTATGTACTGAAATTGGCAAGTAAATAAGAAACTAAGAAACACTGAAATTGTGAAGAAATCACACAATTTATCAGCATTTTCTAAACTTAAATACAATGTAAATGTGCTCTTGGTTTAAAACCCATGTAAAAATCATATCCACTGGCTAAGACAAGAGGTTTGTTTGAAATCTTTTTACATTTACTGTTGCATTGGTGCTGAAAAGGGGCAGGAAAGACACCAAAATTTTTTCTTTTTTCACAGCACAAAACATTAAACAGAGGAATTGCAGACAGGAAGAAAGAAAATGTTCCTTTTAAAGAAAGCACATTTTTTTCCCCTAAAAATTTTGATCTTTACTGTTGCCTTAGGATAGTTAAAAAGACCCAAATCAAACATCCACTTACTTTAAAGTCCCTCTGCTTTTCAAAAACAGCAATGATAGGTTTGTTAACCTCAGCAATAAGCTCGTATCTCTCAGACTTCCAGAGGTACTCAACACACAACTCCAGCTGTTCCACGAGAATATTCTGCAATTTCACAAATGCAAATAGTTCAGCGACTTGACAGCTGGTGGCATTTAATTAAGAGCAACACAGCAAAAGCACACACCCACGACTTCATTTTTATTCTGGAACTTCTATATTAAGGTTTATTGCAATTACACAATGTTTAATCAGGTATTGGTGGCCTAGCTCTTCTTTAGACAAAAAACCTGAAATAACAGTTACATGAAAATACTTGAATAGTTGACACCTCGTGCAGAAGAATGGGTTTGCTTCATGGGCTTCCTCCTGCCCTGACTTTGAGCTCTGGTACTTTATGTTCTCCTTAGCTAACCACCACTGCAACAGCTGTGGCATTTCACTCAAAAGCTGCGTGCCTGTTAACATTGCTCGAGTACACTCACTATAATTCGTTGTAAATGCACAGGATTCCACTAGAAATAACACTCTGTTAATACAGAACAGGTATATAAATGTTAAGGTTGCTGACCTCATTATAGGGAGTATCTTGCATCCCAGAGTCTTCCTTCATAGCACCTTCTTCTTTAATGTTGGGGGTAATGCTCAGGAAAGCAGGCCATCCCATGGAAAATAAGCCTTGAAGTACAAGTCATAAGAAAGGCTATTAATGACTGAATGACCAGATACTTCAAGAAGTTAGTAGATGCCATTAAAACAGAGCTGATGAGTTCATTTCTTTCAAAGCCCAAGTAATGAGAAGCACAAATGGAGTTGATTGAATTTATGTGACTATTACACATTTTCCTCAATGATATAAATTTACTTCTCCAGGCAAAGGGGAACAACAGCATTTTCCTGATGCAGCGTTACTCCTCTCTGGCATTTTGGTGCGTGAGCTGTAAGTGCTGGCACTCCCTGCAAAGCTTCATGTGCAGCACTCCTTTGTGCACAGGAAGGACCCTTGCAGGCTGAGGTGACACAATTCACACTTGGGGAACCTGCACGTGTCCCACCTGTCAGGTGTCCCAGGGGCACGGTCCCCCAGGAGTGCCACAGCCAGGGTTGGTGGCTCCAGGCCATGCTGGCAGTGGCTTTCCTGTCCTGCCCTGGGTCAGCAGTCCCCAGCCAAGGGACTCCCTTGCAGAAAGCTTTGGCTGATGGCAGCAGCTGAGGATGGGAAGGCTCATAAGGAATAAAACTGAGCTTAAATTGAGTATTTGCTAAGCTGAGGCCTTAGTGCCATGGCTGCAGCAGAAACAACTTGCACAGGCATCACACTTTACAGATCAGGAACAGTCTGCCCTGCAAGGGCTTTCCTACTACTCTGGAGTGGAGAAGGTAAAGCTGCCAGGGGAGGTGACTCCTGGCAAGGCCCATGTTTAATTTAAAAGTAGGAAAATGGTACTATGGCTCAATTAAAAAAGCTAAACCATACACACTGAGATGGGAACCTCCATTCTCTCTCTCAAGTTTTGAAAACTGTTTTAGTACAGATTTAAAATCACCCAAGTTCTTTACTCCAGCTACTGTAATCTTCATTCAGGCAAAGTATTTTACCACTACTCAACTGTCTCACAACTATTGCTCTTCACAGAAAGTTTCCTTCTAAAGGGATGCATTTTTTCATCTTGTCCATAGACACTTCCAAATGTACTGAAGGACTTTCTAAAACTGTTTTTCTTCCACAGATATTTGCCCTTGACCTTGAAAATTGCTAATGTATCTCATGCTGAGAATTACTATGAAATACAGATTTCATAAACTAAATAACCATTGGCATAGAAGCATTAAAAATATAAGCCTGCACTTTATTTTTAAAATAAGTATCATAGATTAAAAAAAAACCCCTTTATCTATATATTAAGTTACATATGGATAACCAGATATTAATTCCATCCCCCTGCCCTCCCAGCTTTGGATAGCTAAGGAATTGGACATGGATTTGCATGCTAAACACCAATTGACCCAAAATTGCTGCAAAAGCCCATAACCAGAGACATTCTGAGCAATCCATCAAACCAGCCAACGAGCATCAGGAAAAGAACTCATGATGTTTCCACCATTGCCTTCTGTAACAGCCTTCAACATGCACTAGAAACAGTTTGGATTTGGTTGATATTTTTCCAGATCAGTTGGAAAACAGTAGTTTGATCTCCTAATCATGTTATTTGACCCACAAACAGGCACGGTTAGAGCACTCACTTCCTCCATTGTGAGTTGTTAGTAACACATTACTATCAGAGACTTGAGCATCTTCCAGGAGCATACGTGAGGTACAAATCTTTTCCATTTTCCAGTAACCTATGATATTGTAAGATGGTATTAGTATACTGCTATTGGTATGTGTTAATACATGCATATTTAATAACAACAGGCTAAAATGTGAAGCATTCTCTATTAGCACTAGCTTGCTAAACATTTAATTAAACCTCTTTACACAAAATAGACTTTCACTGTTACAGTCTAAGACTAGCATTGATGATATATTTTAAAAAGAAAAGATTTGGGGAGAATTCAAGCTGTTTTAAGGATACTTTACATGTAAGAAAGGAAAGCTGAACAGACAAAAAAGATTTGGAACAATAATATTTATATATACACAGTTGGTTTTGAATATGTTCATATTACCTTTTCTCTTCAGGTACTCTGCAATGAGAGCAGCAATATGAATATAGCACATAGCAGCCTGTAACAAGAGACCAACACATATGGATATGTTAAAGTTTCCTGAATTACAACATACATGTGATAAGGTGCATATACTTTCAGCACTGCCAAATCACAGGGTAGAAAAGGGAAGACAAAAGTAATCTAAGAAAATAAAGGACTAAATGATTAAATCCTCCTCAAGTGTAAATTACACAAAGTGTCTTACATAAATCCATAGATTTTCTCAAGAAAACCATTAAGATGACTTAATAAATAAGGTATCCCTGGGTTATGCAGTGGAATTTTGCATCACCCATTTAGTCTTTGATGAAAATGACAACACATTATAAGCAAAGCTCCTCTCCTAGGCTGTAGTGGGGGGAAGAAAATCCTTTATGTGAGTGACTCACTGCTCATAACCTCCTCTACACCACAGCTACTGTGCCGGTTAGGGGTAGGCAGCACAGGTGCCATGCCCTCAGCTTCCCTGTCAGACAGTTTCAAAGTCTTTCTCCAGCATGTATCAGGTACTCATGATCAGGCAAGCTGGGATGAGCATATCACATCTCCAGGTGTTTTCAAACCTCCACTTCTCTGATTTAAAATACATGAGAGAGACTGTATGATTCTCTCAACTCACTGCTGTTGTTGGTCTTCCAAAGCCCTTTTCATCAGAACAGCTCAGCCTAAAGACAAATGGATTTCCTGTTCATTTATTTACATTACCTCTGATAAATCTCCATTTCTTGCGTGAATCTTGGCCATGCTTTCGAGCCACGTCCTGCGTAACTCAGGAGTGCTGGCATAGGAGTTTGCTAGGCTGTACTGCAGATCCACCAGCATCTCAGGGTCCTTCTCATGCTCCTTCATCTGAGCTGTGGCCATCAAAACTGTCCTGATGCGCTTGGTCAGATCCTTCACCTCTGCTGGGAAATTAACGTTCTTTGGGAAAGATAAGCAATGCATCACTGAAACCATCCAAAGAGCCACATGCTGCACCCCTGAACAAGCTAAAGTTCTGCTTATAGAGGACCTCCACCCCCTTCCCTAGCTGGGCAGGCTTCAGAGCAGTCACAGTTGCAGAGCACGCACACATTGCACACAAACCCTGGGTGTTTTCTCCTGATGTGTCGAAGCACTACAAGATGGCCCAAGTCAGTCACCTGTTCCACTGCCCACGTCCAACAGCTCTGCTGAAGTCAGGGAACTGGAACAGGTGTCCCTCAATTGCTTGCTGGGTCCAGAACTGGATCCTTGCACACTTTCCTCTGAGCAACAGCACCGTGTGCTATAGATAGTCCCGCTTAACTACACTCCCAGCATGTTCCACCATGGGAATAAAGTACAAGTCTGGCTCCTGACCTTCTCACACTGTGCAAGATTAAAACAGAGTCCTTATATTACTCCCACCAGCTGTTCTCAACATATTTAGCTCAGGTCTTCAGTTTTTTAGATAAGCAGTGAAATACATTTCTTTTCAGATTTATTTCCATCCTTTGCTTCGTTTAAAAGCAAAACATTCAGAAAAAGTAAATGGAATTAAATACTCCCTCCTCTATGTCACACAGAGCAAGTCACAGACTGACTGCAGTGCTGTGAAATCAAAGCTGGACTTCAAAAACTAGTAGAATTGTAATGACATCTTATTAGATAACAAATCAAATTACTTCTGCTAACTATCTACCAATTTTTTATGCTAACTTTATTATTAATCTCAGTGGAAATACCCTAAAGTTACCTTCAGAGAAGGACAACACCTCCAATGTATAAAACTGAAAATGCACATTGACACATGTTTGGACAAGAATTGTGAAAATTAAAAACCAGAATATTTTTTCAACAATTTCAGTATAGACAATGACTACAACAGCAGTGGTAACTCATCTAAGAGCCAGGTATACCCTTCAGTGAGTTAGCAAGGTCTTACAAAACCCAACTGCTGTGCCTGTTTTTGCTACACATTTAGTGAACAGAGGAAAGGGAGCAATTGTAGATTGTTTGTTAACTGCAATTGTGTTTCATTAATCTCAATGCATGACCTCTGACATGAGGCAAATGAAGAAAATAAGCAATAAATAACAAATAGTACAATTTTCAAATAAAAATACATTTTGTTTAAAAAATATTTTCAGTTATTAAGCTTCTGAGTCACAAACACCTTTGTGAACTTCAGATTGCCTGAAAAAGCACACCATGAATGCATAAATCACTGGCTAATAGAGCCAGCAATTTTATTTACTAAAACACTTGCTCCTGTGAAACTGTCGACCTTTTGCAAGAGGTAATGATTGACAAAAAATGTTTCTTACTTTCATCTGCTTGTCTCCATTAGCAAAATTATTTATAATTGCGAGTGAATGTTGAAATCGAGATCCGCCAATCCCCGCATCCGCTATCAGCTGGCTCACTGCCTTGATGAGCTGCACAGGGGGAGCAAACACAGGATGCAATTAGCAAAGAAATCAGAGTTTCAGAAGAGTTTTTAACCCCTTCTTTAGTATGACTTGATGTAGCAGGCTAGTGGAATGTCATACCTGTCTTATGAAGGTGTATGTACATGTACAAAGGCAAGGACTGTGAATAATCTTTCAAAATGTTGTAACTGTTCACATTTTGCAGTGTAAATATGTTATTACTGGACTTTACATGTCTGTTCCTGTACTGTCAGATTCTGTTTAGTTCCTTCATCAGCTGTGCTCCAACTGCTGTGACATGTGAGTCAAGAATAGCCATTAATCTGGCAATGCAGATACATTCACAGCTGTTTGTCTCTCCCTGGAACAGAGCTGAGCAGCCCAAGAACAGCAGAGAATCCAGTCCAGCTTCAGACTTGGCAGGAAAATCAAGCTGCCACAGAGAATTGCTTGTCTGAGGACTGCAAAAGAATTGCCTTGCTTCAATGCCTAAAAATAATAATAATAAAAACTAATGCACATCAGTTAAATATTGATGATCTCACACTTCACTTACCTGCAGATGGGATCTGACTATCGATCGCTGCTTGTTAAATTCAAAGTTCTTCCTCATGAAAAAATAAAGAAGAGCAGATGCTTCTGTCTGAGTTGAACGTGACCTATGGTTACAGCACTTCAGGATTTCATAGCAGAGGGAACCACAGAGATCTGCTTGTCCTTGGAAGAATGCTGATGGGAACTATTGAAAAAAAATGTGTGAATATGTTCAGTATTACTCTCAGGTCTTGGTGCAGTTATTCTGAGTTAACAATTTTTTCTTAACCTTTCAGTAACTCTCCCACAGTTATTCATACCAGGGTTTAAACTAAACATAATCCCACAAACAAATTAAGACTAATTAAGAACTATACTCAGATTTTCACCCAAAGACTGTATGCCATCAAACTGGCCTCTAAGAAGCCCAGAAAGCAGCTGGCACACAGCAAGTCCAGCAGCAAGGAATCTGCAAGGAATGCATGATAGCTAACCAGGAAAAGCAGGGGGAGTTCTGCACAGTTATAAAAGCTGTTCAGCAGAAGGAAAATACTTTGAGGAGCAAGGTCAGCGAACTTCCAGAGATCAAGGGTTTGAAGAGCAGGAGACAACAGAGGAGGGCTCTCCAAACTACACCCACTGTTACCAGCAGGGTGAATGTAATAGAAGACTGAGGGAGGAGACGTGGAAACATACACATGAGCTATAGATCTTAATTAATGCCTGAGGGGTTCTGCTGCAGGAACCACAAGAGATCCCTTCTCCCACAAAACCATAAAGGGAGAATTCAATCCCAAAAGCTACAGGATAAACGAGAAGGGCAATTTTGGATATTCATTCATTCTCTCCATTGCATAGAGTTCTTCCATTCCCAGCTGTCTGGTATGTCATTTAAAGCTGTCTGTGGATGGTTTACTTCATATTTCCCCCATGTCCTCAAGCTGCACTACTGGGAGGAGCATGATTTCCTCCTCCTTTGCCCTGAGACAACAACCAGAGGGAGGCCACATGCTGTAAACTCAGCTACATTCTTGTGTTTCATAGAAATATCCAGGAACCAGGGCCAGCCATGCTTATTCTCACTTCCCCAGAGCAATTCGTATGTGAGTCCTACATACTGGTTGGTTTTCAGAGGATCTCATCTAAGTCTGTGACTTGGAAATTGTGCAGCTTTTGCAGCTGGCACTAAGTGCCTAATTGCCCATAACAATTTACACAAGTGCAATGCAAGCAAAGAAACAGTTTGACACATAACCACATTGTTTCCTATGCTTAAAACCAGGTATTTGTAAAACTGTATTAGTGTGGAGGCACTTTTGGCGAAGTGTATGAAATACTCTCCTTCTGGTTCCTCTGGGGACAGCAGTAATCATTCACTGCTGGATTCTGCAAATCAGGTATCTGCCATGAAGACCAGGGACCTCTAGGGTTTCAAGCTTTCTTTTATAGGTGCTAAAAGCAGAGAAGTCAATGGATACACCACAGAGCTGGACATCACTTATCTACTTACATTAAAACTTTCCCATTCTTAGTAAATTTTTCAATTTCAAAACAGAACTGTTTTTTCAGACATTGTGAAGTCTTACTTTTAATCAGCAATAAATCAGACTGTCTTGGTCAGGAATAAGCATTAATAGGATAAGTTCAGAACCCTTGCCAATTGTCCCCAAGCTGTACTTGCTGTAACATACTGACAGGCATGACTAACAGAATAAACCCAGAGTTACCTTGCCTACAAACAGCCGCAGAGCGGCAAAGACGTGTTTGAGAGCTGCTGCTGACTGGTTGATTTGCAAAAAGAGCATGTGCGTGTCAAAGACTTTCTTCATCAACACATTCTGGCAATCAGATTGCTGGAGCTGCCTCTGAAAAGTTCACAGAGAAGACAGGACATTGTGGTTATTGAAGTGAATAAACAGGACAAGGATCAGAAGGACATTACCTCGGAGTGCTCCTAGAGAGATGCTTTTTCCAGTGTAAAATTTCTGCAGATGATGCTTTCCCAGCTTGCTGCAAACTTGCAGGTTTTCAAGAAAAGCACTTTGCTGTGCCTGTACTACTCATGGATTGTATACACTATATTTAAGGGTTAGGGTGACAGAGAGAGAGCACTAAAATGTAAAAGGAGCTGCTTGCTGAATTGTGGCTGTGAGACTTGCAGCAGGTCATCTGGGCTTGCTGAAGCAATCTGAGCAATTTTTAAAGAGGCAGAGGATTCACCTGCTGACTTGCAGAGATAGATATAACAAGCAGTTTGGAAATCTGTTGTTGAAAATCTCTGAAATCTAGTGGGCTACGCATGGTTCAGAAAAGGTGATGTAATACTAGATGCAAGACACTTCCAAGCAGAGCAGGGTTGTACATAGCCCTGGATATGCAGGATACTCTTCTTCCACCTCCTTCTATTCAGTTTGGGTACTATGAACCAATTCCTTTCTACAAGACTTTCACTGGCATATCTTATTTCCTATCCTGCTGTCTTGGGCATTTCAAGTTTTCTGTGTGCCTGCTCCCCCAGGCCTTCCTTTCACCCCAGATCTCACCAGTTCAAGCAGAAAAGAAAACCAGCAAAACATACCTGGTGATTCAGAGTGTACAGACACAACAGGTCAAGGATTGTGAGGGAAACTTCTGTAGCAATATTAGCCTCTGTGTCTACGTACTGTACAATGTCTGTTTCATTGGAGGTGCCTGCAGCATAAAAAAGAAACATGAAAAACAATCTCCTGAGTGTCATTAAAGATGATTTACTTCTGCAATCTGGTCCTTAAGTCTCATCACAGCAGAGATGGGGTCCTAACTTCACTTTTAGTCAAGGTGGTATTTTGAAGAAAATTGTTCATAGGAGATGAAAGGGAAGGAAATCTGAGTTAACTCTCACCAACTGCACCAGTGATGTGAGTACATCCCTTCACTGTTTCTGTTCATTGTCAAAGGAGAAAAGAAACTTAATTGGGAAGTGGGATAGATGACTCCAATCTCGTAATTTTAAGAGCCTGCTGTCAAGAAAAGGTCTGTACAGAGCCTGATCTAAATCCCACAGAATTCCAGAGGGAAGTAAATAATTTCTGTACTTACTTGCAGTGCTACTGTCTATCATCTGCAAGAGTTTGGGGTTAGAAAGTGCATTTTTGCCCCGGATTATTGGTAATGTTTGAGATCTGTGGTGCTTGTGGCTGTCATGACTTGAAGTAGAATGCATCCTGCAATTGAAGGGTACCATTAAGAATACAAAACCAGAATAAACTACTGTGCCTACTCAGAATTTTCCATGTCAGTTACTGCAGTACTTCTCAATGGCTGAATTAAACAAAATGATGCAAAATTCTTCAGAGAAATAAAGATGAAGGAAGTCAGTGAGGTGGACAAAGCAAACATGTGCTGTGGTTTCTTGAAATCACAGGGGACAAAACTTCCATTAAGCACTAAAAAAATGCATCAGCCTAAATAACTGGCTGATGTTTAGAAAATTGTCTTTGGGTGAAGAAAAACTGAGGTAAGTTCTCTTAGCTCAGAATATAAGAAAAATAGATCCTGTTCAAGAAAGAAATAATACAGTTTCTATGAGGTGAAAGAAATGATGACAAACTGACAATGACAGTAAAAATACATGTGTGACTATTCATGTATTCTTTAATTCTCTTTGATGCTGACAAACATCATTAATTTATAATGAGAAGCTAAGAACTAAAACACCAATTATTACAATTTTTGAAAGGATTTTATATTTGTACCTAGTGAAGAATTCAGGAAGATTTAACATCTCAAAATTTCAGGAAACTTTTTAAAATACACTTCCTGTTATTTCTCTTTAAAATGTAATTTCATAAACTTACATGATTAAAACTACTCCAGGACGGAATTACTCCCCGAACATAACACTCTAACCAACAGCTTGTAAGTCAAGATGAAGAGAATCAACTTTTTACAGTTTAAAGCTCTGAGGCCTCTGGAATTTGTTACATATTTTGTCAGCCTCTTTTCAGTCAATGCTGTGACAGAGTACAAGGGTGGAGGCTGGACCCAGGCTGAGGGATTATAGTCAGGAATTCAATGTGCCATTACCATTGTGAGAGCAGCCCCGATGCCTGGCCAGAGGAGTTCGAGCCTTTAAGTGTTCCATTATTCTGGGTGGCCTGGACAAACTTAAAAGCAGCTGCAATTTTCCTGTCAAGAGAAATAGAAAATAAGTGTTGATCTGTTATGAAATGTGACACCAATTTTGCCATGTCCCTGAAGAGTAAATGCAGGCCGGACAAAACCTGCCGTGGAGCAAGAACTGGTTCATCTGGTAACCTTTAATTTTGACACTCCATGACATATAGACAAGTTCACAGCAGTAATATAAAATTAAAAATGAAACATCAGCTAAGACAAAGTGTGCATTCCACATTTCACAGCTCAACATGATCTTACATCTTTTCAGGGAGGCAGGAGATTTTTTTTTTATTGCTGTGAAACAATTATCTATGCTCATTAAAACTATTCTTTCCATGACAAGGATGGAAATACAGTGTTCAAAGTTCCCTTGTTTGGCATATGCACAGAAATGTGGTCAAGAATGGCCCCAGTATTTTGGATTGTAAATGCAGTAATGGTTATCACATCATGCAATTCATCCTTTATAAAGATATGTACTCAGTTATACAGAACATCACAATAACCTCATTTGCATACAAGAAAAAATGAAGCATACATTGGCTTCAGTTCCACAAAAAGAGTCTTTCAAGAGAAAATGGATGGATACTGGATAATCTCATTTAAGTTTAGTAAATGCTGTAATATTTAAATACTGCAACACAGAGTCTGCAACTACAGACTTACCTGACAATATTGCGTTTTCCTAGATATCTGAAATTTTGCAGACAAACCCTGAAACATAAAAAACCACATTTTATGCATATTAATGGCTTTGTACTTATGAAAAAAATGCTGAATCTTAGTGCCTCAATGAGACCCATGGCATATGCACCTGCTAGTAGGCAAAAAGAATAGAAGGCAGCAGTTCCCAGCCTAGGGACACATGAGGTGTGGCAGCACTTTGCACACCCATGTTCTCTTTCTCCACAGTTGAGGATTCCTGCCTGGAGAGATGGCAAAGGCAAAAACCTAGCTGCAAAAGCATTGCCTCTTCACCAGCTGAAGGTAACTAACTCCAATTTCAACTACAAGATGGTGAGGAAATTCCAAATCCAGCTACCTGCTGGACTCTGCAGTCATGCATAGATTGAGCAAACCACCCTGCGGATGTGAAAAGCAGGTCATTCTATATTATGTGACTTTTCTTATGGCTGGGAGAGCTAAATATTTTTCTCAAGGAAAGAACAGAATCTCAACACCAGATGGGAAACTTAATATGAAAATCTCTTTTAGGAGGAAGACCTAAAGCATTATGACCCTTGTTCATGGAAATTACAACACCTTGGAGGCTATGTATCTTTTTAATAATGTCTCATTATGACTTTGGAAGACTATAGCAAAATAATTTAAGACACAAGAGCTATCTCAGACTATTCCAATATGTGGACAAACCCAAAGAGGAATTGTTTGCAGCCAGCACTTGAGAATATTCAACACAAAAAACAACCACAAAGTAAACTTACTCTAAAATGCTGAAAAAGTCTGTTATTTCTGAGAAGGGTGCTCGCAACCAGTAGGAAATCAGTGCATCTGAGGGGAGATATTAAAATATATTAAAATATTAAAATATATTATGTACAGGGAATTAAACTTAGCCCAAAGGCCATAAAATACACTGATAATTATTCTAATTTAACGCTCACTTGGATTCAGCATTCACAGTATTTCACAGCAATATAAATTAAGCAGTGAGTGCACAGTTTTTACCTTCTGAAATGGTTTTCATGATGTGAAGGAAGCACATAAGAAGGCTTCTAGTTTCAGCTTGATCCAGCTTGTCAAAACGAAGAGTTGACCCAATCAAAGACAAAGGTCTCATGATCTGTGGAGGTGACAGCAAAGGGCCTCGTTAAGTACAGTGAGGGAGTCCCACCTCTAGCAAGCGTTTCCAACATTTGCACATGTACCTTTTCACACGTGTCAGTTCTCTCACTGTTTTTTTCATTGGTACTTGGGTTAGATTCAAGACTTGCTAAGGAAGCTCTGGAGTCAGCATGGTTTGCTGCAGAGATAGCTATTGATGAAAAGGCTGTAAATGAAAGTCATAGCAAACATGCTAAACTAAAACATTTATGGATACAAAAACTAACAAAAAAAAATGGCAAACTTAAAATGTGTCACATGCTGGATTGAGACAAGTGCTTTGAACTTTCAATAGCAAAGCTATTGATGGGTATGTTTAGTACTGAAAACATGCAACAAGTTGAAGTACAATGATTCAGTTTGCCATTTTTCATGGCATTAAAATGGCCTGTTGCATTCTGTAAGAACTGACCTAAAGACACAAAAATCAGTGGAAAGATGCCTGAATTCATTTCCCTGAATTTTGAAATGGGGTTTGGAGGCAGTGAACTAAGTAAGTTGTGTTTCTGTTCTTCTGTTAAGCCTGGAGAAACTACGAATATTTGCTTCCATGAGACATCAGAAGTTTTCAGGAGAAACCTTGGAACTATTTTTAAGTCAGTCAAAGTCTACAAGAATGAACTCAGGCAGAGAGATTTCTTAGAGCCCGAATACTGGCATCATTCCAAAGCAGGAGAGTAAGTGAAGCAGTGGAAGTAGAACAGCTTCACAAGAGAAAGTCAATCCAAAGACACCCAAAAGGAAGAGAAACATTGCATACCATGTTTCCCTGGACATGGTATAAAGAAGTTAATGATATCCTCCATGAATTCTAAGCAGAAAGCACAATGGATTGAGATACACACAAATCTGCCTATGTGTCTGTTCAATCTGTCATTTGTACCTGCAATAGAGTTCAGAACATCCTTGGAAAAGGAGGTGTCCACAGAATTTGCATGTTTCATTGCTGTCTGGCTCTGAAACCCTCCAGCTGTGCTCAGGTCATCCCTGGATCCCTATGTTGGAAAGAAACAGAACCAGTAGGTGATATCACTCATAACTTGGATAATGACAGCACACCCAGGAGGCTTTTCTAAGACTCCAAGTTTGAGAACCTACTTACAGTTGTTTGGACATGACAGCCTTAAAGGAACAAGGCTTGCCATAATATGCTGAGGAGTTACCTGCAATATGAGACTCTCTCACAGTGGAAGCTGTAAAGGACTGGTCAATTCTAACTAGTGTTTGTTTCTGAAGTATTAACACAGCACTGGGAAAGGAACACTAATTGCCATCAGAAATGCTCAAATGAAATGGACTCATTTGCTGGAAGGACTCAAAGACACAATACCCCTGCAGAAATCTGCTTCTGGTTTTAAAGCAGTATGGCTATAACATATCTTCTAAGAAATATATTGCAGATGTGCAGTTTATACAGACATTTTCTGTGGCAGTGGAGCTGTTTTATGATGTTTCTGTACCCCTTCCCTCCTTCAGTTACTTGTATGCATTCCCTCTGCCTCCTGGTATAGCTTCTGGTGCCTCAGTTTTACCATCTTGGGGTACACAAAGTAATTCTGCAAGGACTCTGTGGGCAGCAGGAGGTTTTCTTCACACCAGTGTGTCCCAGCCTCCTGCCTGAGGACACGACCTCAGAGCCCAGCCTGTGGCAGAGGTACTGGACATATTGTCTGGGACTCCAAATCCCTAACCCTGAATTTCCAGCCCTGGGACAGCACTGTCCTGGGTCTGCTCCAGACCCCTTGTTCCTTGACAGTACAGGCTCCCAGGGCTCTGCAGGTGCTCTGCAAATTCAGACCTTCCAAATTAAACTTTGCAGATGCAAATATATCAGCAACTTCAGAACTGTATTCTGCTACCTAATTGGTAACCAGCACAAACTTAGACCTCTCCCCACTGGGTCAGACTGGCTCACTTTGATCATTTCAGTGCTCCAAAAAAATCACATGAATTACCTGATTGGAAGTATTGATATTGAAGAGGAACATATCTTTCATGTAAATCCTTGGCATATTGTCCAAAAGCATTCCATAGAGTGGCATATACAGGTTGGCTATTTGTGCTTGTTTTGCCTAAAAATAAAAGACACAAAATAGTCCTGAAGAAACTAATAAATACATACCAGCGGCTAAGGAAGTTCCATGTATGTTTAGGTTCTGTATGAACAAGCAAATGGAAAAGAATGAACAGGTTCTTTACCGGCTCTGCGTATCGATCATCAAACGAGTGCTTGGCCATCAAGTTTTTCAGCACAGCCAAAGCCAAGTGCCTGATATCCTGGTCCTCTTGCAAGGCAAAGCCAACCTCCCGCAGCAGGACTCCAATTAGGAAGTGCTTACGGCAAAACTCGTTAGTCAGTGTGTACTCTGGAATGTCTTGGAACAGAATGGACAAGAATGTTTGAATTAATATACAGGTTACATACATCTCTCCCCTCCATCCCCTCCCTTTCATTTTCCAAATGTTCAATCCATTGTTAAACCTTGATTTGCTGGTCTGACTGCCTCATTCTCCTCCAATTCTCAGAATGAACTAATCTAATATTATTATCTCTTGAAATCATACAGTTTTTACTATTTAATAATAAAAGATGGTTTATATACACATTCCCACTTGAGAATCTCAACTGTTTGCCCTTTAGACTATTGACTTCTTGGGGGCACAAAGTCCAAATTGTTGTTCCCACATCCTAAACTAGAAGAGTTCAAAAACAAAGGTCAAGAGCAATTCCACTTCTGAAAATGATAAATAACTTTGGTCTAAGATTTGCCACAATGCATTGCATGCCAGAAGTGGCAGTGGTCAAAGCAGAACTCTGTTCACTCATGCAGTCATATTGCTCATACCTGATGTTCGATATTCCTGCGCTGACTCTGAAGGCGTCACAGTGTCTTCATTTTTCATAAACATAAGAAAACGGGAAAAATAATGCACTTTTTAATTATTTGTAAAAAAAAATTTGCTTGCTTTTCAAAAAATTTGACTCAAATTTGAACTAAACAGCTTCTACTATTAAAAAAAGCCCTGAGTGTCAATACTGAGCTCATTTTTTTGTGCTGAAAACTGAGTTAAACAGAGACAAGAGCCCATTGTTTGAGCTTCTCCCCCTTCCTGCTGTACCAGTTGAAATCCTTTCCTAGTTCATCACCTCCCAAGGCTACTGCAGTAGCCTTACTGATTAGTACATCAGTCATCATAAAAATTCCAGTTAAAACTTCCAGGGAGAAGCTTCCACCTCCCCCGCCTCTGAGCTGCCAGAGGTTGCATTTATTTACAGGCACACTGAAATGATGTTATTTTTATCACACTCCTTAAGTACCACACCTGAAAACCTGTTTGGGGCTTCTGAGCCTGATATACAGCACAGCTCTTGAGAGAGTTATTTATTGTCTCTCTTTGAACCTCCCACCAACTCACTGTTACACAGAAATCCTCCTGAGAGGGGCCTTACCAGGAATGTTTGAAGACCTTATGGGGAGGCATAGAGGGATAAAGTGCTCATGGTGACAGACCTCTTGGAGAAAGTCAAATTTGAACTGGTGTAAAGTCTGAAAATCACAACAGGCAATGGCTCAGTTCACATTAAAACAGGGAAAATAGTGAGACAGAGCTCCACTACTACTTATCTCTACCTCAAACTTCACACTCACACCCAACAACAAAACCTTAGAGCTTGTTATGCCAAGCAGCACAAACAGTAAACATGTGGTTTTCATCTCTGTTATCGAAAGAATTTGCCACAGACAAATGAGCTTTTTGAATTTTTAAACCATGAATTTTTCATTGAAGATGTAGTGATAAACCTAAGCTTGAGCCAAACAAAATATTTAAGGTATCCTTAAAGCTACGTTGGGTCTTTTGATGACAAATACTATAGCATGAATAATAGCGAAGTATCTTCTCCAGTCCACAGAAATTTTGCACCATCATAGTTATAACTTTTTAAAAGAATTTTATAAAGTTTCAGCCACACAGGTCACACCCAAAGCTTACTGACAGCAGTAAAAACTTCCTCTCTTGATGCCAATGAGTTCCAGCTCCAAGGGATTTGGGTGATATACAGTTTTGTTATTATTTCTTTAGTATCTCCCTTCAAAGAAGCTGTACAGATCATTTTTGGAGCCTTCCACCTACCTCAAGACTTTATCATTCCTTCTGTAATGATGTGACATTGAGATATGAAGGTAATACACCATTTCCAGCAGCAGCATTTTGGCTCTCAGCGGCCAAAGCAGTGATTCTCAATCATTCAGCAGCAGGGTTACTCTGAATGCCCTGCCACTGAAAGCACTTGTAAAAGTCTTTTAATTTGCACTAAAATTGAATTGGAGCATTTCTGCTGCCACCGTCAGGCTGGGATACTTAGAACATGCACTTTTCTGAGCCTACCAAGTAGGGAATGGTAAGGAATTTTCCCCAAAAATTACCTCTCCAGGAATACAGCATGTTAGCTGGACATGCTAATGGCAGATGAAGGAGTGAAGCATCTGAAATGTGTTTCCCAAGAGGAACTGTGACATTTTGAGGGAGCACAGCAATAAACTGATTTCTAATGAGGTATTTCAACTTTTGAATAAATGGTTCTCAAAACTATATTTAAATGTCAAAATATGGAATACCATAAGGGATATTTCTGTGGAACAGAAATTATGTTGCTTCATCCAGAATTACAATAAATTCAAAGTGCACTGCTACAGACTGATACACCCACAAAATATTCAGGCAACAATATACACAGTTAAGTTTTCTGAAAGACAGGTCAGACTGCAGTAATTTTTTTTTTTTGATACATAAATAATCCAGTTAAGAAGCAAAAAACACACAAAAAGAAATCTTGCAGCAGATTTAGAAGATTGACTCTTGCTTAGGCATTGGACTGAAATGAAAATGAAGCAATGCCTCTCTCTCCTTGAGGTCAGAAATCTCTGATTTGGTTTTCTGACTATTGTTTCCAAGTGCCACAAAGCCTGCTCCAGCTGCACATCTGTCACAACTCCATTGTGAGCCCGCTCCCACAGGCTGGCAGATGGCTCTGGAGGGATGCTGGCAATGTTCACACACTTACTGCCAAGAAGGTGCTAAGTACTGCTCTGCACAGTGACTAATCTCAGGCTTTTCCACTGACCATTAATGGGCTTTTTAAATTAAACATCTGTTTCTGTGAATGTATTTAGGGAAGTTTGAAGTATGGAAAGAGTTTTCAGATTGCATAATATTATTTACAGAATTACTGACTTCGGGCTATGACATTAGTAACTGAGAGACTCCATTCTACAGCTGTTCCAGAGATTAAGTGAAAGACCTGAGCTCAGAATGAAGGTGGTTTTAGTAAAAAGCAAAGCAGACCTGGAGTAATCTCATTCTTTAGCCACAAATGCACAAATTAAAAGTAAAGAATTACATAAAGTTAATGGGCAAAAGCTTTGTGAGCTTTTTTGGGAAAGATGAATCATTCAAAGTGTACATCTTGACCACATTGTGTTACTATTTATATGCTCATAAACTGTGGCATGGAAGAGAAAAAGCCTGTGACTCATCCTGATGGATGAAGAGCAAAGGAGTCACGCTGAATAATTTGGAGACTTCTTGCTGTTTGAAATTTATTGTTCAAACCATATCAGTGACTATTGCAGGTATTATAGAAGAATAAAGGCTGCATGGAATTTTCCTCATAGCCAGCACAAAATAATTTGGAGCAGATTTGCCTTCTTGCATCATCAATGAGGTGCATGGCATTAACACAAAGTAAAGATGTTACAGTCTCACTTGAGTTTACCCAATGATATTTTTTCATATGCTCTTACTTTATTCTCCTCAAAGAAAATTACTGCCAGTTGCTGATATTTATATATGAGTGTACTTTCAAAGAATTAAAGTTTAAATTCAGTCTTTTGGATTCTTTGGTCTGAGCAGTCTGTGCAGAGTCTGCTCTTGCAGGTCTCACTGAGTAAGTTGTTTGAACATGGATATTTACTCCCAGAGAAGGGGGGACATAGACTAAATCCAGGAGGTTTTAATCTGTATTTACTCTGTTTTCACTGACTTGAGTTCTGAGCATGGGCAAGTCATGGAATCATAAACATTAAATATAAAAAATATTCTGCTAGTCAGTCACTCTAGAAAAAACAGACACAAACAAAAAAAAAAAAATCAGAGCCATACCTTGCTATCTCCAGTTCCAAACATACTTATATAGTTGTTGACCATCCTGAACACAAATCCACGATCCATAAATGTAAAACAGCGCTAAGAAAGGGGGGAAAAAATACTGTTTTATAGAAAAAACCCCAATAAATGGCCTCAGCTACCTGGCTGATCACTTTGTGTCACCTGTACACTGGAATCATGTGCACAGATGAGTTAAGTCTTAGGTCAAGGAACATCAGGGACTTGGTGTCAATCCAGGCACAATGCTCACTGTCTGAGCTATGTTCTCTCTCTGGGACTACACTGCTTTATGGTGAGAACACAGCTCTTCCTGACTGGTGGGGCTAAATATTGACAGAGGGCTTTGGTTCTGCAGTTTCTGATATGTTTTCCTTGCAGAGTCAGCCTACAGGTAGAGAATGCAATCTTGAATTTCTTCTTCCTCTGCAGTTCCTGAACTCTGCAAAACTAGTAAAGCTCTCTGCTACACACATTCAAACATGATTCCCTGATTAGGAACAATTAACCCACCCAGTCATTCAGAACTACAGCATTTAAAAAAAGAGTATCAGCTCAAGTCCAACTGAAGTTGCATTCCTTACCAAATGTTTTACCTATTTGAATATAATGTAAGAATCTGCAAAACTTGAAAACTTTGACTCTTTAAGAGCATAGACAGAAATAATTAAAATGTTTTAGAGCAGATTTAAATGAAGCTTTTGCATCCTCAAAGACCAAAGGCCATAGAAAACTAAACAATCAGCCACCACTGAACTTGGAAATTGAGCCATCATCCATTCAGAATTGGTTTTACTCCCTTTGACTAGACTACTCTGGAGTGTATATTAAATAAGGGGAAATAAGTGCACGTGCTGTAAAGACAGAACAACTCACCTTGAGAAATTTGGCAGTGCTGTAGTTTGCATTCCTGGTTTCCTCAAGAGCATCTTTGTACTTCCAAACAACATGGTCTGCTAAAACCATCACGAGTGTGTCCAGCTCAGTTTGAAATGATTCTGGAAACCTCTGAGTTCGAGAAACCTAAGCAGGGAATAGATCATCAACTTAAAAGTGCTTGATGGTGCACATCAAACATTCAGGCCAAGAATAAAGAATAAGCCACAGGCCACCCAACATAGAAGAAAAATATTCCTAGAGTTCCAAGGATCCATTCTGAGCACAAACCCCAAACAGAAGAATCTGGCCCATAGGAAAGTGGGAAGTATGTCCTCAACCTATCCTCAATCTATCTTTGTACAATCAAGAACAGGTTTGAGCCTAGCAGGTAATATAATGTTTTTTAAGTATCACAGGATTTATTTTATTGGCCAGTCAAGTAGTAAAGTTCAAGTATATTCAAGTCTATTTGCCAGGATTCTGCATTTTATATTTTCTCTAGGGGATTGTTGTATATAAACTTACCTTTGTTTTGTTTGTATCAACCAAGTGCTGAGCCATTGATTTTAAGATGACTGCAAAGAAGAACCAGGAATGCTGTTCAAAAGAAGGAAAAGAGTGAATGAATAATGATTACCTGATGAGCACCTTACGATGCATTACCATTCCTTACAGATGGATTGCATTGAATGCACAGGGTTAAACACTATGTGGCAAATCAATTTACAGATCTAAGTGCCATATATTTGAGTAACACTGGATCATATCCTTAGGAGACGTGAAGCCATCTCAGGCATTTTGTCACTGTGGCTTTTTGCAATAAGGAGCCTCCAAGCACCACTCCCACAAACTTCCCATTCGTACTGAGCACTGTCTTCATGGTTCGCTTGCAGGGAAGTGGCAGAAAGGTTTGATGCAGAGAACCTCAGGGAATAACCTCCCTCATGAGTTCCATCAGATGGGTAATTTGGCACAGAATAAGATGGTACTTGAACAGAGTGCTTCTTCAAATACCATTTGAAATAGTGAATAGGTACAATACAGATTTATATCTCAGGACATATGTGAAACAAATACACTCCAAAAGCTTATACATTGAAAAAACCCCAAACCACCCCACAACAAACCCAACCACAAGCACTTTTTTGTGGCCCGGGATTTCTGCAGGTTTTCTGCTTTCTTTCAGACTCTTTTTTGCTAATGGCTCAATAAGGAAAATCAGAACTGGTTCATTTTAAACAGGTGAACACATTTCTGCCTCTGGGAAGTCCTGGGCTGGACTGGGTAGTTCTTGTACCATAACCCAGAGACTCAGGAATGGACCTTAGAGATGTATGAATTTCATACAGATCAATATTTTCCCTGCATCTTCCAAGTTAAAAATTTAAACAGAGTATCCTAAAAGTAATTGCCCACATCATACTGTGTAAGAATTAGGTCTCAGGTTCTCACTGAGCTGTAACAGACAGGAGGAATTTTATTATGCAAAGCACAGCATCTTGAGATGCATGTTATACTGAGAACCTGCAGCAGCTCTGCTAAGTCTGGCTGTTGAATCACTGCAGGATGTGATTTGCACAAAGGTCACACAGGGAAAAGGAAGAGGAGAAAGAGATAAGTGAATTTCAGGCAGAAAACCAGTAGTAAAACTACAAATCAGTAGTAAAACTACAAATGTGCTAATTCAAGCTATCATTCACCTTTAAAACCTGTTTCACAGTTACTTGTTCATTTGACTTCAGCAGACCAGTCATATTCTTGGACAGCTCCTCATGGACAGTTCTTTCATCAAATGATTTGGTCCTGAACACGTACTGAAGAAGAAAGAAAAAAACAAAAATTTTCAAAATGTGCAATAAAACAATTACAAAAAAGCCTCAGCAAGAGATGATAAATTATTTGTGTATCACTAACAGCTGACAATCTTTGCTGCCAAAAGATCTTGACTGAACAATCCATTCATGTAAAGTTTAATTTCCCTGGCAGTAATGGCACAACATTGCTCCCCTACAAAACCTCAGTTTTAAACACAGCTTCTTGTTGACATCAGCTTAATGTGAACCAAAAGGAAATTCTGCTTAAAATCAGCATTATTATTTACTTTTTAATAGCTGCTAGGATCCTGCCACCTCCAAACTGCCTTTCAAGGCTTTTCAAGCCTGGGAAGAAAAAAAAACCAAGCAGAGCAAGTGTGGAGGGTTTTCCACCCACCTAGTCCAGGTCACCTTTCACCTGCTCCTTCCTTCCAGAGGCAACAGCTACTCAGAGCTGGTAACAACTCTTCATCCTGAAAGGTGTAGAGCACCCACTGCAGCTGACTGACAGGCAAAACTATACCCCTTGTACAAACTGAGCCCTCAGGGCAGGAATTACCTACCAAGTTGCTAGGAACTCATAAATCTACCATGAGTATTCAAAACCTTAAGCTAATAATTTGGTACCACTGCACCTTCCCTAAAGCAAGAGCTCTGACAGGGAATCAGCTGGGATCAAAAATCTTTTTAGTACAACCAGGTTGGCAAAAGAAACAAATATCTCTTGAAAACATGTTATTAATATTCAGCTCTGTTTCCACAGCAGATGCCATAAGCTTCTCCCTGTGCAGTTTGGGACTTCTGGGTCCAGTTATTTAAGTCAGTGTAATTTCATATTATTGCTACATTGTGAGTCACAATTCTCAACTTGCTTATTCCCAAAACAGCATTTCTAAAGTAGATATTTGTTTCCTTACAGCTGGAAAACAAAGAGATTACCAGTTATTGGGTTTTGACTGCTGCTGGAAATGAGAAAACAGACTAAATGAACTTATGGTGTAACTTAATGTTCACCTGTAGTTTCAAAGATTATTAGCTGGTCATATAGTAGATCTCTACTGCAATTTTGAAAAATTATTGAGTAGAAGAGGTTTTAATACCTATTTAATTACCCACATTTACATGTTACATAGGTTATTTATTTTGGAGCCTGGAGAGCACTGCTGGACCTCAGCAGAATTCTTCTATGTCTAAATTGGGGTACTTGAGACTAAAACTGAACTACTCAGAGGCTGAGGTGAATGACCTGTAAACACATACATTCATAAAGTAGGAAAGCAAATCCATGCCATGCAAATATCAATCAAGAGTTGTCAACACTGAAATTAACATGTTTTCCCATTTAGCAGCCTAACTCCTGTCATGTTTTCATATTTCTACCCATGAACATGCTAAAGCCTCCAGTTTATCAGGAACGTATTTGCTTTCACTTTATTCCTAAAGTGAAACACCTCCCCTCAGGCTTATGTTACAAGTAGTACTCATCATCCACAAATGAAATGTACTTTATAAGGGCCACTTGTTGCACAGTGAAGCAGGATGCCATTACAGACAGCACTCCACACAATTGTTTGTCTCTCATGGTTACTTGCTATGACTGGGGATCTCTCATTGCTATCATGATCTCCATTAGTTCTGTCACCACGGACCAGGGCAAAGTGATGGCAATGCAATACCTCCTTCAACTCTTTGAATACCCTTCTAATCTCCCTATTCTGCCCTCTGAAATACACAGGTAAGTCAGCAAACATAGCACTCAAAGGTATTACAACTTTCTTGCTACTGATTCATCAAGCATGACTAGAACAAAATTCACCATCCCTCTCCACTGCAATTAAAAGAGAGGGAAAATAACAAAGGCAAGGGAAGGGAAAATAACAAAGGCAAGGGAAGGGAATAATAAGTGTAACACCCTTAATGGGCTTCACTTGTGTATGGATTTTTCTGTCCATGCCAGTAGTTGCAGTTAATTTGTGCTTCTGCTTAAAAAAACTGCTTCATAAAACTCTCAGCTTATAAAGCTGTTACCCAAGTGTATTGAAGATGAGAGCTGCTGGCCAACAGCATTATTCATATTGATTTAATGGATGTCCAGCTGATAGAGATGACAAGGAGATCATCTTTAAAGAGACCACTCCTTTGTTTTTTTAAATAATACTACAGATTGTCCAGAAGCAAACTTCATACACAGTACATACCCGTATATATTCCAGTCTTCAAAAAAGATAAAGGATTAAAAAAGGCTGAAGAAATAGGGAAAAGTCACAGAATCTGAATTCCACAGATGAGAAGAGAATTTATGTAGAACAGCACATGCAAAAACAAGGGATCTTAAGACTAAAACAATGATTTTATAATCAAAAGTTTAGTTACAAAGCTATAGCTTCCTAAGAGACATGAAGCCATGTGGCAACCACAAAGGGCACCCAGAAGTACCTTGTTCATAAGAATTGCTACTTATGGATCCTTTTCAAGGGGCTGAAAGGAAAGGGATTCAAAGGGATCACCTTATGAGGGCAACCCTGCACCTGTGTAACACAGATGGGCAGATATTTTATAGTGGTAAATCTCATCACAGTCAAGAGGAGTGCTGCAGACTGCAAGAGCATCAAATGTCTCTCACTGTTATCTATTTAGTTGAAGTTTCATGATCTTTCATGTTATCTCCCCTTCCCTTCTCTCAAACCCTGCACAGTGGGAAATTCTCAGTTTAGCATCATTTCACAAAGACTGACACTAGCCCTACACTCCTAGAAGCTCAGTGGTAGTACACTTGCACCAGGTTTTGGTTCTAAAATATAAGTTCTAGTTATCAGCTGAGTGCACGGCAGCTTCTCCCTCCTGTGCTTGCTCAACTCGGAGTTCTATGGAAAAAAAAGCTGCAGCAGCAGAGACCTGAGCAGCTGCTTGTCCTCAACAGAAGAGTTTTAAAGTTTTGTAACCAAAGTCTCTCTGGCAGAAAGTTAGGATGCAAATGCGGAAAAAGCTACAAACAAGTACAACTAAGAGTAAACAGGAAAAAAACCCACAAAACCACCAAACTCAACCCATCTCTCCACAAAATATTAACATTCCAACTCTGGCCGTACCGTCACGTAAGAATTGATGCAGTTGTCTAGTTGTTCTTCATGGCACTTGGCAACAATGCTGGTAAGAACTCTGCAAGATAAAAGGAGAACGAAAACTGAGCTATTTTGTGTCATAAGGCAGAGGAAGTTTACTTGATAGTCACGCTGTCCTGTTCTTGTAAGCTCATCTAAAACAGTGCATGAGGGATGTGAGCCAAATGATGAATAACGTGCAAAATCTGTCCTTTGGGAAAAGCCAGTCATTTCTTGGGCTTCCACTTGCTTGGATTGTGCTGTTATATATGCATTTGCTTAACATTGCACCCAGTGTTAAGGATAATAACTGTATTGTCACCACAACAAGAAAAAAATATTAACTAACTGAACTTTATGCAGGCCTTGGATACTAAGGGGTAACAAAAATTAGAATACTTCCATGAAACAGAGAAGCAAGAGCACTTTTCTCCAGGAATGCTATTGCTAAGCTCTCTCAGGTCTTTGTAACTGTGCAAAGCCCCACACACTTTGCTTATGCTGGCACAGTTCATCCAAGACCAGCTCTAGGCTGGGCTGCAGCCTGAGCAGGGCCCTGTGCAGCCCTGCCTGCCCATGTCCTTGGGCTCAGCCCAGCACAGCACCCTCAGCACTGCACAGCAGGGAGAGGCTGGACACTTGGACAGACCACAGACAGGCCTGGGGATCAGCAACAGGGAGGAAAATTGCCTGGATCACACCAGCACTCACTCTCAAAACCAGAGCTCCTACAAACAGCAGGAAACTGAGAATTTGGGCACGCAAAACTGAGAATTGCAGCAAAGTTTTCTCATCAATTTGTACATGGACCATCTTTCTTTGAGATCATCCTGTTCCACAAAACACAAATCTAGGAAAGAAATCTTCAGCTTGACCATATCCTTTCCTTTTGATTATTAGGAGCTCATTTCTCAGGATACTTAATATAGACAAGACTCTATGCTTTTATAATCTTATTTTTATTATAAAGAATTCGGGGATAGGCATAGCAACAGTATAACTAAAATAGATTAATAATATGCCTGACTGTGGTCCACATACAAGTCCTCCTTTTGACTGTCTTGGTGATCTGAGTGACTTCTGGCAATTCTTATTGGACCCAAAAGCTTTCTAAATCCCTCAAGAATTTTTAATTTATCTCATTTCTTGCTGTTAGCTGGAGAAGTAAAACTTGTAGCAAAACCCAAAAGCTAAGAATTAGTTGTGCCCATTGTGATCTTTTGACCTTCATTCTGATTTGAAACTGAAATGAGTTCTGGCAAAAATGTGACAGAGAAATGATGACATGACAGGGCCCCCAGACAAGTAAATAACCACGAGTATAAAAGGAATAATGTTTTCTCCACAACACATAAGCCAATCCATGCTCTCATTCTGTTGTTGTTGCTTTTAGTACGTTCAACACAAGCTGCTTCAAGCTATTCAGAACAACACACAGTGTGTATATATAGGACATGTCAATGAATGACACACACACAGCAGACATGCATATTCCCATTGGCATCAGCTCTGCCAGCACAATAGACAAGACACCACACATGCAAGAAAGATACTGAGAATTCTTCTTTTTTCCTTTTTCTTTTTTTTTTTTTTTTTTTTTTTATTTCGGGTGTGTGTATAGTTAAAATCTGAAGCATGGAAAAAAATGACATCCTTCCATTTTTCCATCTAATCATTAAAACTGTATTTTAAACAGCTGCTTCTTCTACAGCATTTTCCCAGTCAGTTAACTGATGCTGAAATTCTGCCCTGGGACACAATTCTTCATTTTCTCTAGACTTAACATCAGTTGATTTGCTGGCCACAAAGGTGTCCCCAACAAAGGTCTGCTGGCCTCTCCCCTTTAAAAACACTGTGCAGTGATGGAATCACTTGTCTTTATGAGGAAAGGATCTTTTAATCCTAGTACCTAGCTGTGCTAAAACTGGACTTGGCCCTGAAAAATGCCATGATCCTTTGATAAACATACTGAAACTCTAGCTTTCCTAGGCTAAGATGGGGAACTCTGCTTCCTTGTTCCTTTAGGTTTCCCTAAATAATTGCTCTTCAGGAAAGAATTCTGAAGCACAATCTCTGGAAGGAAAGAAAGAATACTGACAGCAGATCAGTCTAACAGGGTTGCAGTTTTAATTTTTTTCCTACTAGTAGTCATGTAGTCCCCATGTTTAGCTGCTGGAGGAAGTACAACAAAACCACCACTATGGCCACAAGTTAATGCAACACAACTTTCTCCCCTCCTACAGAGACCAACAATAATAATCTCACCAGTATTTTTTTTCTGCTGCCCTGATTAACAGCATCAATAAAGACAATTTCATTTTGTGAAGGGTGAGAGACTCAGCAAATCACTGCAGTTGTTTGTCTGCTCTCTGGAAAATGCATCTATTGCTTTTCAGTTATTGCTGATAAATTCTAATTAAAAAATGCCCCTGAACGGTGTGACCTGGTTGTTTTACTCTGCACTGGATGCAGCAAGATGCTGAGCTCTTCCTGTGCTGAACTCCACATCCTCAGAAGCAAACACAAACCAAAGTTGAAACCCAGCTTTGTTAGGAAGCTCTTAGCTGCTGAGGAATGAGACCTTCCTCTAGGATTGTCTCAGGGCAGACAGACATGTCCACCATGGTCAATGATTTCCAGCCACATGATACCAAAGCTCTTCCATGTGTTATTTGCAGAGCCCAGTGCTGAAGGGAAGCAGCATTTTCACCTACTGAAGTCTAAATGTCACAGAGCAGCTATAACTGCACTAACACCTGCATTTGTGCTCCAGAGTGAATTCTGAACATCACACAGGAGTTATCCAGATACCTGGTCACAGCTGTTGTAACTTCATCATCACTGTTTTGCACCAAAACCCTGAAGAGTTGGTTCAGGACGACAGGAAGAAAATTCATAATCACATGGATCTTCTCAATCCTCAATAAATTCTGTAAAGGAGGTAAGAAAGAAAGGGAGAGACTTTCAATATAAGCAATGAAAGCTGACAGGTGCCCTGCAGCTTTGCTGCTCCAGCAGGTAAAATGCAGTGCAGCCACTAGTGTGACAGCAGGAGGAAAACAGGTCAGCTAAGTAGAGAACTGGTTCCCCATGAAGTTTGTTTTAAATATGACCATCAATACAATTGTAGCTATTGTCCAAATTTCAGAGTTCCAGTATTTTGTGCTATACTGACTTAAGAGAAAAAAAGAAAAAGGAGACAAACTCAAACCAATTTTTATATTTCACTAAGGCTACTATCTAAGGGCAATAAAAGAAGTCAACTATTTTCAAAATATGCATTTTCTAGTATTTTTAGGAAAACTCTTTTTTTTTTTAATGCAAAGATCTGATAAACTCAACTTGTTGCTGCTAAAATACTTTTGTTAAAAGCACAGTGGTAAAAATTAGTATTAACACACTAACCTGACATTTTATCACCTTCTCTAATCAAGAAAGGTATTGAGCTTTTAATAAATAACAAACAAACACCTTTGAATTTCTCCCAGGTTTTAATTTCAGGTATTTCCATATCATTCCAGAACTTCTAACAAAGGTACTAGCAATTTATAAATAAAAGCAAAACGCCCTGGGGAAGATCACTTAGTCTCTGGTTATATTGCATAGTTGATTCCTTGTTGCATACAAAATTGTCTGTGTTTCCTATTAAATTCACTGGAATATTTTAGAAGGTAAACTACAAACAGCAGATAAAGAATGGTGCAGTTCTGGTGGTTTAGACAAGCAGCTTACTGTCTAGAAAGTTGTAAAGCTTTTATGGATTCCTAAACTTTGCCCACTATGCTCAATGGCATTCTAAAAGTTAATTAAGGACTTCATTCGGCAGAGGTATAACCTCTAAATAACACTGACACTTTGATTTATGAACACACACCTTCATAATTTCTTTTAATCAAGACAGTATTTGAAAACAAAACCACTTTTTTCAGGTCTGCAGGTAGACCTACATCTGCAAACAAAAGTAGTGGCCATCCTCATGGATTTGTCCAGAGAAGTACCATGACTTATTGGGACTTATTCTTTGCTTATTTAAAAAAAAAAATCTCTTCCCAATTAGCATGTATCTGATTAAGGAACACTCATGCAGGAAAACATCACCAGTGAAGGAAAGGGGAAAAGCACCTACATGGTGGTAACATCTAAACCCCCAAACACCTGCTGGATTTTACAGAGTGCTAAAAGTAAATCTAGTAAATGTCATATGTTTGATGTTTCAGTCAGTTCAGAGACGGAACAGAGTCACATCTGCCTTCAACTTTCTTGCTTATCTGTCTGTTAATGTTCCACAGGCACAGTGCACAGCAAGAATTCTGGATTTCAGCACTCATGAACAGATAAAGAATTAGGGCCTTACACTTACCTGCTGCTCTTCTAATTTGCTTGTCATACTCCTCACAGCTTTTGACCTCTACTGAATACAGGCACATTTAATGCACCTCTTGCTTCATCTTTGCAGATGTTCTTTCTGGTTTCAGAACTTGACAGGCAACAAGCACCCTTGATTTATACACACCAAATACCCTGAGCAGCCCTTTGAATAGCGTCCAGGTTTTTAGAGGAGGTAAGGATAGAAGTTATTTAAGGCAAGAGAGGATTATCAGGAACACTGCTGCTCTACAGGCTACAGCTCCTTTCCCCAGACATTACTGGAGCAACATTCCCTTATCCCCTAAGGGATCTGAGCTTGGGCATAGGCTGGATTAGCAGAGCTGCTGGGGCAGATGCAGCCCTGCTCTAGATGAGTAGGAAGGGATGGGAGGCAGCTGGTGACCAGCAGTGCATCTGTCACATCAAGCCCATCTGACTGGAGCTGTCACAGACCCTCTGCCTCCTGGTAAACCTGTGCCATGGTTAGAACTCTGCAGTGGGGGATGAGCTGAGAGAAAGCCCTAAATACAGTTGTGTAGTACAATTTGTATTGCAGGTTACTTTACCTTACAAGAGTTGATAAAGTCTGAGGTAGGAGTCTGAGACAGATCCTTTTCCCTTTCCTGGCACTGATGGAAAAAGTTATTCAGGTATGGATCCTAAAATAGGAAACATTCACATTAATGTATATTATAGATGATTAGAATTTAGTGCCAGAAATTGGTTACTGCAGTCACCCATGACACCCATGAACACACTTGGTCCCCACCATCTTATACTGGAGTCACAGAAAGAAAACCAGTTTATTGACTCCAACCCACTGGCCAGCACAGTGTGCTAAATTCCAGGTGCTTTGACAAATCCTTTTTCACTGTTATGAGTGATTAATTTTTTCCTCACAACCTAAGGTGTTTCAAAGGCCAGATATTTTTTCTTCCTGGTGCTTATTTTCTTGCTGTTTAAACTGATATTCCACTATTTTTCTATTGGTATAATCTTTAACAATTTCTCTTTTTTCCTTGAATTGTGTATCCTTAAAATATGTATTCCATCATTGGCATCTTGCCCTTCTGAGCTGAAATAACCTTTAAATGTTACAGAAACAAACTCCTGCATGGTTTTAAAACCCCTTTCAGACATTCCCTGACACTTCTGTGCATAAGCAGGTCACAGAGCTAAGAGCAATGTTGGCTTACCTGAGTATTTACTGTTGATACAACGAAAGTAGAGACTTTGAAAAGTGGTTTCCCACTGTCTACCCATTTTATATCACTGCCAATCTGCTGTTAAAACAAAACCAACAAAAATATTTTTTTCCACCTATTTCCTACTTATTCAAGTTTGCATCAAATTTTCAGTGCACAGCTTTGCACATGAGTGTGCTTGAGCTGCACTGGCTGCTCTGCTTTCACAAACACGATCACTGCAATACAAACCCACTTTTCAGCACAAGACCAATGCTACCATTCAAGGGACCAGATCCTGCCCCACCCTGTCCTCATGACAATAGCCAAACAAACACAAGGAGGCAGAAATAATCCAAGCTGGACTGGATCAGCAGGAAAATATGATATCACATCACAAAAGTGGAGAATGAATCATGACTGTGGATCACATCAGCTGGAGAATGAATGTCATATGGCCCGAGTTTGTGAAAACAGCTCTTTTTGACCACTCTGATTACATTTTGAGGAGTTAGAACACTGTAGAATACATAAAATACACTTTTTCCATATACACCTGTGAATCAGCAATGTAGGACACTCAGTTCAGTGTTGCATATTGGTTTCTATATTCAGTGACATGCAAATGAATATTCTAAACCAGAACCCCCGTTTACCATTTACACTCCCCAGCAAATGCAGGTAGAGATCTGATCTCATGAAAAACACCTGCAGGGGAGTGCTCTGTGCCAGCTGAGGAGCATGGAGGTGTGGATGAATACCTTTGTGCTGGCTGGCTCCTGAAGGCTCAGGTAGTTGGGGGGCAGGGTGCTGGCCACTGGCACGTGGTGCTCCTGGGAAGCCAACTGGGCATCTTTCAACAAAGGGAGCCAGGCAAAGCCCACTGTGCACAAGAACAAAGAAAAGGGACTCTCTGGAAAAACAAGCTTTTATAGTTTAAAGGAAGACAATAACATCCAGCCAAAAACTTTGAAATCCTTATTTGAATGTACATAATGTATATTTACAATTGAAAGTAATTCTACTACAGGTACCTGGTGTTTCCAGAGCCTCTTTCTTTTTGGCATTAGCTTTTGCATTTATGTCACAGGTGACATGATAAAATGAAAACAGAATGTGGTGTTTCTTATGGAGTTGAGTGGGAAGTTCAATTTTCACCTGAAATGTAAAATGTTACACCTCACTTTAGTTTAAAAATCAATTAAACCAGGCATCAGAGATGAGCTAAATGAGTGACATACATTTCTCTACACAGAGGTCTAAGTCTAGCCTGCCTTTACTGGGTAATGTTTGCCTCAGGGTAAGAAATGCTCTCTTAAGGAAAATATTTATGATGATCATCTATCACTTTTACTTAAAACAGCTTTTTTCCACTTTGTCTTGTGGAGGAATTTTCATTAATGATGAAAGAGCATAAGATGAAAGAGGACAGAACTAGAGAGTGGTGGACTCTGCTTAGAAGTGATCACCTGCACTTTAGCAGCCATAAATAGCCAGGCCCATGTTCATATTTTCAGGATGACCAAACTAAAATGACATCTCTGCTACTGCTTCGTCATCATTTCATGGCAAAGACCAAGTAATAAAGGCTGACACGAAAATTAACTTTTATTTATAATTTCTGCTCAGTCTTAAATCCCATATAATGACATCCATGAAATCCTACATACTGGTTTTCAGGTATTATTAACCTATTGGAATAAAAATACAAACTAATCAGAACATGTTACCATAAGGACTAATAAAAATGACCCTTTGCTCTTGTGAGCTGTGATGAAATCTATCTCAGCTAATCCTATGCTAAAGTAAGGGTTAGAAATCGTTGATAAATGCTTCCAGTGTTAAATCAGCTTATGGGTAAGAACTGAATACCATAAACACAGATATAAAATGGGTACCCAGAGACAGAGATTAAGACAACTTTCTTCTTAACATCCTACATTCTTTTAAATTCTCCACCTGCTTTTATAGGGACATCTAGGACAGGTGCACACCTCTTCCAGCCAAACTGGCTACTCACATCTGAATTCAGCTCCTCATTCAGGTTGAAAGTAATCTCCCCAAACCAAGTGGCTCACCAGCATCACATGAAGGACATCTTCAGATGTGTTAAACCCCAAAACACATCTTGTAAAGGATTAGCAAGGAGTTCAAAATCTCTGAAAATATGCTTTAAGTTCCACCTCAGTTCCTGAACAGGAATCTTAAAAATGATACTTTACATGTAATTGTACATTATCTGCTGATCTTGCCTCAGCAATATTATCAAATTAAATTTTTACTGAAAAAAGGAAATTCTACTGACTAGGATAACAGCCTGGAGAATGCTGGCTATAAACTCTGTGGTGTTTGCCACCACACATAAAGCAGTAGTAGAAAATCCAGGAAGGACACTTGACATTCACAAGCCATGAAACACACCAGGCACTGATAGGGTGACATTAAGTTCACCTGCAGGAAGCCTGGGGCACCAACACTTGGTGTTGGTGAAACACAAAGAGGCACATGTGAGCAACATTTGGCAAAGGCCACCATTTGAACTACTCTATAGCTGCATCCTCAAAAGCACCAGCTAAAGGGATTGCTGCAGCCACCACATGTCCCTGTACATTCTGTTCAGACCTCTGGATCAACAAAAATGCCCCGATGCAGATCTCAAATGTCAGAGAGAGATTTGCTCTGACACTTGGCTCCACACTTCACCGTCATGTTTACTGTTTCCATAAAATTCAGAGATGCAGCTGGACCCTTAATGTAATCCAGACGTGCATTTTAGAGAGCTGCACTGCTCCTAATTAATTCTACAGCATCTTAACTGTACTCAGAACATCTTACAAAAGGAACAATCCACTGAGTTGATTTAAGGAGAGAAAACAAAACGTGAGACTGCATGTCAATCTACACAGCAATGGCACCAGAAGCATTCTGTACAGATAGTTTTCTGTCTCATTTGCAAACGTGTGGGATTGGCAGACATTTAATGAAAGAGAAAGCAGACTGACCTCATCATAGAAATCAGGATTCTGGGAATGATGTAGCACAGCAGTGTAGGCTGAGGTTGTAAATAAGGGTCCACCTGGCTTCCCATAAATGCACTGATAAAAGTAACATGTTTTCATTACATTGGGAAATTCTGCTGAAGATACTACTATTGGTATATCTAATATGTATGTACATTAAAAACAATTAGCATAAAAAATTGATCATTACTTTATCAAATATTAAAAGAAATGTTTTAAGTGCTCAAACCTGGATTTTTTAATACACACTTCCAGTAAAAGTCCATTGATTCTGTGAAAATTACCCTATGCTCAATTAAGCAATGCAGACTCCTTAGACTTCTTCCTTGCTGTTATCAATTTCAGAGTTTTCTGCAAAAAGCTTTACAAAATCTATTTTACTTTTATGCAGTTCAATACACAATACAGTGCCTTTCAATGTTACAAAAACTATCCCTGTTAACAATCTCTTTTCTGGTAGGGTTCTGTCTGGGCACTCTTGACTACTGAGTAATGGCAGTTTTATTTATTGCTGGGAAAACTAGACCACAACTGGACTATGCAACAGCCCTTGGGCAAGAGCAAAGTTTCAGGTCCTTCTAATTTTGTCTCACTCCTTCCAATCAAGTCTCCCAAGCTCAATGAAAAATGTAGGATAAGTGATAAATTCTAGAAAAAGCAAACTGCACTATAAAAAATGTCTCCGTTCTCTAATATTTTCTCCTTTCCCCTCCACCAGTCAGAAGGCTGGCACTGCAAAATGGAATCATATGACCAGGATCTAACAGAACCACAGTGCAAAATTAGAGGGATGTATGACAACATCCACTCTTGAATTGCTCTGGTTCAGCATCACCCTTACTCCTGGATTTTATAAGTAATGTCCTCAGAAACAGCACCCTCTGAATATACTCCTCTTGCAGCTCACCTTGAGTGGCTTTGCTCCTTCTTCATCAGAGCTTTTGAACTCAATGCACACTGTTATATTCCGTGCCTGGAGAGACAGGAGCATATTAAAGCTGATATTAGAAATGGGGTACCCAGTATTTACAAATGCCTGTATGTCTCAGTGATATCACTAGAAATAAAATTTCCATGAAAAAGGCAAAATGCAAGCCAGTGACTGTGTAGAGGCAGACTATTAAGTGACCAGGACTTACCTATATCTTGTCCTCAATTAATTCCCATCACCATGGAAACACAAGTGGTACCAGGTTTCATTTAAAAACTACAAACATTATCTAGATTAATTTTATCTGCACATGTTATGTCATTAATATAAAGCCCTTCTGAAAACTGTGAAGAAGGTATTACCACATTATCTCTCTTTGAATCACTGTTACAACTTAAAATTAACCCATAAAATGGTACCAGTGTTTTATGATTGCAAAAGCTGAAAAGGATGAAGAGCCAACTCAGTGACATCACCATTTTCCTCTCCTTTCTCCTTGATTCCTAAAAGAGCTCATGCAGGCCACTGCTACCCCGTGTTGGCCTGAATCAGCCACAGACTGTACCTTGTTGAAGTGTTTTTGGCTGTCGTACTTGAGGTGTTTTGGATAGATGTATATTTGGTTCTTGTACACCCTGTAAGGTCGAGAATATTTTGTTGATTCCTGCACAAATTCCTCAACTTCCACTGTAGGTTGATGCTCCTTTATGTTATGGAATGGCTTGATTGGAATAAAGGATGAAGTTACACAGTCTTCAAAAGAAAAGAAAAGAGTCCCATCACATATTGTGTTTGTTTGTACTGTCTTACTACTAAGAAGAAGTAATACTGAGATAGAACATACAAAATCCTGCCTTAACATAGGAAAAATGACTAATGCTGAGATGTCATAAATTTACACATTACCTCAGAACAGTGGCAATATATCATCCTGATATGATTTCTCTCACTTGAATTAAACTGAAAAGCACTGGTAACCTCTTTTGACACCCACAGTATTTCGTGACATTTAGTGGTGTAACAGCCCCATTGGTATATGGACAATTTCTACAGAATGTACTGAGTGGTGCTGCTTCTAATCAATTTTACAGCTCAACAGCTCATTTAAGTTTTTCTATTATCTAATAACATAATAAATAAAATGAAGAAATGAGCAGTGCAGCACTAGATCAAATATATGATGCAATTGGGATAACTGAAAACAGATCAAGAAACAGAAGACAAAAATAACCCCTCTGTCACTGACATTGGGAGATTAAAACTGAGAACAGAACACTTTCTCTTCCTATACCATCAAAGCAGTGAGGCATTTAACTTCATGGGGAACTCTAGCTCAAAGGGGTCAGCAACTTAGGGACGTCCAGAGCAACCAGAATTATTTCTGGGAAAAGCCATTGGACTGACACTGCCTACAAATTCCTTCCTCAAATCGTAGAATGATCCCCAGGAAACGTCTACCAATATGTTGTGAGGAAGCTGAAAGAAGCCTGTGATCCCTCACACAGAGCATGCCAAATTTTACTTCTCTCTAACCTAGTACAAGAGGAAATTGCCAGTTTCAGAATAATGCAGGTGCTCTGCAACCCAGGCAGGCTGGGGACGAGTGGCTCTAGGCCAGGTACAGCAGTGTGGTTCCTTTCCTCCCTTTCACAGACACTGAAAACTGGGCTGTATCTGGCCAGGTACAGGATGAAACAAAGAGTGGTGTCATTAAATGGCAGCAAATCAAAACCATTCCCTGCATACACTTTCCTGCACAGTGGACACTTTTGTCAGAACTGCCTCGAGGTGCAATTATGGATGGAAGGCCTAGGACAATGTCCTATTTAATTAGAATAATTAAAGTGGAATCATACTTGGATGTTCCAAAGGAACACAATCAACTGCAATGTCCAAACAGCCAGGTATAGTCTGTATTTTGCTAATCTTCTCTGCTCTGCAATGAGATAAATGAAAACATTTTAGAAAATTAAAACAACAGAGATCGTAACATCACAGGAATTAATTGAAAATGAAAAACAGACCCTTATTTAAGATATTTAAGGCACATTAAACACATACCTGTTGGCTATTAAACTCTAATCAAATGTAACAGCAGAAGTAAAATATGATGTGGTTTGTGGTTTCTTTTTTTTCCTTAGTCTCACTCCTGCCTTCTCTTTGCAAGCAGTATTATTTTGTAAAAAATGAAAGTAGTGATGGAGCAAAATTTATGAGAATTAACTTATCTACTTTTGCTTTCTAAAATCTGAATGAAATATTCCCTAAAAGGAATCCAGTGAGCACTGGGCTGAGAGGAGTTCACAGCATTGTGGCTTCTGCAAGTGCCCTGCTGAAAAGGGATCAAGACACACTCCTCGTGCCTGAGCAATTTGAACAGTGCCTAAACCACAATGCTAAATCTCTTTTGTCCAGGAGATGTTTTAGGGACACAAACACAGCAGTAGTGATCCTCATGAATGGTCAGTAGAGTGTCTTGACCAGTAACAGCAAGGAGGCACAAAAAGTTAAGGGCCTAATCCATGCCCCTTAGCTGACATTCAATCTTTGTATGATCTTTTTATATAAATGGAACAGAAGTTATTTAGATTAATTTTTAGGGCCATTTAGAGTAGAAGAGACAAGGAGAAATACATGGTTCAATTCTCATGTCACTTATCCAGTATAAACACAGACCCTGCTCTAGGATTAACCTGATTTATACCTGTATGGAAACTACCCAGCCAAACCTCTCTTCAGAAATTTACAGGCTGTAAAACACTTGGAGAAGGTTTTTACTTTTGATGCCCATTCTTGAGTTTGCCACAGAGACTCAAACAAACAAAAGCAAGGAGTTGGGAAACCCACAAAGAGTGATTTTGTATCTCTGTCACTCTTTTTTTCTTTTTTTGCTTTTTTTCCTCTGCGATAAGGTTGGGTACTTTACCTGCATCTCCCCTGATAAAAGCTGATGTAAGCAATCACTATTTTTAGGTTATAATAACATATATTTTAATGTGCCAAATGGCATTTCAATTTTCCTGGAAAGTCCAACCTCAAGCACTCTTTGGCAGGTAATAACCTAATGTGAAAAACATTAATGTAATATAATTTAACACAGCCACTTTGGCACACTGTGTTAAATGAAGAAAAAAACCCAGCTACAAGTATTCTGCATGGATTTATAAAGCTTCAAAGCAAATGAGAAATTTTGCCTTACCTTCTGTATTCTGCTATTAGTTTAATCAAATCGTCCATGGAAATCTTATTGCTTTCTTGCCTGAATAAGGGTGAGAATCGGGAGTCCCTGTCAACATTTCCCTGATTATCTTTAAACACTGGCCTATAAAGAAAGAAAAGTGACATATTTGTAAACACTCATCCATATAAATGTATGTATTTATATTTGAGCATTTGAAGTTGTCACGTAATCTTTTCACAAGGTTGTGATACGAATTCTTACACGAATTCATGACCTCTCTGCAGATTTTCACTCAAGAGAGCCCTGCCAAGTTTATCCTTGCAGGACAAAGGCAATTTCAGTTTATTCCATGTGCATCCCAGTCCTGCAAAGACCTCAGATCTGGTTTGAGTGAGAGCCTCTCACCCATCCTGGACATGACTCCTCACTTCAACAAGGAGACTGATTCCTTATTTCAAGGAATCAATTTGAAGAATACAATGCATCAGGAGGTAGTTTCATCCATAGCTAATTTCATCCAAGAAGTTATTAGCCAAGGAAAATCATTATAGTTTTAAATAATGGAAATTACAGCTAGCTGTTAAAGCTCACCCACCACCTCTTACCACATAAAGAAACACATGCTTTAGAGAACCAGGTTAGAGACCTCAGTGAATGTTCCTGTGCATTGAATCTGTCCTGTGCCTTCCAGGAGCACAACACCAACTCACTGTGGCTTAGCATTCCTTCACAAAACCAGTTTGTGGAACACCAACTAAATTTTTGATGAATCAGCTACAAAGTGCCCAATGAACTGGAAAAGAAGGATAACCATCTATAACCGAGAACAATAAATATCAGCTGTTGTGTGCACAGGAAAACATTCCCAGATATTTCCATTCCTGCTCATTGACACTTGCAGGATTTAATTAAGACATTCTGGTGCCCTTTGTATATCCTCAAGGGTCACACACACTGGCTGGACCGGATAATGAAACAGCTATCCAAATTAATGAACCTTGGATTCAACTGTAGTATGAAAAAACATTGCTCAACAAAAGTAAAATGTTCTTGACACTAAGTGCTGTTCTGTGAATCATTTGGCCAATCTTGCTTCCTTAATTTACTTCTCTGTTCCACTGCCAGTGAGAAGAAGAATTGATGCCAGGACAAATTGTTGCCAGATGCAAAATAAAGGAGCAAACCTTTGGAAGAGGATCCCAAGAATAAGTATAAATGCACTGTATCTTAACTTAATTAACTGGGAGAAGCGTCCCTATCTCATTTCTTTGCAACTGTCGAGAACGATCAGCTCTCTTCTATCAGATTTTTACCTCCAGCTGTTGGAGAGAGTAAGGCCCACACCAACACACCATGTCAAAAAGCTTACTAGGGAGAAACCAGACCTCATTTCTGGCAGCCACCACTTACTCTACAAATCCCATTAAACTGCTGTCTGAAAAAAGAAAAAGGAAAGAAAAAAGATTTAATAATTATTACAGTATTGGTGACATTATGATATTTCTTGGACTCGGCACTGCTTCCTCCTCCAGACTAAGAGAGAGGACCAAAACATTGGGTGAGTGATTTCCTCTGCGCCACTGGGCTCTGCAATGTGATGCTGAGCAAAGCCAGGCTCTGCTGGAAACTATTAACTGATCACAGAGCAGGCTCTGACACTGAGCAAACCCCTGCTCAGTGCAGGGGTGTAGGGGCACTCACCACAAGGCTGTGGATGCAGGTGGGAATGAAGCTGGAAGTAGCTCACTCTGGGTCAGGGATACTGAGCACTGCCTTCCAGGAGCCTCAGGGACACAGCATCATGATACTCAAGGCACCTTCAAACTCAAAAGATTCCATGACTGCCCACTCCTCCCCTCTGGTTTGGAGTCAGAAGGGCTTTTCAAAGTCATCCTGCCACAACCACTGCTCCAGAGCATCAGTGCTCCCTGGCCATCACATGTTCTACCACTAGGACTGGTTCAACAGCATATCCCTGCCTAAACAATGTACCCATGACAAATTAAAGGCATGAAACCAGTACAAAACAGGGAAGTATTTTTCTCTCTCCAGCTTACACACAGTACTCCGTTTATACAAAGTTCTTACAACCACATGAGTAGTTTAGATGTTCACTGAAAGCAAGATAACCTTTTTTTAAAAAGGTATGTTTTATGCACTGGTCAAATTGTATTGATGTCTCCGTTCCCCAGGTTCATTAAAGCTGAAGAATTGCCAGAGCAGCAAGTATTGAATGTGTTACAGCTGCAGTTAAGTAACTGCAATCCCATGTTTTGCTGTATCCTTGCAGGTGGAACAAGAGTGCTCCTTGTCACAGGGAACATAATGAAGGCACCTAAGAATGACAAGTATCACAACAAAACAAGGAAATGCTTAAAAAACTTCTACAGTCCAGGAGTTCAATACTGGTCTAACACATTACCAATGTACCTTAGTGCTGGGTGCCTATTTACTAGATAATTTAATAATTTAATAAGAAAAAATTCACTGAACTGAACTCCTGAAGAGATTCTAGAAGTGGTAATTTAGGTGAAAGCAAGTTAATAGATTACACTAAAAAAACTGAAACATCATCTCAGCACTTAAGTGTTTATGTGATTCTGCTCTTCTGACTTTGTTAGGTGATTGTCCACAATTCTAAAAACTAGCAGAGCATAGAAAACCTACACATTGGTTATCATTCAACTTTGAAAAAGGTTACTTTTGAAGTAGCTGTTTATGATTTGTGGGAAAACTGCTCACCTCCAGAGTTAGACATTCAGTGGAGGATCTGCAGCTACTGGAAATCAGTGCAGCCTCACTGCCTCCAGCTACTTCAGCCTAGGGCAGCTGAACCAGCAGCTGCACAAGCTGCTGAAGGATTCAAATATGAGGCTCTAAAACATGATGTTTACGAGGAGAAGGTTTGAAGGAGAAGGAGTGTAAAAACTAATCTCTGTGAATAAAGTTTCTCCCCCCCACATGTACAATATGTAGCTGAGGCAGATATTTGCAAACTTTGGCAGTTCTGGCAGGAATATGAGACTCTGACACACTGTAATTCTAACACATACTGTAATTATACCTGCGAGAGCACACAGACACCAGATTTCCCAGCAGGAACTCAGGGAAGAACCCTGAGTCATGCTTTTGAGCAATGCTAACAAACTGGTGCCACAGGAGCTAATTAGGAGTTTCAGTCATGTGCAATACTCAACTGTCAAGAGTTTGGCTTGCTGAATGCATACGTAAAAGTCACACTGTGGCCATCTGTAACTGCTTTAAGGAGGGAAAATTTCCACACAAAAACAGGAGTGTGGTTAATGCCAGAATGAACTAACTGGAAAACACATTTCCAAACCCAGGGTTTTGCTATTTATCATAGCCAAACCAGTTCTTTCCCCCTGTAGTGTGATAGCCTCATGTGGAAACTTCTATTTCGAAGCTGTGAAAACAGAAATAGATTTTATACTTTGCTTTTACCAAAGTCAGACCTGAGCAATGTTAATACAGAAGCAGATGTAAATGAGGGTGCAATTTGAATTTTCTCAATGCAGCCTAGCTTGACAGGTATTTAGGGGGCTCTCTGCCTCAGGGATAGCAGCAGAACTTCACTCGTGTCTGTGAAGACTTCCCTTAGGCAGAGCAGGCACAAAGCTGCAGCCACAGCTCTGGGCTGAGGCACACTCCACGGAATGCACTTGGGCAGCACAGCTGTGGCACACACAGCCCAGCAGCTGAGAAGCAGAGGAGAGGGACACAGCCCAAATCCTGCTCCTGCCCACTCCTCATCATGAGGAAACAAGGGGTTGGCACTTGGAGAATCCTATGAAAAGAAAATACACTTCTTTCAGAATGAGAAAAAAACCTTTCTTCTGTATTTTATTTCTGGCAAGATTTGCTCAAGCTGTGGAATAACGTTCTAGCCCTCTTTATACCTTCTTTATACCCAGGACTGCCTGGCCAGAGCCTGAACCAGTTAGATTCATCAGGTCCCCCAAAGTCAGCTACTACAGCAAGGGCTGATTGCAGAACATATCACTGCTGGTATTGCCACAGAGCACAGGCAGGCAGAATTAATAGGAAGCTCCAGGTCAGCCTGGTGCCAAGCCTGCACCTCCTGCCATTGCACAGTCTGTTGCATGGTAAAAGTCTCTCTATCAAGCCATCAATATGATTTTGATGAATGGTCCTCTGGATACACAGAAGTAGCAAATATTTATGAGTATCCTTGAGACTGCAATGATAGATCAAAACACATTATCTGCCCTCTTGAGCACTCACCTGTTCTTACTGGATATTGACAAAAAAGTATGTAAAAAAAATATAAATGAAGCCTTCAAATGGCCATACCTCACTGTATGTTTTCTCCTTTGCCATCTAAGCACCATATTCTAAAATCAGAAGCTTTTCCCCTGCAGGTGTCATGGGAAACTGTGCCCTCCTGGTGGCTCCATGCTCCACACCACTCACACACACAGAGCTCTCTCTCATAACCACAGGCAGTGCCACAACACAACTTTTTCACCCAGCACTTGCTCTTCCTTTCTCTCTGCTGAGAGCTTCAGGCAGCTCTCCACCTGGCCTGCTACTATGAGAACAGAAGCCACAGAAGAGGAGGAATGTTTTCACTTGGCAATTGACAACTTTCCTTTTTATAGGGAATATGAAAATTTATGTTCCCTGCTCTATGCCTGTCAGAAAGAAGGGGGAGCTGTCACAGGGACACACAGGAGGGTCTCTGTCAGGGAGCTCTCTCATCCCAGGGCAGCAGGAAGTCAAAGAAATTACACAAGACTGAGAAAGAAAAAAGGGAGAGGACAGAGAAAGGAATTACTTCAAAACTTGAAGGGAGAACAAACAGAAAAAAAAGCCATATTTAGTAAAAGGGGATCAAAAGGCACAGGGGTGCCTCAGCCTTGAGGTGTGACCAGGAAAAAATTATACAGGAGGAGAGAGAGAAAGAATAAAAATCCATTACTGCCACAGCACTGAGCTGCAATAAAACCCAGCTGACCTCCCAAATGAGAAAACAGAAGTTCTCCATCACCTACTAACCACAAAAAATGCAAGAGTACCTGAACTGTAATTCCTCAGTATGAACCCCAAAGCATTTTAAGTCCTTAGATTGTTCTTAAAACTTGACAGGCATCAAAACAAGAACAGAGCTTCAAGAACAGGTACCTGTGAACCTCCTTTCTAGGTGGCCACTGCAACTTTATTTCAGACCACAATTACCTTTGTAGGAAATTCTTATAAGAACTGTGACTTTGAGATCTCTTTGGTAATTTGTAGTGCCCAATAAATGGTGGAGCTAATGATAAATTGATATTCTGTCAGCTAGCTTTGCTGCTCCCTGACAACTTCACTACATACCTGAAGAAAAGATTCCACCACAGTAACATTTAATGAGCAAGTAACTGACATTTAGCGGTGAGAAAAATAGGGCAATGAAACAAAAAGCCTGCAGGATATTCTGGGGTCCTGGACCAGAGAGGAAGCTTTGCTTAGCTTCAGGCAGAAAAAGTGGAAAAGAATAAAAGGATAGAATTCCAAGGGAATAAGCTGTAAGATGCTTATAAATTTATGAAAAGAATAAATACATACCTCACTGACCAAGCAAATGGCATACGGTATTTCCCCAGCTTGCTACAGAACTGTTTATTGGATTTTAACACTTTCTGTGCACACTGCAAAAAAGGAAATGTGAATTATTTCATCAGCATCATTCTAACATCTTAAATGCTGCACGAAGTACATCCAAGCTGAAGAGGCGACAGTGTCTCTACAATAATTTGGCCTGACACTGTTCATAACAAAAGGTTCTGGGGTGGCAGAGACATCATAAGATGAATATGATGCTGCTGACAAATTAAACCCTGTCACCACTCCTTTACTCACAACTGCATTAAAGTTGTTATTCCAGTTTTCTGTAATTACCCAATGCAGGTGCAGTGCCTGCTCTCAGAGACAGAGAGGTGCCTACCCCAACTTTGCTCCTGTACAAAGTTCTGTGGCTCATAATTTCTAAAACACTGCTGAAAGGACATCCCTGTACTAAGGCATAACCAGCACAGGAATGCACCATGGATGGATGTGCAAGTTGCAGACAAAATGGAGCTTCATTCACCCAGCCAGTGGAACTTGGACATTTGCCTTCTGAAGCATGGGGCTCCTGGGAGCTTGTCCTGTTCAGCAACCACAGACTGCTGAGATTTGTCAGCAGGATTTGCAATGCCCTCAGCTTCCAGCAGGCTGGAGCTTTCAGAGCAGGAAACGATGTTGCTGTTACATTACCTTAAAAGAATCAGGATTCTTAATGTAAGGTTCGGCACTGCTGGCAATGTTTCCTGTAAGCACCTTTTCTATTTTTGCCACCAGTACAATCTCAGAGTGAGGATTACTTATGGAGAAAAGAGCCTGTGGATAAAAGGGAGAACAGTTCAAAAGTATACAGCAACACTGGAGAAAGGAAATACTGCCAGTGCTCTCTGCTAATGGAAACAGTAACAAACCAAATCCAGAAAGGATTATTAAGGATTATTATCTCTACTTATTCAACACAGCCAGATGGAAAAGAAAATCTCTGTGCTAGTGCTGAAGTCAGCTTGTGCACATGCAGCACCTTGCAGACAGACTGACTCAAGTCCAAAAGCAGTGTGACCATGTTACTAACTGTTCCTCTTGGGCAGCACCTAAAAGCTGGCCTGAGTCAGTCATTCCTCAGGGGAATGCATGAAAGGAGGAGAAAAGGTAACACATACTGTTTCAGCCCACAGCTTATGGCAACAGCAAGAATGTGGAAGCACTTTGAGATTATTGCAGCATCTAGGTGGTGTTTTGAGTTGTGATTTTGTTTGGCTGGTTGGGAGAGGTCAGCAAATGGACCCAAAGAGCACAGGAAATATGGGTTCTTCCTCTAAATAAGAGACACTAACTTTTATCAATTCTGACTGTAAATGGTCTATACAGGGAGCTCAGAAAGCAAGTGGCTCTATACAACTGACACACAAAAGAGAATTTTCTTGAAAACGACAACATAGCATGCAAAAGTTCTCCAATGAAAAAGAATACTACCAAACTGAAATAAGTTACACAAGTCACTAAGCCATGCAAGTCACATGTGGAATACCTGTTTGGGGTATTTCAGCCACTCTTCTGGGAACCCTTTGACCTGTGGTTCTTCCATTTCATTTGAGTCCATATTTTCAATCGCACCATTTTCTAAAGGACTTGAGGAACATGAAATCATCTGTCTAACCAGAGTGTGGTTCAAATCCACATGAAAATCAGCAGAGATCTTCCTGCCATCCCTGACGTCATACAGTGCCACGCTCACAAAGAAAGGCTCTACCTGGAGAAAATACCAGAAATGCAGTGATAACTGAGAGGATGGGAATAAAGCCTATCTTTTAATGGGTTTCTGCAACCAGAAAAAAAGAAGGTAAACAAATATTATTTACAAATTATGAGATACATTTAAAACATGTTTTCCACCATGTGATTTTAGGGGATTTTAAAGAAAGCTTGTTAACAGGGTGCCAGAATAGGAATTGACAGCTTAGAAACTCACAGAATCAAAACCAAATAGATAACTAATTATTAGAGTAAATGAATAGAGCCCCAGAAAACATACTGCAGGATTTTTAAAATGCAGATTGAGTGTCATTATAAAGGAGGGAAGAGTGAGTGTGGGCTTTCCAGGGATCGTCAGAAATGCAACACAAAGATGACAAATGTAAGGGGACGGAAAACGTTTACTGGTACAAACACAAAAGCGTGGGTGTATTATTCTGTGGGAAACACATGTTCCATTTTGCTGAGAAACCAAGAGCATTCAAACCACTCTGACAGTGCCCACTTATCCTATGGCAGAGTACCAGGGAATTCAGTCCTGTGACTGAAAGTAACCTCCAAAGAGCACCCGTCGCTCTGACAGAATAAATCAGCACCAGAATAACACCACCTGAGCTGCCCAGAAATCAGAACATTAAAACTGTGGAGATAAAGAGCAGTGCATAGCAGGTACAATGTCCTTTGCTTTTGCAGCCTCTGCAATGAATATTGCATGCCCTTGGTGCAGTTATCATGACTTTATTTAAACAGTTATTCCAGTCTGCCAAAAAAAGATATTGATTACATCATGCTGAATTTGCACTCACTGTAGAGGTCATCTTCAAATGAAAAACAAACAAATCAACAAACAAAATCAATGCCTCATATGTAATATATGAAAGCAGTGTCCCAACAGTTGCTGGGACACTGATGCCTCATAACTTTCCTGCTACAGAGGAGAACTAACTAAAAGCTATAGACTGACATCTACATCTCAATTTTCCCAGCCCCTTTTTTTTTTTCCAGTAAGAGTAAGCAAAATTTTCTGGTTTGTCCTGTTTTTAGCTGGATTTTTCCACTAGATGAAACATCCTGTCCTTTATATTTTGCCTTCTCTCCTGTAACTTTATCTGCTTGGGTCCTCGTCTCTCCCTGAAAAACAACAAAACCCCCCAAGTCACCAGCAACTGATATTTCATTGCCTCCCTACACAGGTCTTGGCAGTTTGAACTTGTTCTTCTTAAAGCAATGTTAAGAATTCTCAAGGTTTGAAACATTTTTAATCCTCCACTGAACTGTAGCTAAAAATCTGCAGTGTAAATCAGCTTCAAAATATCTATTGAAAAGTTAATCAGTTTTGTCATTCAGTCCAAAGTGAGCAGTATGCATGGGTGATGCAGCTTTCCTTTCACTTCTCTTTCCAAACTAACACATGTGAAAAAGGAAAAAAAAACCTCAACCAACAAACCAACCGAAAAAAAAATCACAGAGAAATAAGAAAAGCTTACATTGGTTGAGGGATCATTTTCATTTTCAGTAACACAGGCCTGGAGATTCAAACTGAGGGATTTGCAGGTAATCAGGATCCTCTTTGCAGGCTTTTCTTCAAATGGCTTTATCACTGAGTTTGTCCCTGGAAACTCCTTTTTCTGAGGATTCAATGCCTGAAATAAGTAGGGCAATTTGTTACACATAGGAAAAAGCATCATATTCCAAAACTAAGTAAGCTTTTTAAACATCTTTGCAACCACTGAAACACCTAAAAACCTCAAAAGTCACTGTTATCTTCACATTACTATAGTAAATGAGTGTTATTCCTAATTTATTGACTAGGAAGCAATCCAAAGACTGCCTGAGGACACATAAAATGTCAGAGGCAGAATTAAGGATTCAAATTAGGTTGACTATAATTTTGGAACAGACTTTTCTCTTGTTTACTTACTGTTTCTAAAACTTTAGCTTTTACCTTCCTCATATAGATTAAAAACCCTCACATTTTCAGACTATTAACAGCACATTTTAGAATGAGATTGCAGGCATTTTCCTCTTTTCCCATTACTTATATATGAAATCACTACTTCAATTTGCTTAATACTTGGAATATAAAGTCTTACAGTTGATTGACATCAAGCTCAAGTTTAAATATACACTGATCCCAATGTTACTTAAGCCTTCTTTTTAGCTAAAATAAAATTTCCACTTAAATGACATTCAGTGCAAGAAGTAACTTCCTTTGAATCCTGACATTAAATGTTAAACTTTGCTTTAATGCTCATTTTAAACTAATTCAGAGCTTAGTTCAGCTGGGCTGAATGACCTCCAGAGGTCACTGCCATCCTCAAGCATTCTGCAGTCAAAGTCTGAACAGAAATCTCTGTGGACTACAGAGAGCTCCCCTCTCTTTTCACTGCTGGAGCCTTGGGTATACCCAGCTGCTTCCTGAAGTGCAACCCACTCTGCTGGCTCAGCTACCCCAGTTAGCTCGTGTCACCTGTACTTTAAAACTTCTGAGAATTAAAAAAATAACTATCACTTACTGCTATATCAGGATCCAAAGAAAACAGGTTTAGTCGCTCCGTATTTCGAGAGGCTTTCACTGTTTCTTCTGTTTCTGTGATGTACTGTGGTGACAGATAATAAATTAGTTTTCTGCACAAGAACAGAAATCCATAGAGTTGTTAGACTCTAAATGAGTGATCAGTTTCACTCACAGCATTTCCCACTTCTGCAGCAGTTATCCCCAAGCACCTCCAAGCAATCTTTGCTTGTGAAGAAGGAATTCTCAGGCCATGACATACCTCTAAGGGATCCCAAAATAGATCAATTAAGGAATTCAAGTTTTTGTATGTTCACATACGCTATCCATTGAGGTACATGTCAGATCTTTGCACCAAAATCAGTTTAGAGATTCCCAAGCTGAGGGAAACAAACCAGCCCCCCCGAAAAAATCCTGTGCAGGGAGGGCAGAGAGGGGAGCAGCAAATGCCACTCAGGCTCACAGGCTGAGCAGACACACAGACTGCAGGGTCACCCAAAGGGAAGGCTGGGAGTCCTCTCCCACCCACCCTCTGCCACAGGGAGAATCAGACATACCCATTTCCTTTCTGACACATGCTTTAGTCAATAGCAAGCTCTCTGACAAAACCAACTTCACCTTCTGAAGCCACCTGGTGCTTTCCTACCCTACCTTCTAAAAGTTTATCCTTATGTCTAACTGCAAAAACCTTTTTCCCCACTAGTTAAGCTCATTTATCCAATATGTAAAGTAAACCCTACACATCCCCTTCCCCTTAAAGATCCCTTGGGATATTTCAATTGTCCAGTCATGCTTTGCACTACGATTTTCTCTAACTTTTTTTTTCAAATTTTTTAATCTCTGAAATATCAAAAAGAGTGTCCATCTTTTGTGGTTGCCTAGGACTGAGTACAACCCTTAGCTGACATGGCACAGGATATTCCCTTGTTCTGGTCCCATTCAGTGTTTCATGTCTCCCACAACATCCCGATACTGCCAGAACACATTAAGTAACAAGCAGCAGCAGCCCAGCAAGACCAAGAGCTCCATGTTCAGCCCCTAACATGCACTGCCCATGGCCTGACCTGCAGAAGCAGGTGCTGCTGAGGCTGTGGTACCCACATCTCTGGTTTAGATAGAGCTGGGATCAGGATGTTTATCTGCCATGGCCTAGGGAAAGGTCACAGAACACTGCTGCAGCCAGGCCTGCAGAGCCAGGGTGAGGGAACAGGAATTATCCTTATAAAGGGCAGAAAGAACATCACAAAACAAGCTGATCATCTCCTATAGCCTTGCAGGCACCAGTGGTCTTTGAGACATCTGCAAGATACCTCTGAGATATCTGCATCAAATAAAACCATTAGAAAGAATCTATCCACAAACAAGATGATCTGACACTTCTGCTGCCCTTAATACATAAACTCAGATACATCATATTTGGTTGGCTGTTTTGTTTTTATTTTGTTTAGTGATTGGATTTTTTTTTTTTTTTGCTTTTCTGCATTCTAGATGACCACTTCACTTATATGAATATGACCTACAGTAAAATTCTGTCCTCAACTGCAGAGACAGCTTTCAGTTCAAATCTGTGGAACATCCTCAAACAGCATTTGGCTCTGTAGACAGACAGCATCTACAGCAGCTCACTGGCAGAAGGCTGCAAACAGATTCATTTAACAGAAAGCAGTGAAGCATTTCCAATCCAGCTTTTCATTAAAAAGCTTCTTAGCACCATATACAATTATCTCATCCACATGAAGCAGTTTGTGAGCTCCAGAGGACAAAATGCCTCCCCTGGTAGCACATGTATCTTTCAGTGAAGTTACAGAAGGGAATGAGCAGTTCAGAGCTCACTTCCTTGCCAGTCACACAGGAAATCTTGGCTCTCCAAAGGCCAAATTCTACTGAAATGCAGTTCAGACAAGCAAATATTTCACACATAACTGAGGGGACTGGGTCCTTACTGACTTCACAGGTCAAAATCAAAATACCCTGTGGAGCACCTGTTCTCTTGGCATCTGGTGGAGATCTTCTCACTTAAACAGAAGGATGAGTTGTTCAGAAAAAAGATTATTCCTGTCACTTGTGTCTCTAACAATTGTAATAGACTGTGCTATAGTTTTCAACCTCTCAGAATATTAATGATCAGCTGTTGGCAGGCATTTTTCACCTAGGACATTCTTTCCACTAGATGTGTAAAGAGAAATGTAACATCCATTACTTTTGCGAAGTCTGGGTGCAAGGTACTCTCTGAAGAATCTGCCTCTTCTTGAGAGCAATCATAATTCACCGAAACTTCTGCAGGGTCTTGAAGAGAAGAAAAAAACCCCCACAAAATCGTTTTATTATTCTTGCTATTACCACAGGATTTAAAAGATAAAACCCCATATTTCCATGTTATTTCTTTTTATTCCCTCCAGACTCACCATCTCTCCAAACGGAAGCGATGCTCATGTTAACCTCTGTCCTCCTCAACCTCATCTCTCACTGACTACTCAGTGAAACATCCAACACATTCCCCCAAGACAAATATTCATGCCCATAAAGACACCTTCTTGTCTCAGTCCCTGCTGATGCAGCACCAAGGATTATGTCAACCCCAAGATTTTGGATTCCCAGTAAAGGGAGCGCTCAGCAAGGCAGGCAGGACCTCACCTGCTCTTTGGGAAGGGAGGGATGCAGGCTGGCTCCATGACCTGCAAACCTATGAATCCAGAGAGCAGCACTGAACACCAGCCCTGTGCTTTACTCAGCTCACCAGGGAGTGCTCTGTTCTCACGGGGTAGTTCAGCTCCATGTGAAAGAAGTCATTGCAGTCACTTAGGGCTCTTCTTGCCAAGAAAGCCTCGTGTCTTTTGATCTATAGCACATTCCTGTTGCTTGTTATCAGCTTTTTTACCACTAGAGACTTCTGTTTTCTGTTAGCCTGTGTTTTTGACCTTTTATGCACACATTTCTTCCTGTTTCATTAATATCCCTTATGGGTGTCATTTTCAAAAGTACTCCTCTGATTCTGAAGTGCAAATCTCTTGTGCCTCCAAGTTCCAAAAACATCCTTGCCTATATGAAGAGTATCTCATCCTTCCAAAATTAGAACTTACTATAAACATCAGGCTAAAGAGTTCAATTCGCTCTGAACATGCCTAAGATTCAGATGCATGTGGACTCAAAGCTTTGACTCAGCTCAGAGCACATGCATTTCACTTCTGTATTAAGGTTTCAAGTGTTTTCAGCCTTAGAATTTCAGCTGAAATTCATCCAAACTGTATGTGGATTTATTATGTGGAGGAATGAGTTACTGCCACATGAAGACTGCAGTACAACAGAGCATCCAATTCTTTCTTCTACAGTGAGAGCAAAATATGCAAGCTCAAAAAGCAAGAAGTAAAAGTCAATAAGCTTTCAGAGAAAGAGCCATATACCACAGCTGGTTTTGTTTTTTTGTTGGTTTTTTTTTTTTAAATTATTAGATCCAGATTTTTAAAGAAAGCAAAATGTTGGAAAAAGTACTGATCAAACCACTCTCCAGCACAAAACTTTTTTAAACCTTCAGAGTTCCAGGACAGTAAAACCCAAAGTACCAGCAAGATCACTGACAGAGAGGATTAAATTTAAAAAAGAGCTGCATATGCAAAGTGGAGCCACGTTGCTCCTGCTGACTTTGTGGGAACAGTTTTACCTCCCCTCCAGCCATTTGAAAATGATCTGAGGGGAGTTAGCTGACATTGTGCAGGGATTGCCAGGACTGGTGCTGCTTTGTCAGAAATCAATAGGTACAGAATCCATTACAGACTTAGGCAGTTAAAATGATTAAATACTGATATGAAGGTTCCACTTTTTTCACTTGTTTTAAAAAACCCCAGCAATACCAGAGATTTTTCACTCTTACCAAGTCTCAGATCAGTGAGATCTGCACTCTTCCTCTCCTGAATGGTTCCCTCTGGATTTATTTGCAGGATTTTGTTGAGCGTAAAAATCCAGTCATCCATATCCTGCTCATTTTCAGCTGCCAGCACAAAGTATGTGAGGTCATTCATTTTCAACTCAAAGGCATGTTTCCTAAGCCTGTTATTCTGTTGGAACAAAAGGAAAATAAAAATAAACACTAGAACTAATACAAAAAGGTACTGAAAAAGGCATCCATAAGATGGACTTGTATAAAATGACATTTAAGCAAACTTCAGTGGCTTTGAAGAAAATTCAAATAATGCAATATTAACACAAATTTCTGTGAAATTGTGCATTTAAAAGCTTCTGTGGCCAAACATATGTCCTATATTTAGCCACAGAAATCTAATATGGACACTAATTCAGAAGGAAATACCTCCCATGTGGAACAATAAAAGACCTCTAGTCACAAAGTGCAGCACTGCTACACGAGTTGGAGTGGTCTGGAGAGAACTCTGAAAAACGAGCCTCTTACACTTTACCAGCACACCAGACACCCAAAAAGATAAATCAAAGTATTGCTAAGTGATATAAACATTTGGGGGGAAGATTAGGAACAAGACTTTCCAGGAGACTGCAACAGTATAAATTCCTGCACAGTAACTCTCACAATGGGTACTTTCCACATCTACTTTTGTCTTAGAAGGATTTTAAAAACAACTTAGGGGATTTCAATGATTTTTCATAAAAGGCAAAGGTGAGGTATAGTGCTGGTGTTGACAGGCAATGCTATCCTTTTCAAGCACAAAATAAGAACAAATGCCCAGTATACTGGGAATAGATTGAGTTCTGAGAGCTGTTCTCTGTCACCAGATTTTACCTGCAGGAGATTATAAGTCTATCAGTTTCTGTCATAAGAATTAACAGGTATTTAACTACTGAAACAGCTCAATAAAATTAAACAAAGTGATGGGATCTAACATAATGTGCTTCATTTCTCAAATTTACCCAATTAGTGAGACACATATCTCTTAGTCTTAAAGAAGCAGTTGCATCAATTTTCTCTCCTCCTTGCTTATATCTGAGAGAACAGTAATGCATTCTATCCCCTATTGTTTCACTGAATTTTAAAGCTGACTGATGATGGACATCAGTGCCACCATTTTGATTTCAATATTCCAGAAGATTGCCATCACTTTGTTGACAGATTAAACCCTGGAGTGATGCTGACAAATGAAAAGAAAAACCAACAAAAACATCCACCCCATAACTGGGTCACTTCACTCCATTTTTTTCTTCCTTAACAGTCTCAAATAACATCACAGTGGTCTCCTGTAGTTCTGCATACTTTGTATTTTTCTGCACAGTTCTATATGAACAAGTTATTAAGAGGTTTCTAAGCCAGATGGTGAGATGATAGTGATACTTTTATTTAAGAGGAACACAGGCAAAATCTGATACTGATTAGCAGAGGAGGATGAGAACCCAGGACACTGAGAAGCAAGTTCCATGAACATTTTTTTCCAGCAGCAGAGATGATTTAGAAGATTCCTACCCAATCTGTTGCTAATCACTTGCTCCAGTTCTTGTATTACACGTCATGACCCAGATTAGGAATCACTTAAGGCTGAACTACTTCTTCTGTAGCTACTTGGGTCCACAGGGTCAGACAAATCTTGGCTTTTCAAGCTGACTTGGGGTTGTCTGTGTGTGCATATGTGCATGTGTGCTATTTTTTAGTTCTGCTACTGGAAATTCTCTTGATAGGAAATAATTTTCCTCTCAAGTACTTTATGGAGGTGAATATTCTTTCAGGGTCATAAATTTTAGTTCATCAAATGCAGAGTAAGAATAGGCTTGGGTTTTGTAGCAATTGGTTCTTGGGTGTTCAGTATTTATCCTGATCCTGAAATCACTCCTTTCCTCCAATCATACATACAAACTAATATAAAACAAGGACTAAAACTTCACTAAAACCTGTTACATATATATAAAATTATATAAGGGCTTGACCAAGATCTAGAAGTTGAAAAACACTATGCCAAGAATCTTAGGTAGTGGCCATTTAAAACTTTTAAAGCCAGATTATTTTTAAAGTGGATTATGTACACCAGTTTATGCACAATCTATAAAGAAGAATGCTATGTTTCAATTTTACTTCAGATAAAGCAAAAGCATTTAAAATTAATGGATTTATTTTCTATTTTCTATATTTCCCCTTATGATATGGCCAAGATCTTTAAATCAGGTACTGAAACACAAGATGAATGCATTTATTGTTTATATTATGTACTTCCCCTTACAGACATGGCCAAGATCTTTAAATCAGGTACTGAAAGACTATGAGACATTATCTAACACAGCAATACATCTTGCATGCTGAACCTTAAAAACATCAGGCAGGGCAGGAAAACTTCAATATCCACTTTTCCATCTGCCCTTCAGATTTCTGGCAAGCAGATGAGATCTACAGCAAAGTCTTGGTTTCAAATCTAAGGCCAACTATTTTACCTTCCTGATCAGTTAACAGCAAAAAAACCCAAAGTACTATTTCTTAGTCTGCTCCTCCATAAAACTCCTTCCACAGAGTATATGGACATTGACTTCAACACTTAATTTCATGTCCAAAAATTTCTTCCAGAAAGAAATAATACAAGATTCAAAAAAGAGACTATGAATGAGCTATAAATGAAACATCAGGCTGAGTCTAATGCCTGCAGGGTCATTCTTCCAAACTAGCAGAATTGTTTTGGAAGCATTTTGTATTTTATCTGGAGATGATTTCTCTGGAATATTTACTACAATTTTGATATTCTATCTCAATCAAACAGGAGCTCAGTCATTCATAGAGATTAAAAGAATTTATAGTGGCATTAAAACTCATTAAATCACAATGTACATATCACATTTTTTCACTAAAAATTCTGTTTTACCCAACTCTTTCTCCACATTCGCTGGTCTCCCTGTTTATGGCAACTCTAATCCAGGTTTTGTTTTTCCTATGATTCCAAGTCCACCACAGACTTTGACAGCTGATGGTATTTGCCCTAGTACACCCTTGGCCAAGATAACTTCTTGCTAGTGAAGATAGCTTAAATTTGTGAGTGCTACACTAAATGTCAATCAAAACCTATCACAGAAATTTGTATCTGGGGGCAGGCAAGAGGAGAACTCACTGTTCAACCAGGAGGGTCAATCTGGAGGAACACTGTAGATTTGGAAAGCAGCTGTCAAAGGTTCAGGGGGAGGAGGATTTCAAAGGTTTCTTAAGTTTTTTTTGTCAGAAGTTGGTCAAAAAGGGCAGAAATCTTGCAATCAAGACATTTCTGCTATCCTGGAATGTCATAAGAAATAACACAGCAGAAAGGGCACCCTCTGGAGTAGCCTGAACCCCACAGGGCTGGACTGGAGCTCTGGCTGAGACCCAGCTGACAAGAAAGCCCTTGCTGCCAGCAGGCAGGAGCAAAAGGCAGCAGTTTCTAACCAGGATTTCTCTAAAGGAATCTCCTCCATGGCTTCTGCTACACTTCCAAGCTACCTGTGAGGGTCTCTCAAGCCAACGGATTGACACTGGCAAACATCACTGTCCTACATGCTTATCCCCATCCTCTTCTACCCCTGTTTGGAAAAAGAAACATTTTTCTGAACAGCCCTGGGATAATGGCCATTTCCCACAGAGCTGGGGACTGTCAGCAAATACTTGTTCCCAAGGTGAATCACTGGGAACTGATCATTTTTCTTGCTCCAAAGGGTAAAGGAGGGACATCACAACCAAGAAAACTTCTTGTTTATCAGGAGTCTTCCCTTGTGTTACCTAAAATGTTCCTTTCAAAGCAATCCTCAAATCAGCCTGCCTAGCACTGTTACCAATCTTTACTGGTTAAGTAGTAAAGTATGGATTAAATAAAAGGCATTTTCTTATTCAGTGACACATTGGGTTAGATCAGTCAACAGTCACGTATCATTCAAGGTAACATATTGTTTAGAATGCAACAAAAGAAAAACGAGAAATATATTATTAGAATGAGAGGAAAAGAAGAACAGGATGGGAGAAAAGAGCTAAGAACACAGTCTAAGTAAAAGAGAAAAAATAGGTTGGTTTAGACATTTCTGGCAAACAAACAACAAGGTTCTGTCCTACCTGATGCCATTAAGGCTCTCTAACATCTCCAAAAGTGACGACCTTCAAGGAGGCTCAGGCTACAAGATGAACTTCACACTTGCCCAACTAAAGCTTTGTAACCTGCATCTCTTTACCCCATAACAAGCAAGCATGTTCTTAGTAAGCATGAGGTAAAATCTGACATCTCAGAAAATAATTTCAGTGACATCCCTCCCAGACATTTCACAATATTTTTTTTCTCATTTTGCCATGGACAAAGAGTGTGTGCATGGTCTGCTACCATGATTCAGCTGTGGTTTTTTTATAACTTGTCAGTCCAAGCATCTGCACCAAATTAAAAAGCAAAACGATTGGTGCTTTCATTTTCTGAAACTGCTAATGAGACCATTATTCTGTTAATGAACGTGTTCTTCCACTTGCCTTTTTAAATGCATCCTACACCTAAGACACAACAATGAAATAAACTGGAACTTACCTGTACGACTCCTGTACAGGAATCCAAAAAAATACATCCTTTTGGCTCCTTTGATATTTTTTCATCTTTATAAAAATTCATAATATACGAGTTATCCGACAACTGCGTCAGCTGGAAGTAGCGCTTTTTGAACGACTGAAGTGGTGGGAAAGAAGAACCATGAAAAATTGTTGTACTGCAAGTTATTTTCTCTGATACTTTATTCACAGGGTTTAAATAACAGGTAACTCTTGACTGCATTTCAATCAGTATTTTGCAGACAAATGAAATATTACTTTTTTATCATTTAAAACAATGTAATCAAAGCTAGGTGACAATGGCAAAAAGTGTGCCACTGTGGGGAAAATAAATCCAATAGGAATAAAGAAAGAATAATGTTTTCTTACCCGAACAGTAATGCTGTTGTTTACAGTGCTGTTGAAATTCCCTTTATAAAGCCATCCAGATTTGTAAACTCCTGCTGCTAATCCTCCTCCTCCTCCTCCTCCACCACCACCTTTAGAAGATGAGTGGGATGTTGTGTCCTATATGGAAGACATAATTAAAACTGCACAGACTTGTTTTCTGAATTCCAAGACAAAAACTGTTAATGTGTGAATATCTGCTTGATAACAAATAATCACACTTTCATTCCTTTTAAAATAAGACATGATTAATAGCCCTCCCATACATGGGATGACATGAGACAAAGCTGTTCCACTAATTTCAGAGCTATTTAAAATATGAAATATTTTATAGGAGATAATGAACCTCCATTATGGTTCTTTATTTGATATTAAAGCAATAAATAACTTTCCCAGTAAAAAAAAACCAACCCACACCAAGGCCAGAATACATACTTCATCCTTATCCACATCTTCATGATCGATTTCAAAGGAATGTGATGGCAGTTTCTCTGGTCTACATTCACTTCTGGGAGGGGGGAAAAATGTATTTATTTATTAAAAACAGATCATGTACCTGCTACTTCAGGGACGTAGCCATACTGAGCCCCCATGGCAATGTCAGTACACCTTTTGCTTTGATCCTGTTGTCTCCTTTAAAATCACTACACTTTAAAAAATACTTTTGTCCTAAGCCACATGCATCTTTTTTTTTCCCCCAAGACTCTGAAGATGTAACAGTTCTATATAAATGATAAAATACCAACTCTTGGTCTCTTCACTGCTCTTCCACCACAATGGGCAACAAACCCAAAACAATTTCCAAAGAGATATCCCATTCAAGGCTGTCAAAGAAAAGGGACTGAGCTCTTCAATAGATTTCTTAACCAAGAACATTAGAACTTTAATCTTAAAACTTCTACATCACTTCATGATTTCAAGATTTTTTTTCTATTCAGTATGATGAGCATAGCCTTCAAAAAATTTTTCAAAATACACAGATGTCTTTTTGATGTGATGTCATTTAAGTTCTTTACACTGTATACTCAAACCCACAACTGAGTATGAAAAAGCAAAGCACTTAAGCATTGTTTAATTTTAAGCACATAAATAACTGTACTTAGGCCCAGAGTACTTCTCATGCTGCAGAATTAAACAGCAAGTAACAACCAAATACACACAATAAAAATTCAAGGGTATTTTTAAATGGAAAATATTAAGATTTTTCAGCGCCCTGAGAAATTCCAGTACTGTTTTCAAAATCCTAAAGATTACAAATCTCATCTTGAAAACCCTTAGTTACGATATGAAAACCTAAAAAAGTTTTCATGCTAAAAACTATTATTTATGAGGAAGACTGACTTTTCCATAATGATAATAAAAAAATAACTTCAACCCTTTTCATTTTTTTTATTCATTCATACATAAATTACAGATAAGGAAGATCAGAGTAATGAGCAACACCTATCACCTCTTCATTTTCCCCATTTCAAAACCAGTGTTCCCATGATGTACCCATGCCACCACAAGTGCACAGAGAACACAAGTGTTTCATTCCCTCTTTGGTTTGTTCCAGTTTTGCAGTTTATTTACTGAAAACAACTGATCAATGTTTTGAATAAAAGGAACATTTAGAATCTACTGGCATCTGTAAAGCTTTAATAGTCAGAATATGGGTGATGGGAAACCATTGCAGGTTTTCCAATGCAACCAAGGGCAGCTGTTAAAAATCCTTACACAAACACTCCCACCTGAAAGGCCTCCAAACCAAAAATCTCAGGCCAAATCCTACCTTCTACAAAAAAGAGGCACCAGACCTGAAATATCTACCAAGTATTCCAGGTTTCCTATAAACAGCAGCAAAAATTTTGCTGATGATTCATTCTGTTCCCAGCCAATCAGCACAGCACACACTAAGCAGCCCCTAATCTTTTCCCACCCGACCACTTGCTCAACAAACAAGGACACACTGGCACAAAGCATGAAACATGGTGTAAAAGAGGTAGTGAGAGCTCACAGAGGGAAATTTAAAGGGTTAGAAAGAGCTGAGAAAAACCTCCAAGGAGGAACACAGAGGAAAACCAAAGCAAATTGCTAAATATTTTGATCCTGCCATGCACACGGTGCTGAGCTCTGCCCTGGTGCCGCAGCAGTTCTGCAGGGGACACGCTGAGTACTCACTGCTCAGCATCACTCAGCAACTGCTTTCCAATCAGAAAGGGTCAGCATTCAGAAAGAGTGACTCTGACAAAAATCTGCTCCACCTTGCAGCCATTACTTGAGCTGTTGTATGACTGTGTGACCCAGCAGAGCACGGCCTCAAGCACACCCAAGCGTGAAGTCCTTCAGCACTGCTGAAAGCTGCTGAGTCCCAATATTCTTGTTTCTACATGGAAAAGCCCACAGAGAAGCTCAGCACACCCTCAGAATTACTTTAGTCACAGTTATATCTGGTATTGTAAATTATATTCCTTTCCCACTATGTAAAGCTAAACACTTAACACATCCAGTGTTTGTCAATACAGTGACTTCCTATAAAGGGATTGATACAAGAATATGTTCAGATTTCTGGAAGTAGGACAGCAGGTCTCTTCAAATCAAACAAAAACTAATAAAAAGTAGGCATCCAGAGCTATCAACAGTGAGATACAGCATAATGACTAGGCCATATCAAGCCTCTTTATTTTTCTTGAGAAAATTTAGTCTAAAATACCAAACTTTGTAACATGCAAATGAAGGTTGAAGAGGCTGGAAACAATATGAAATGAGGATAATTGCACACCAGATCTCACACCAGATCTGTTAAAGGTATGTTAAGCTCAAAAGCCATGGCAGTTTCCAGCAAACAAAATGCAGACAAGCCCTGCTATAACTTTTTGTCTGAAATATCAACAAGTGTGGCACCCAAACCTTCTCTAAGAGATACAAGACACAAGATCTTGTGTCAGTAAAATCCTCAGTACAATGTATGCATTAGGAGGGGGGAAAAAGTAAGATGCAAGACACCCTGGTATCCCTGGAGCATGAACCCATGAAAACAAATCCCATTAAGTACCACACTAAAATATCCTTCTCAGAAGAGGATGTATATAATCAGCTAAAACGTACATTTGTGCATAGTAATGCACCCACATCTGTCCAATGCATATTTCATAAGAGTGAAGACATTTAAGGTTAAATGGAAAACAGCTGTGCTACAACCATTTTTCTTGAGCACTAAATGCATTAATTTTCTAAACCAATCAGCAGGCTGGATACTTAAGAAAGGGTGTGTTTATAATCTCTGATTAGCAAAACTACTCTTAATGGCTTTTTGTACTACCATGTATGCTGTTTATAAAAATACCAACCTACAAGAGCAAATGCAGGTCTAAAGGAAGGTTTGCAGTGCAAAATCCTCTGAACACAGCATCTAACTGGGCCATAAGGCTAATTTTTTTTTAAACTAATTTTATGAGTTTTATCAGTTCCTGAAGCAATGAAGTTAGTACTAGTTTCCATCCAACCCAAGCTTGGGGCACTTATTCATTCCTGTCTTATGTGCAGGTGAAAACCTTTTTCATCCCGTATTGTAATTTTAATGACTCAAACTCCAGGAAAGGAGGTAGTAACAGCTCATTCTGGTACTTAGTGTTTTTGGTAACTACTCTCTAAAACCTTCCCCAGGGGCTGGACACAAACCTTCCAGAAACAAGAATATGGGTAGAAACTCATGCATGTGGGAATGAGCACCAGATTCTTCATTTCTTCCCACTCAAGTCAAGGAACTTGCTCCTGCTCCTGCCAGCACTTTTACAGTGATTTTCATGTTCATGTGCCTCCAAGCACAGGGGAGATGCCCCTTACCCTGACATTGGCACACTTCCACAGCCTTGTACCATCAGTGCACCCAGCTCTCCCGTACAATGCAGCTATAAAGCACTGAAATCTTACTCTCTGTTCCCTAGGGTAACTAAAAGGAGAATGAATCCCAGGGAAAGGTGAGTGACATTTATACATTATTAAGGAAAACGAAAAGCCACCTCTCCTGTATCAACTGTGCTTTGAAAACGCAAACACACTTGCAAGGACTTGAATCAGCACTAACAGAGTTTGTTGATACCAATGAATTCTGCAGTCTTGAACTTTTCTGAAGGACCTTTGCTTCCCCTTTTTAAAAATGCAAGGCACTACAAATAGGGTAAAACAAGCACAGCATAGAAGACAAAGGAAAGTTCAAATATGGACAAAGCTTAGCAAATAACACAAGCCTAAAGGGAAAAAAATAATAAAAAAGGGAACTTATGTGAGTTCTTACTGTGGTAAGTGTCGAAAGTCTTCTGAATAGGATTCATATTTGTAGTTCACAACATGCCAGTGGGAACTGTAGTATTTACAAGCCTAAACAGATGAAAAACAAACAACAATAGAATTACTACAAGGTTTTAGACTCAAGAAAGCTAGAGAACTGATAAAGTTCTGAGGCAGCCCATGTGCTAGAGAACATAATCTTCTCTTTCAGAGCTGGGTGCTCAGTTCTTAAAGGAAAGCCGGAGTCATATGTTTCTATATTTTGAAGCATAATTTCCCTTTAAAATCAAATGCACTGAATCACACAAGATGGAGGAGAGAGCTGATAGCAATTTAACATGCTTTACTGATTCTCATCTGCTTTCTAGGAAGCATCATTAAATTATATAGTTACTGCCTCAAAAGACATGATCTAGTATGAGCCTGACTTCCTCCATTGAACACACATTGATTACACATTTTTCAATTGTATCCTGTTTCATTACCTAAGCCCTCCACTGTAAATATATTTGCCTTACTCTTTTTACTCCCCCCTGTTGTAGCTCAAGCTCTCTACTTATTCTGCCCTCAGGGATTGATCTTTAACCTCGTAATAACATTCAGGAATATATTAATAGGAGTATAATTTTTCACCTGTCTCATTTTCCCTTCCGCACTGAATTTGCTGAGTCATGTCATCATGTAGCTTTTGCTGCCTAAAAATTGTCTTCCTGGTTTTGTACGTGTCTTTGGAAATTGTTCTTAGTACATCAATCTCCCTTAAATAAGGAAGCCAAACCTGAACTAAACAGAAGGGCTTGGCTGTGCTGTCAAACAGATCAGAATACCTGTGCAATTTGTTTGATGCAGAACTTTTATCAATGCAGTTAAACACAACATGATATTTTGAAAGGCAACAAGATGCATGGAATATTCACAGTTATTGGTAAGGTGCACATCTACAAGAAAAATGACACAACGTCAGAATTTCCAGTGATTCTTCATACAGAGTGTAAAATGCAAACTGATATTTGTACAGTATGCTGAAGACTTTACCCCAGTATTATATTATTTTCTCCTCACATTCCACCTGAAAATTTGCACCAGCCCACATGAGATGGAAAGAAGAAAGAGAGGGATCAAGCCCAGAACACAACAGTAGAAATTGCTGCCTAAGACCATAGGGAAAAGGAGGCACATCAGTAAGGAAAAGGGTGGAGATCTACAGCAGAGAAGGCAGCAGGATTGAAAGGAATCAGAGGGGGGAACAGTAAAGACAGTCTCACAGAAAGACATGAGACTCCAGGAGTCAAACAGAATGGAATAATGGATAGATCAAAGGTGTCTAAATACCAAAAGCTGTGCAGAGAAAGTAGAAGGAAAGAGAATAAAAGGACATTTATAGAGGAAATTTATAATTTATATTATAAATTAATATAAAAAAGGTTGACTGCTTCAGTTGGGAGTATTCCCTCTCTTCATTTGCCCAGCTTCTTCTGAAGTGCCCATGGGAGTTGTTGCTTGCACAGGGGTCTCTGCCTCAGAGGGACAGAGAGGGGATTATCAGGTTGCTGGAGCAAACCTGAAATGGGCTGTCTAAATTACTCAGCACTGGCTTAACAGACCTCTTTTTTTAGATCTTGCGCAAAATATGTGGAGTATGTAGCCACAAATTATTTTAGGAAGTCATCCTCTTTGTATTCAGACTACTCTGTGATGCCTTGACTTGGTTCAGAGTGTGGAAAAGGTGGCAAGGAAGTGGGTGCACATTTATAGGCACTTCTCCCCCTGGCAGCTCAGCACAGCCACAGGCAGTAAACACATTCCATGTGGATCCAGTGTTTACCTCCTCGTCTGACACAAGACCTCATTATTTTGGAGGATGCAGAATAAAGTGGGACCACTAGACAATATAATCACATATTCTCCAAGAATGAAGATAATATTATAGCATTGTAACAGACACTCCCTGAGCTTGTCAGGGTCAGGTTCACAGCTACCCCTGAAAACCACTGCAGCATTGTTTGCAGTTGGCCTCTGAATGTAGAGATAATTAAAAAAACCCACTTCACACCAAACTTTATGATTCTTCATAACTTATTCACTCTTGTATTTGTGTTAAATGTGTATGACAGTCACCTAGGCTATAAGAATACTCTTACAAGAACAACATATACTCTGTTCTACATAAGCCAATGAAAAGCTCACACAGCACTGTGAGGGCAAGCCCAGAAAGTCCAATTCACACATCACCTCCCTTCTCCTTGGCAAATGTAAATCAAGTGAACCTTTTACAGAAAGGACCATTTTCCCCGTGTGGTACTTTCATTACTAAGTATTTTATTTAACAGATGCAATTAAAGCCCACAGAGAACTCTCAATGCGGGCTTTTATTGCAAACATTATAGGCTGGTGTGTTCAAAAAAGCAGTTGTGAATATAGAGCAGGCCACAGTGTTTTAGCTTGTAACTATAAAGGTTTATTGTGCTTCTCTAAGAAAAAGCTAATCAAAATAAAAATCAAAGGAGACAAAGCAGCACATTCAAGTATCATTCAGTAAATTCACAAAAGACAAGCCAACCCTGTGCAACAGCTACCACTGCTCTTGAACTAGCTTCTGTGGGGAAACCAGAGCTAACTTAAAAGGTAACACCAAAAAAAGGGCGCAGATTTTCTCTTCAGAATATCCCAACTAAACATTAAATACTTCTGCTAACTGTACTGCCTTAGAATGATTTTTTTTTGTTTGAAATTATTATTGGAAATTAAGTTTTAGCAATGAGGAACAATAGCTGCAAACCTGATTTGAGGAGCAAGTAAAACCCTCTAGAGGCAGAAATTTCATGCAGAGGCTAGAGCTGGATACTACTGCTTCTGGCAAAGAACAGAGGCACCAGTGCAGGGGCTGTTGAGCTCAAGAGAACTGTGGGGGAGGAAAAATATAGACGGAGAAATGGAAGTTTTGGGAAGTGGGAGGGTTGGCACATGCTTGCATGAACTTTCTATTGCTCTGTTAACCAGGCAGGCAGCACAGCCCATTCCCAGGGGCCCTGTCAAACTAAGGTCATTCCTTATTTTTTTTTTCTTTTTTTGTTTTTGTCCGGATGGCCTAATTTTTCCTCACAGTGACAGACAATCCTGCAGACTTTTTCCACGTATAACTTCTTATCTCTGGTTCTGGTGATGACAGAATGATGGCTACCACTGTGAAAAAGACACTAAGAAAGATTTACCTAGCAATGGAAAAGAACCTTTTAGAGGGAAAGAAAAACAACCAACCAACCAAGCAACTAACAAAAGAACCTACAAAAAACCCTCAAATAAACAAAACCCCACAAACAAACAAACAAACAGAAAAAGGGAGAAGTGAGGGAAACACAAAAGAAACAAACAATTTCCCTGCTCATATGCTCTCTAAGACAGCACTAGTGTGTGGTCTTCAGAAAGGGAGATACACATACAACAGAAGCAATTTGTGGAAGAAGTGGGCTCCTTGCAGAGGGACTGCAGGCACAGAGAAACTGCCCTGACAGAGTGGCTGCCCCTGAGGTGGAACAGGGCAGGGCAAGCACATGCAGGACCGTGGAAACAGAAAGCAAAGCCGTGCCAGAGCTAGAGAGGAAGCTGCAGAGGCGGCTCCATGCTCAGCCCAGGGAATGAATGTGCTGCCAAAGGAAGGAGGTGTGTGGGGATTTGGGGAGGTGGAAGGTGCTGTGATCACCCTGGGTGGAAATCCACCCCTCCACCCAGGCCTGCCCCAGACTCCTCACACCCACAGTGAGCACGGCAGCATCACCAGTCCACCAACCAGGACCTTCAAAACTCTGCCCAAAATAACAGTTCACACATGTAGTCCAGTGACACAGGCAAGTAACAAGCCAAAACATTGAAATACACTATTATTTTAAAGTATCAAACATTTTAACAAGTATTTATCTTCTGTGCTATCACTATCCTTTAATAATTTATGTCTACCCCTGACACTACAGCTCTTTCAAGCACTAAAAAAACCTTAGATTTTGAAGATGGGGAAATTTACACTGTGATGAGCAACAACAAAACTTTCTGGGTGTCATTGTCAACAGGAGTTCCCATTTTAGTCTGATTTTAAAAGAGGTAAGAACAATGCAGATTGGCCTGCAAATCAAAAAGCCTCAGAAATCAACATTATGGGCACACCACCACTTTCAGAAGTTATAGAGGAGAGGCTGGGGCTTTTTTACATTGTGATTAATAAAACTCATGCCTCATAATTACTTACAGATCCTGTAGACCCAACCTGCAAAATGTCAAATAAAAACTCAGATGAGTGGCAAGGGCTTTGCAAGCTTACTACAAGTGACAACTACCTCTTGTGTATCTAGAGAACCTCAAGGAAAGTTCAGAGACACCCACATAAACACTGTATTATCATAGACAAAATTAACTACATCATTCCCTGAAGGAAACGGAAATATTCCTACACACTTATTTCATTTTAATTTATTTTTCATGCAGGAAGGTCACTCCTGCTGCCCCTGCACAGCTCCTACACCTCCTCATTCATGGGGACAGCCCCTCTACAAACATGTTTCCCAAAACCTTATCCAAGTAGCACCTTTTTTTTGGAAGGATCACTCAGCTTAAACTAATTTCTTAAAGGAGAGCTGACAACTAATATTTAATTTCCACATTTTTTTACGTATACCTAGAATTTTATTCCTATACATACGTGCCCACAAACAGCATGTATTTGTATGCTGCATTCTTCCTTCATTCATATATTGAAAATACTAACTTGATGCAAACCAATATGGGATTAAATACGTTGCAATTAAGTAGTTTAAGTTTCTCAAACTAAATATAACTTTGAATATTTCCCTTATCTTTCCAAATGAAATGTGGGGAAAATCCCAAGAATTCCCATTTGATCTGCATATTGAGGATACCCACTTGAAAAAGGTGATATTAGGAATGTTGTTATTGTGTAACAGGAAGAATTTTATTTTGTTTCTAGTGAAGTGAATGTTTAGTTTTGCCAAAATCGTGGACCATGAGGACAACGTTGTCAGGCATAAATGCAGCAGACGTGCAGCAGACTCTGTGATGAGTGAGAAAATTCAGCATTTGGAAGGAAACAGTATGATAAAGGAAGTTAGGAATACTTAAAACAACAAACAACTGAAGAAAATGTTATTCTGGCTTTAAAAGTTTCTGGAAACTTCTCCTTTCTTGGAACCTGATTTAGTTCCTCAGGCTGGTCCTGTGTAAGAAAAGGTAAGGTGGAAAAATCCACAAGAAAAATATCCTAATACGACTACAGGTATAGGAATAATCAATTCACGAAGTATTAGCTTTAAAATACAGCTAATACTTAGGTATAAATTAATAAAGGGACTCAGATATTAGGCAATCATAATATGTAAAATATTTATTCTCTTTGCAGGCATAAAATACTTATTAAGGGATTATTTATTTATTTGTCATCTTAATTATTTTTGCTTTAGATTTTCATTTTACAGTCTCAGCAAAACAGATCTTCACAGAACCCTGTGCTTAGTTTTGCCTAATTCTGGACTGGAAACCATCCTCTCCATGGAGTTTAATTTATTGTGTGCATATATATATTGGCTTTGTGGCAAATTGGAACATATGGATTACTACTTTAACCAGGGTCTTTACCCTGCTACTCTTCCATGCACAGGCTCAGTCCTCTAGTAGTGCTTTTTTCCACTGCTTTGCTCCTCTCTCCCCTTCCCCTTGGCTCACTGGTACTGCAGAGAAAGCTAATAGATGTACTCAATATGCCTTTTACCAGGTTGCCATTAGCATCCCCATGGCACGCTCAGCTGTAATGATTCCCAGGCACTGTGCACCGTGTTCCATTTTTAGATCCACCACTTTTCTCTGCAAAGCCATGAGCGCAGTGCTGGCCTTGCAACTTGTGGAACCTTAGAATAAAAAGCAGACCCCAAAGTGCTGAAAGGGCAGTGAGGCTTCTGGGAAGGTAGATAACTCCACAAGCTATGCTATCTTTTAACAGTGCTGCCAGATTAAAAAAGATGGCAAAGTTCAGGCAATCTGAGCTGGCAGTAAATTATTATTGCTCTTTTTAGACCTGCTGAAAAGAAATAGGGCCATTCTGTAAAATGTCACATTGCATACAATTCAACAGCTACATTTCTGCCTAATTTTGGACTTCATGATTTCTAATTCCTGTATTTGTCTGCGACTGACTTTTCCTCCACAGTTTCCTCTTTCAATTATAGTGCATATGAAATACTTTTTCAGACCAGAAGCGAGGTGTGCAAAATCCCAATCTGTGAAAAAAATGCTGAGAACCATCACATTATGGGCTAATTATAAGTGCTCAGAATTAAACTCCTTCTAGAAGCTGGCTGAAAATTTGGTTTCATAAACCTGTTTTGTTAATGCAAATAGTGTGCTATATTGCACACCTATAATGAAAGATGGGAATGTTCAGGGGCCATCTAAAATCAATTCCTTTGAACAGTGCAACCAGCTCCTTTGAAGTCCTTCAAAATGATAAAACCTGTGACAACACGAAATATTCCTGAGACAGCAAAATGAGAAATCTTCTACAATCTGAGACTGGGTATGGAAACAATACAACCACATGGGTTTTCTAAATGTAGAGCAATTATTCACTCCGGGTGGGCCTCTAACTGTCATGAAAGAACTTGTTGAACTTTCTAACATGGTACAGTAAAACAGACTCTAAATGCTGACAATAAATATAAACCCCCACGCACCCTTCACAGTGCACCTACTCCTCATATGTACAACTGCAAATGAGATTCATACCTTGTAATAACACCTACGAGTCCAAACCAGTGCCAATTGGTTATCTATTTTTAGAAGGATATCGATATTTTCAAAGTGCAAAGCACATGCAGATCACTGATCATTAGCAGTGATGTAAAAATACCAACATCAATATCAATGGACTAGTGGTGACAGGAAATGCAGCTGGAAAACAGTGCAGTGGCAGGCTAATTCAGTGCATTTACAATTTATCTAGATACAGACATCTCACAATAGGCAACTGCAGACATGCTGTTAAACCCTCCCCCCTCCTACTGGCCTTCAAAATTCAAACCTGATTCAAATCACCTAAAGCATATTAAAAGAAAAAAGATGTTAATTATAAATATAGTAAACCTCCCCCAAACTCTTGGTTTCATTTAAAATGAGATACTCACCTCTCTAACAAATAAATTTTCTGCTTTTTGTTCTGCATCTTCAGGTACAGAAGGATACAGTGTCCTGATTTCCAGTGAAATTGTGTCTATCTGACAATAAACAAAAAATATGGAATTTAGTCAAAGCCAAAGAGAACTGCAGCTTTGTCTCAGGAAGAGGTTAAGAACCTTGTTATCATGGCTTGCATTTTTCACTTTGTCATGCAGCCAACACACATGCATACTAACAACTGCAACCCAGCTCCTGCCCACACACACTATTCAATACTATCAGCTAAGGCATTAATTACAAGCAAGAACAGCGTTCAAGTAGATTTTTGGGAATAAAACTGTTCCAAGCAAAGTTCCTTCAGTCTCTGAGGTTTCTGATTAAAAAAAGTCAAGTCTTCCTTACATCCTCTCACAGAAATACATGCCAAATACAACAGTGATACTTGCTTCCTCCACTTCCCTTCTCCAGCTCATGCCTTTTTGGCCAGGAATGCGGAGACAGAACTAAAAGCTTTGACTCTTTTGAAAGGAGGTGAGAGGAGCAGAGTTGCCCCAGGAAGCTGCAAAAGGAGTGGCACAGGAGAACTCAATGGCTGGAAAGCAAGGAGAACCAGGCAGCAGCTTCTGGGAGGGACATTCCCACCTGCGAGCACAGGCAGCAGGACGAGGCTGACAGAGGCTCCTGGCACTGCCTGCAGCCTCTTCCAGCCACAACCTGCAAAAATTAAGCCCTTTTTCTGAAAGCAGCTGCTGGCCAAGCTGTCTTGTCAGGCCCCAGGGCAGGAAACCACAGAGAGAAGTGGATCTCCTGAAGTTCTCCACAAGGAGCCAAGCTTCTCTTGGTTCCCAGCAGGCCAGCAAGAGGCCAGAGCCACCAGCAGTGCCTGTGTGACCCAGGGCCCCTGTGCTGGGGCTGGCCAAGGCAGCCACTTCACAGAAGCTCACAAGAGGAAGCTTTGGGATATTCTCAATTAACTTCATATCTGTCCCACTCCTCTGCCATAAGAGAAGAAAACAACCAAAATCAATGTCCAGCAGCCCAGATTATGCTGCTCTCATTTACAATGGAGTAACTCTGTCATTCAAGACACCAAATGACTGAAAGCCAGACAAATCTGGCCTCCCAAACACATTTCCTCTTCCCTTACAGAAAGACCCATGATGTCCAGAGGAAGGCCTGTGGCATACAACTGGTTTAGTCTGAAGAATCACTTCCTACTAATACCATGAAGCAGCTTGCAGTTATCTACTGCATCCCTGGAGGCTCTCCTCCATATCCTCACCCTCAGACTAAAAGATGGTGTTCTCTTTCTATAAATTGAAGCACCCAAACCCTACACAGTGAGTGCCTGGATATTATTGACTGTATTTTTCCTTAGAGTTTACACGAACCACTCTGATTTCCCCCCATCACTTTCCACATGAGTAGTTACGACAGAAAGGCACCTATAAGTCAGGCAAACACATCATGGGATTCCCCAAACTTTTTCTGTTTCATATGGAGAGCTCAGGATAGAACATGACTAAACCATGGTTCTCACAAAAATGATGGTGGCCTCATGGACACCAGAAAGTTAAAAAAACCCCCGCTATTGTTCTGACAAACAGCACAGTTTCCTAAATGTGGGTTCCTGGGCTCTGCCCAGCTGTGTTACCAATGCCTGCACAAAGTGATTTACACAATCTTTGAGTCTATGAGTAAAAGAGACAGAAGACAGAGAAGTATGAATTTTCAGGCCATGCTTAGTAATAGATGTCTGAATTCTTGGTTGCTTAGGGACTTCCCAGCATTACCCACAGTCTCTGAAATGCACCTTTTTCCTTTTACTTCACGCATATGTGACATTTTAAGCAGTAACGTTTTTTTTAAGCAGTCACAACAAGATGCAATCCCTGAGCACAGCTGGAAACCTGGGGTGCCCCAGTGGCCCACAACAGGGAGCTTTTCCCAGGGCTGGGCCCTGCAGCCATGAAGCACCATCCTCCCAGCACACACAGCCCTGCTGAAGATCCACTGCTGCTCCCAGACTGAGGCGGAGTGGGAGGCCACAGGAGATGTAATGCACCCTGTACCTCACACTGACCCTGGCACGAGGGTGAATAACCTGTTCTGCTTGCCCACACAAAACCTGCCTGCTCCACATATTGCACAGAATCTGCAGTTTCCAGTATCTTTTTTTATAGGTAAGACATAGAGCAAGCCAATGTTTTTACCTAATACAGCACTTCTTGTCAATTGATATGAGCACACTGACTGAGAGAGCTAATATTTGCCTTAGTAGGGCCATTGTGCCTCCCTCTCCTTTCACAGTCTGTTAAAAATACTGTAGCTGAACGAGACAAGTAACCCAAGCCCACTGTTCTGCCTGTGGTACATTCCCCCAGTGTCCTTCCCAACAAGACTGCACCTGAAAGAAAGAAACACAGCCCTGCAAACCTGAGAAATGGGGTAAGGCTGGGCTTGCTGCCTTTGAAGACTCTGACAAATAATATCACAGGTTTATTTACAAAGAAGTGGGACGTGGAAAATCTTGCATATTGTTATATTTAAACTTGTGTTAAAAACTCAAAGCACTTCCCTTCTGAGAATTGGTTATGTTTAACCACTTAGCTGCAAAAGCTTGGCCACAAAGGCTCTTCCTGTTCATAGTTTATTATTTCCAAAGTTGAATGCTCTTAAAGGCTGATCAGGCATGGCATTATTCACCAAAACTGCTTTATCCAGAAAAGAACTAAATTTCAACAATTTCAATATATGCTTCTGAAGCAATCATCCAAAAAATCCAAGATTGTATTTAGAGAATTCAGTATTTGTAAATGTGCTGTGAATTCAGCCTAATTTTCTAATTTTAGGCAATCATGGCAATTGTTTGTTCAAGGCAGAGACCGATTACTCTCTCATCTGTACATGCAAACTGTGGTAATCAAATAATGCAGGTATCAGCCCAAAGCATTCAAGTCTATAATTCTTCTGAATTATTTTTAATTTATTTTATATAAATATCCTATATCTAACCATGATTTCTGGCACTGCCAGGCTGTCTCATCTGCATAATTGTCTCATCTATTGGCCCCAAGTGTTGGGTGAGTTATAAGGCGCAATTTCACTAAGCACCTTCTCTTGCCACATTCACCTTCTACAGTGAAACACAGAAGTTAATACTGCTCCTTCTCCAGCACTGATTAGGAATCATGTTTTCAGGCAGTGACTACATCCCAGTGACATGGTGAATTCAGCATTTGAAAATGGAGCTCCAACTCCGTTAGCCATTTCAAACATTTTCAGTCTGAATCTATTCCGAACAGCTTTTAGTCTGAAAAAGCACGTTAGCAGTGGTTACATCTTTAGAGGGATGCATCAACAACAATCATATTTACTTCCTGCAAAGGCTGCCCTTTGGAGAGACCTAACCACACACAGGCTCACACGTTCCTCCCGGCTAATGCTGAAGTTCAGGCTCTCTAAAGAAAAGCTGCTCAGCCCTACTTTCATCCAAATGAGCAGATTTACTTAATGTCACCAAAACATGCAATGACAGGGTCCATCAAAATAAAAAAGAAGGCCAAGATACAACTATGTTATACCAATACCATGGTGCAGAGGCTGTTGTGGTACAGGGCCCCCTGACAGGCTGCAGTCCCCAGCACTGACCTCACCACCTGTGCAGGGCCAAAGAGAAAGGAAAGCAGGAATAGAGCACATTTAAAGGACAGATTTTTGCCTCATCCCTCCCTGAATCACATTCAGTATGAGTGGCTGTGCTTTGCCCACAGCTTGATTGCTGACTGTATGAGCTCTCTCCTACTTAAACAGTTGGAGTTGCCTCCCCAGGAATCCAGATACCTCTCACTGTCCTGCTCCTGCCAGCCCATGCGAACTTGCACGTCAAGGATACCTGTAACCCCATTAATCATGAGAGCAATGGACTCAATTTCTGCTTCTCTAAGAATGAGCAGATACTCACGTGGCAAGTGGGAGCTAAATCACGTGCTATTTGAAATAACTCATGGTTTCACCACTGTAACTCTTCTGATCTTAGAAATAACATTCAGGTTTCCAGGGTTTTTTCCAAGGAGGCTCCAAGGCCTGCACTTGCAGCTGCCCCTGTGGCACACATGTTTCATATTAAGAGGCAGTGTCCTTGATGACAATTGCTGCCTCCCCTTACAGATGCATCTGGTTCTGTTATGAACTTCTGTACCCAAATGAACAACTTTTCTCCCTGCACAGCATCTAGAAAGTGGAGGTTTCACAACTTGAAAAATAGGGAGATTTTGGCTTTTGTTCAGAGCTAAAAGAAAGAAGCCTGGAAACAATCAAGCCTGCAGTGATGGCAAGTACAGCAATTTCACAACTCAGCCCCTCTTCTCCTAAGGCCCCTGTGATGCTTGGAGGGCACAGGGCTCCCAGGTGGGCTTCCAGAAGCCCAAAGAGTCACACCAGACTGAACTTCAATAGCTTTTGCATTATGCAGGCAAGTTTTTGCCATCTTACACCTGTCCTTTAGGCAATGAATTATTGTTTCTATTGCAGGCTGAAAACTAGGCATTCAGCCATGTTTATACAAATAGTTTAAAGAAGTCTGAGTTCCACTTTTCAAACGGATTTAGGAAAGTCACACATGAGAAGGAGGAACGAATTTTCATGACCCAGAGAGTTTAACAAGCTTTTAGACTATACAGATTTAAGTGACTATTAAATACTTTAATCTACCTTTTTAAAACAATTAACTTATATTTACCAACATGCCATTAACCTATTTAGTAACTAAACCTCTACACAAGAAAAGCTATTAGCAAAGCAGTGCTGAGCCTCTTGCCACTAAGGAAGAGCAGCAGTGATTTTAAGCAAGACTTCAGATCCTGGAGATTTGAAGAAGGACAGCTGGGGGTGCTTGGTAAATTTCCAAAGGGTGGAAGAAAAGATAAAAAAAATACCTATGAAAGGATGAAGCAAGTATTTTGTTTGGATATATGGCAGTGCTTAGGACCAGAATGTCCCTATGACAAATCCAGGTAACGTGAAAAGTTAAAGGTGGGAGTGAGACCAACTTGAAGGAAGGTGTAACACTTCCTTCATGGCTTCCTTTCCAGCAAACACAGCAGAAAAGTGAGAAATAGGAATCTCAGACAGCAGCAGTTCCAGTTGTCAAGGAAAGTGTGGCCTGGTTTGGGGAACGGAAGGTGAAGGAAGCACAGAAACTCAGTGGTGGGGATGCAAACAACCAGGATCATCACCAAACTTTTTATAAGTACAACAGGAAGCCCATCAGCTCCCTCTTACTACCACCAAGAAGTACAGTGTAAGCTCTGTACTGATGTATGGCTGCAGAAATTTCCACTGGCCATTATTTCACAGCACAGCAATAGAAGGGAAATTTGTTCACGGGACCCAGGAACAGGTGAAAAATGAAGCTGAGCTGACATACTTTTTCTGAAATGGAAAATGGACTTTGGGGAGGCAAATGAGTTATAAGGAAGAAATTGCTAGGAACACAAGAAGGGGAACTGGTGTGACTTAATTATTTTTTAAGAGATTATTAAGCATGGTTACAAAAGAAGTGAAATGTCTTTTTCCCCACTGGAATAAAACCAGAGAAGGCATCTGTAATGTATATATCTTGCACTCTTCTGTGGAGATGCAGAGAATGGAGGAATATGGTCTATCAGGCTCAAATTGTTATAAAGAATTCTCTGCTGTTCCACAGAATTCACGTAAGATGTTGGAAACTACCAATGGAAGTCTTGTGAGAATAACAGCATTCTCTTTGAATGCAAGTCAAAAAGAGAAACAAATCTGAGATGAAACAGCTACAATAATTCACCCATAACTGACACATGTGGTGAACACGACAGATCCAAAAATAGGAAATCATTATTAAAAGCAGAAATTTCTCCTCCTATGTTCACTACTTCAGCCAACTCTTTTGGTTGGAGTTTCACTCTGAAGAGACTTTTGCCCTTAGGATGTGCTCACCCACAGGCCCAAACTGGGGCTGTATCAGCACTGACACACAAAGTCTGCAGCAAGTGTAATCATTAGGAGTTAAACAGAGCTGGCCACCATTTCCTTGGGCATTATCACATTAAATCCTACTCAGAGCCAGCCTGGGCACCTCCTAATTCAGTCAGACATGGATCTTTCTACTCAAATGGCTGACCCAGACTTTTGTGCTCAGGTAATATTTCAGCAGGAGGGAGCAGGACTGTAAATAGATACTCTGCAACTGGAAAACCTGCCTGGGACGAAAGCCCTGCAGTCCTGTCTGGTGACATGGGCTCTTGCCACTGACACTGACTTCAATAGGAGATAACAAAGATGAGAGAGGTTCATTGCAAAGATATGGACCCTGCCTACCGTGGTCTCTGCTCTTCTGGGAGTACAGACCACCTCTACCATACAACTACTTCTCTCATCTGTCTTAATCTGTTTTTTCTTACTATTTTTTGAATTTAAATAGATTATGCCGAACAGTTGCAAAGCACAACACAGAGGAAACAAAATAGAACTAGCTACTAAAATCTAGGCAACAACTGCTCAAAATAAAATGAAAATAAGGATATGAAAATATGCTTGACAGACAGAGTTCTTCAGCATTAGGACAAGATTCTTCTTTCACTGAAAAGATTTGCTCCATGGACTTGAGCTCAGTTGCTCTAAATCAAAGGGCTCAAGGGCCTTGTGACAGCACACAGTATGTCTAGTCAGCTTTGTAATGCTAAGTTTCAATTTCATAAATTGACAAATGTGCAAAATGGATAAAGGAATTAACAATAATGAGGAAATCTATTCTGTTTAGCTTGTCTCAATCCCATGAGCACATTAACTCAGTTAATGCCACCAAGGAAATAGAGCCATTTAGTAAAACAAAGCAGTCGATTAGATTAAGCTGCCCTCCTAGGACAGCAGCAGTGCCATGAGCTGATGGGAGGGGCCCTCACAGAGCAGTTACAATTGGTCACAAATTGAAATGTCTTTCCATTAGAGAATGCCTACTCATCAAAACCTAAATGTTATACAAAGATGGGGTGATTTTGCAGAAGCTGCTGCTTAATGCAGACAATCTGCCCGTGCACTTGCCTGGCAAAACACCTCCCCAGCCACCCTTCTGAGCACCCCAGCACTGCCACTGGGGAGCTGCCCTGGGCCTCCAGGCCCTCAGTGTCTTTGCAATTTGTCAGGACAAGCAATGGGGAACCCAGGATGAGGTCAGGCAGCTCCATGGCTGTGGCTCCTCAGCGTTCCACCATGAGAGCTTTCCTCAGCACCAGAGACTATCTAGCGGCCAAATACATCAAACAGAACAGGATCAAAAGTCACAGATTAAATTAGACTATAACAGTAGGGAGAAATTCTAGGACTGGCCAAAGTAATACTGTGCTGAGCAAACAGACAAGTATACACTATAGAATAAGATGTTTAGCGAGCTCCTGAAATGTATCTGGGAACAACCAGGACTTAAAGCTTTATCTAATCCTGAGCAGGAAAGCCATGAATGTATAAATGTCAGAAGAAAAAAAACCCAAAAGCCAAGTGAATTTGGTGGGAGGGAAGTACAGCATTATGCATGAGTTAAGAAAATCTTAGAGAGCCCTTGGACAACTTCTGGCTCTCCCTCTAGCAGTGGAGATTAAACCAATGAACAGAACAAATCTAAGCAAAGGAATAACACATATTTGCCTTGTACTTACTGAAAAGTCATCATCAGGGAATAATATCAGGTCCTTAAACTGGCTGTCCCCAATATTTTTTTCGATCTCTGTGATAACAGCTTCATAATCCAAAGGCTCCAAGAGTTTGGGTTTTTCCTGCTGTGGAAAAAAAGAAAAGATCACGTGATCTCTCTACACACAAATTTGCTTTCCTCCCCCTTCATAAGCTGAGATCTGCAGCATTTTTACTTCTATACACCAAAGCATGAATAACTTCTCCTTTCATTCCATTCTGCTCAGCTTCTTGCATCTGAGCTCATGCATGAGAGTGAAGTGAGGAAGTTGGGCCACCTGTAACAGCCACTCTCCATCTCAAAACTCCAAAGCAATCTGTCAGCTCATTACAGAGACTGAAACCACCACGTTAATTTATCTGGAAATCTCAGGAATTCTCTTTCTCCATAAATACATCAAGCAAATTGATGGACAGAGTTCGAACTGAACATAGATAGGACTTTGAGCTAATATGTTTCAGAATAAGAAACTTACTTATTTCTTCACTGTCTTACACAATTCACCTTTTGAACAGCTGGCAGCTTGTGAAAGCCACCATATTGTTTTACTTGGTAATAATCCAAGGTTATTCTTCTGGGATAAACTATCTGGCATCCACCTCCATGGCTTCTCTTGTCAGAAAGCAGGATTAGTATCATCATAGCAGTACTACTATTGCCCAAAACTGCACTAAAGTAAGAAAAGGAAAAAGTAAAGTCACATTGTCTTGAAATACAACCCAAAAATAGAAAAAGAGAAGCCTGTCTGACATGCTAGAATACATTAAACAAATGAAGAGTCATGTACTAGAGTGAGAACTCAATTTGCTCAATTCAAAGATGTAAGCATCAGGGAGAGTGAATGAGAAAGGGCAAGAGAACTGCCACAAAGGATGGAAGAGAAAGTGATGAGAGAGAAAAAGGACACCAGTGGAAAGCAAATTCAGAAACATTTACTCTCTTAGTCTGATTCAAAAGTGGACATTAGACAAGTAAAATTTTATCCACTGTTCTTTCATTGGGCTATTCAGAATTATATAAATTTTCACTCTGTCTACCCTAAATCAAAGCCAAGGTGTATTGAAAAAGGAAGCTTTGATATCTCCATAAAACAAATTTCTCCATTGAGATTGTCCATCATATATGATTTTACCTATCTCATTCATGTATGGTCCATTATACATATAATGATTTCAATGTCCCTCTCCTTTGTGACTTTGCCCTAGAAAGTTCTTGTTTATTCTGTAATCACAGTCATCTCAAGATTTCTTATGAACACTTTTTCCCGTCTATATTGAGTCCAAGACTCCCCTTGGTATCAAATGCATCTATGAAAAGCTTAACTAAGTATCAGTAACACAGCCACACAGATTAAAACACAGGAATACACATATTCTTAGAAAGTTCTTCAATTGCTGAACAGCTGATGCTAAAATCATCTACTCCAGCTTCCTGCTTAGAGCATCAAAGCTCCACCAAATCTGGCAAGGCAATTAAAAAAGTTAGAACTGCTCCTTCAGCAGTTCAGTCTATACCTCTCTTCTCTATCTATTAAATCTCACATTCCCATCTGCACATTTAAGAGTAATAAACTTCTAAAAATCATTACTAGTTAGCATTCACAGGCTACCTATCTACTGATGCTGAGAGATTAAAGGATTGTAAAAGACAGGCAAGAACAACACACAACAGTAACAAATTGAAGAAAACTGCTTTAATGTTTCATTTAGATTCTGCGACAGGGCTGGATTCTGGTTTTGTGGTGTCCAGTCAAGACAAGGAGCCCTACTAGGACATTAAGACTTCATATGAACCCAGCCATATCACCTTAAGCTGTCCCAAGGCAGTACTTAGCCCTGGCCTGCCCCAGTTGATACACAGTGATTCAGTCTTGCTCAAGGAGCTCTTGGGCTGAGTATCAGCCTTATCCCTTAGTGAGCTCTCTCTTGTCTTTTGCTGACAGTGGTTCCCCACAGGAACTTAATGGAGTCCCTTGGTCACGTCACCACACACAGCTTGCTCTCGTTCCCTTCCCAGTTATGTTAAGTCACTGCAGTATCTTTTTGACAGGAGTTTCAGTCTTTCTGTCATTAAATCTGTCACTACATCTATTTATTAAACATTACTTTATGAACATACATTTGAAGGAGTTAAAACCATGAAGAGAAAACACTAGTGCACACTGAATGTACCATCTATGCTCTACCACTCTTTCTGGTAATGATACCTAGGCCTGAACAAAGCTCACTCAGTTCAAGTTCAGCAGAAAGCAAACTTGTAGTAGTGCAGCTGTTATCTTCAGCAGGAAACCTTAGATCAACCATTTATCAGAAAACTCAAAGTAAAAGTGAAAGAAATACATGCACTGACATTTATAAGGTACCAGTGCTTCACACAGACATTTTCCTGTGTAGTGGTTTCACTAAAATATGAACGTTTTCTGAAAAAAAATTTGTGACATTGACTACACCAATAACCTTCCCTTCCCTGAGCTCATACTGGCAGGCTAATGATTCTGCAACAATCTCAACTCTTAGTAAGACAGATAGACCACTGAAATCATAAAAAGTCCACTCTTCAAAACAAGACAAGTGTCAACACAATCTTAATCTTGGTCTGGTGCTCCTTGGAAACATCCTGACTGTCAGTTATCAAAATCTCCGAAAAAACCATTAAGCAAACAAATGACATAAGTAGTCACCTTCCTATTGATGTTGTAGACTAGGGAAGAGCTGGGAAACCCCAGAAATCTTGGGACTTCTCTTGAAATACGGGGAAATCCTACAAAAATGTGTAGCATTTGCAGGTTTTCTACGCCTGTGGAAACTGCCCTTTTTGCTGAGGCTTGCAGAAGGAAGAGGTATTCCTTCTTCCCCCTGGAAATCCCGGTAAGGTTGGGGTGTACGCAGCTACATCCTCTTCAAAATTAATATTCTGCAGATGTTAGGGTGCAAGTGGAGGCAGGGTAAGCTATGTCACATTGTCCTCTCTTTGCTCTTCAGAAACTGGCAATGCTCAGAAAGCCACTGCTGAAAGCTGCTCAAACACTCCAGGGGAAAACTTCTCCTTGGCAGCTGCAAGGTCATTTACATGAGACAAAAATACAACTCGAGAAAACCCCAAAGCAGAGGAACACAGCAAGCATATGAACATCACAGTTCCCACAGCACTAATTCTCCTGCTCTCAGTGCTGCAAAGGGCATGATCTGATGGAAGCACTTTAACAGATGTTAACAGAGAGGTCTTTGGAGAAACATTACACATCTGAACTAAATACAAGTAGATATGACATTATCAAGCCTACTGCAAAACTTTTCGGTGAAGCACTTCAATATGTATGGTGACTTTTTCTACTGATGCAATAAAAATTACATTCTTCCTTCCATGTCAGTACAGCAAAATCCTGTGTAAAATGCAATACTGTATTATGTCAGCTCCCATAAATCAGAGATGCAAGTAATAGCCCGTCCTTGTCAATACACTGGCTGCAGAGATAATGTAGCCCATTCCCTGCCAGCATCAAGCGCGATAGTGTAATAAACGTGATGCCTCTCTTCATCAATTCTGCATGTTCTTACAGACTGTACGACTCTGCTCTGTGGACACTGGCTCCATCCTTTGCAGAGCCAGTACTTTGGGCTTGGCAAGGCTCAGCAGTGCAGCGCTTGTGTTGCAGTTGTGATGGGAAGTGGCAGCCGGTTAGTTAGCAGCTTATCTCTGCTGCTGTGGGGCGGCTGCTTGGTTTTTTCCTCCCAAGCAGACAGAAGCAGTGATGTTGGGATTAGCAAATGCTAGCAGAGCATCTGCAAATGAGTGGGGCTGATTTAAAGCTAATTTAATAACCACAGCACTGCCTCTTCTCAATTTAACTTGTCTGTTCTTTTTGGAAACAGGCCAACCTGGCAATCTGTGCCAAAATTGAATTACGCTGGCTTGGATTTCTGTAATGCTTTTTATATTCTCCATCTCAAGTGAGTAATGAATTTAGTTGTGCTGAAATGGTTGTGAATACATCTAGTAAAAAGGCACTCTCTGACTCCTCACCTGCTACAACATTCTCAGCAGTACCATTTACTTCACACCCTGACAGTGCAGTGTAGCTTTGTATGTTGTTGAGCCAGCTTTTCCATGCTTTTTTGGAACACTGAAGAGATGTTAAATCAGAGCCAACACCATAGGAGGACAATATAGTTTCACAGGGGTGAAACTGCCCTAATTTCACCATCTTCTGGTCTAGGTAAAAAAGGATTCTATTTCCCAGTAGTAATTATCCAAAATATCCACGTAAATGATATTAAAGAATCAAATATGGTACTTGCCTCCAGATGCACAGACGTTGTGCACTGACGCTAGTGCCCATCTTTTCTTCATAATTATATCACATTCTCCTAAAGCTGTATTCCTGTGAACACTCCTTGACGGAAGAAATGATGTAACAGAGACCAATAGTCTCTGAACAGTCATCCCAAGAACTTCCCTATTCTAAAAATAACCTAGACTAAGTGCTATGATTTTCTAGTGCTTTAATGTCATATTATTCTGACACCAATTCATGAATATCTAAAATTTATTGAATTTAATAGAGATATTTAAATTAATTCTTTCTCTTCCACACACCAGGAAGAAAAAAAAAAGGAAACAGATAAACAGAAAGAAGTTGATGGACTTCAGTTACCCTAACTCTATCTCTGTGACAGGAGGATCCATGTTCATAAATAGAGTCAAAACTATTGTGATGGACAGATTGGTCAAGATCAAGTAAGGCTCAGATTTTATATTTCATCCAAGCTATGTCATTCTAGTATACATTTGAAATACTGAAATGGGCACTAAAAAGAGAAAGGGCCACTTACTAAAACAACAGCATCACCTTTATTCATTTTTTCAGATTTCTTAATGATATTATGAACCAAACCCAATCCCACCAAAACTCACAACAGCAAATTGAACTGCTTTCTAGGATGACACCAATGTGAAGTGCTTCTCACACTCCTTTGTTCTTCTTTCCCTTTCCCCAGTTAAACACTGTGTCTCTGACATAATACATGCCTTTCTGTGTTTTCATATGGTTAATATACGTAGCTAATTATATTCCACCAGGGCAGGCCAACTTCAATTGAATATTTCTTTGCCAAGCCTGTCTAAAGTGAAGCTAAAGAACGGCCAGGACTCCATGACTTTTGGAGAAAATGTAGCATAAAGGCTGACTTTAACCCTGTCTCAGACATGCCAGAGACCCAGCGTGCCCAGCAGTTCTGGGATGTGCCACCTGCAACTGCCTGAACACTCAGGGAGCTGAAGCTGAGGCTGTAAAACAATCCGGGTTTCACGGAGTGGCCAAAACTTCTGCATTTCTGTAGGACCAGTGTATGTCTCCATTCACAGGGCAGCAGCCCAGTTTGGTGCCTGGGGTGAATTCCATGGGAAGGATGTCTCCACTGGGTGCACCTATTCCCCCAGCAGCTCATGGGTGAGCAGCCCAAGACCCCGTGCCCTCCTGGCAGGGAGTCCCACGGCAGCATTTGTATCCAGGAGCTCAGACAGCACAGCCACTCTGGGACTAAGGTGTCCCCAGCACCCTCAAGCACCCGAGCTGGCAGTGACAGCAACCACCCACTCAAAATGCTTCACCCCACAGCCCTGCCCACCCCCTGCTCCCAGCACACTCTGCATCATGTCATGGATTTCCTCTAAGGAAAATAAGCTTTGCATTTCAAGCACAGGGCAGGCAATTCAAGATATCTGGGGTAGGGATTGGGAAGCACAGCCAGAACCAGCAGGCAGACGGTCTCTCCTTTTGATTCAGATCTCCTCTCTTTATGACTGCTTGGCCTGTTCTGCATCTATTTACTGTCAACAAACTCTCTGGCCACATTATAAAGGCTTCTTTTGGCTGAGTATGTGATCCACAGTCAACAAATTTATTAAAATTAGTGGTACAAAGAAAATTTTCAGTGACACACCCCCTCCCACCTTAAAATACATTCACTTGTCAGGTCCAAAATGTTTAATTTGTTATGACTTTCAGTAAACCTCGGAGAATTGCACTTGGAAAGAATCCAGTCAGAGCTGCACAGCACAACTAATATACTCTTCAGTGTCAGCACTGAAGCCAACGTGCCAATAAATTTCATTAAGGGGATTGCCAGTTCCCACACGATTCCGTTACAGAGAAAATCACAAAGAATTACGAAGCATCCAACCCCCTGTTCCTAGTGATTCAGAAATTACTTGCCAAATGCTAGAGTACCCATCAGCTCAAGCACCACAAAAGAAAGGAAACCTGTTGAGGACCCTTCTGAGAATAACAAAAGTGAAAACTAATTTTCATTCTTTAAAGCCTCTTTTTTCAAAGCAAATTCTGATTGATACCAATAAGTGACCTGATTGACTGAGACTTACTTTGTACAAATACAGCTGGGTTAGGATGAATCCTAATTGCTTACACTACCATTTCCTGGTGGATCACAATCTATGGAAGTCTACTTTGTATTATGTTCCAGCTTTAAAAATCACTGTAAGAGAATCCAAGAGCATGTCTTGAAAAACAGAAACACTTCTCATGTGGATGAGCTAACTCGAAAGTTTCATGTCAACTGATGTTCCAGCTGGAGCCCTCGGTGGCACAGGGAGCTGCTCTGGCACAGCGACCGACGAGCGGCTCTGCTCAAACCACAGAGGCTGGGTGTGACCCACCCCTTCTTGTGCCTCCTGTTTCTCAAGAGAGAGCTTATCATTCCTTTCATTATGAATTTTGAGGCCTCCCTCATGGTTAAACTGTGGAAGCCACACAGGACTGTTGGTCCAGCAAAGCATCCAGCTGGGGGGAGGAGATGCTTTGTGCTACGCTTGACTTAGTCATATGCATTTCCTGAATTCTGTTTCCCAACCATGACTGGGCACATGACACTGCAGCCTTGTGCAGTGCCTTTGACTCTGGAATTGTCAGTGCATGGGCATATCCATCTTCACAGACTAGCACTTGTCCTTTTAGACAGCTGAGAAAGTCATCAGTGCAATCTGCAAAAAACATTCAGGGTAACAGGGCAACAACTTACTTGTCCTCTCTGCTTATGCAGTATTTTGATGCTCTTCTTAGGAAGGACCTCAAAAATTTTCATTCAATCATAAAACTACTAAAATCAGCCATTGACAAGAAAGTGCTAAGTTTTAAATTTGGATTTAACTGGTTGGCTTTTCCAAATGTCAAGAATAACAGCTTCTAAATAGTGAGGACTTCTGAAGCCTAGACTAAATATTTGCCTGTAGGTCACCTCAGGGGAAAAACAAGAAAGTTTTGTAAAGCATCATAAGGGGTTTTTTCTAAAATAATTTAAATAGACCTCTAACCTAGCAACACTCAGCCACTTTCTCTCCCCTTACCTGACCTAAACCTGGAAAAAAAAGTGCAGTTTTAGCAACAAAAGGCTTTCTTTGAATCTACCACATAGCATCTATTCATGAAGAAAGCAGGCAAAAGCCGAAGACACAATTCACTCTTCTTCATGCAGACATCTGAAGAGACAGGTAGGATGTGGTGGAAGGGGCCTGGGCAGAAGGGATGGGAACTGTGGGGGAGCAGAGAGGAACTGCCAACAGAGCTGCAGTGTTCTGCTCAGGCACTTGCCTCCTTAGTGATTACTTCAGTCCAGGGAAGGAAAAGGGCGATGTCCTGCCCTGTGCACCACAAAGGGGCTGCTGAAGTGAGTCTAGTTCAGCTGTTCTGGAAATATGCTTTGCTTCATGTCTGCTTCTTGTAGCAGTCTCAGGTGGGCAGAACAAAACCAGCCGGCAAGCTTGCACGCAGTGGATTTGACCAAAGCTTGTCAGCTTCCAGTAGAAAGTTTAGGTAAACAGCACTTCTGAGTCTTTCAGTGTGTGTGCACACACACACACACACATACATATATATACGTATAACTTCACACAGACAGTCTTTGTAAGCTCAGGAAAATCCACATTTAAAGAAAAGATGCTCCCAATTTTTGCCCTTAAGCAGCACTCCTAGCAGAGGTAGAAGCCCAGCTAGCACCTCTAGCACCTACACAGCAGTAACAGAAGTGGATGGAGCAACAGGCAAACTGGTCCCCTCAGTTTGTGCAGACTGGATGAATGAGGAAGACAGAGGATCTAGTCGTGGTTATCTGTGCACAGGGTCAGAGGAAGTATAAAATGAAGGATGTGCCAGGCATTCATTCCTACCTCGCCCACCCCTGCACCAGGTTCATCCAGCACAAACCTGCTGCTAAAATGGGGTAGATTTTACATAACATTATGTGCAGCACAGGGTTGTCTTTAAAACAGTTTTATTTACTTTGAAACTTAAGATTTCTTTTTAGTAGATTTTGGTTTTAGAGTACATAGAAGAGTTTGTTTTTCAAGGATTGAAGGGAAAGCTCTCATGTCTGTTCATTAGATCACACTCTGATGCTAAAGACTTTGATCATATTGTATGTCTGGTGAAGTTGCAATGCAGTGCAAAGGCAAACATCCATTCTTCATTTTCTATTGAAACCTAAAATTTAGATGTATGAAGACCTAGACATGTCGACTGAGCAAACAGCTATTTTGAAAAGGGCTCAACCACTTCAGAAGCAAAAACAACTAACAAAAATGTTTGCATTAGCTCTAAATAAACTTTTCAAAGATATCATTTAACTTCTAGAGTACTTAGTAATAAGTCACTGTCCCATGGGGAAAATCTCATGTATGGTGTTCTGCTTCATTTTACTCAGTGAATAACCCTCTTTCTCTACCTGCACTATGGTTACTTAGCTCTTCACAAGTAATAGGTATTTCTCATGCTACATATCTGAGTAAATGATTGTAAGTATTTCCACAGAGGCTTTATCTGTAAAATTAACATCATCAGAACACGACCACCATAAACTCAACTCTCACAATAACGTTAAACTTGTAATTGTTTCCTTGACATCAACTCCCCCCCAGTCAATTATCTGGCCATCAATGCATTTACACACAGGATGTAAACGAGAGCAAAATCTGGTCAACCACACGGAGCTCAATCATCAACCTACTATCAATTAAAGATAATCAGATAATAATCAGTCTTACAAAAAAAAAGTTTCCAGCAAATAATGCAAGTCCATCTACAGAAAACACAGGCCTAAGAATAGTATATGAAGAAATGCACTCTTTGAGTAAGGTCCCCATAAACAAAAGCCTTTACAGCTCAGTGGGAGCTGACATCACTTTGAAATCTGTGTGGAGATGCAGAGGGCTGATGCATGAAGGAGAGATTGGCTGCTGGTTGATAGCAAAAAGTGCCTGTAGGCCAAAGATTTAACATGCTCCAATTATGAAATATTGGGCAGAAAGACACAGATTGCAAGGCACAAAAATAAAGCCAAGTGTGCCTGCATTTCCTAGGGGCTAAACAAACTACTGAGAAATACATCTACAGAGTAATATGACACAGTGACCCCATCTTGGTCTATCTTGTGTTAGAAAAGAACAGAAATCAGCACAGATTCCCCTGCAAAGCTGAACTGTGTTGCTGACATACAGCAGCCACCCACGTCAGGGGAAGTGCAGTGTGACCCACAAGCCTCTGATGGAACAGGCTTGTTTCCTATTGCCAATCACAGCAACAGGCACAGGGTTCCAAGTGCTCTGTTTTAGGTCTAACTACAATGGTATTTCTATTTGGCACCACTAAACTGAATGCTCAGTTTCTGTTATTTGAGGATACAGGCACAAGGGAACAAATATATTCCTCTTTATCTGCAGGCAGGCTGCTGGCTTATTGTTACCATTTAGACTTTATTTCCAGCCATCCTTTCCTGTAAGACTGCAACCACTTCTGGTGAGCACTAATAAGGCACAGTCAGGATTTGTACAATAATGACAAAAATCCCTCCTCAGCAGGATTTAAGAGGATAAGTCAAGTAAGCAGTGCCTACCTCCTACCAAAGCCTTGTGAACTGCCATGGTCAGATGCTTTCAGCAGCACCAGCAGATGAAAGCACCTGATTCCTGGGACCCTTGACCATGGAACTCAAACATGTCATCTTTGACTGCGTGCCAATAGCTCAGGGCAGCAGAAACTACACTATAAAGTAGCCTTGTAAAAAAGATCCCATGTAAAGTACCTATCCAAAAAGGCAGCTAGTCACAAGCAAAACCCAGACACTTCTAGATGAACCACAAACCATCTTAACTGGTGACCAAGTGTTACAACTGCAAAGTTCTTTTCCTTCCTCTTTAAAAAAGTTAATGAGAATACTCTTCTTGGTTGTAATATTACTGATTGTGTTACTCCAAACATGCTGAAAAGCCACAAAAGAGCCCTCTGCATGCACATGCAAAGAGAGTAATTGGATGAACAAAACCATGGAAGAAAACCAAACACCTCTTGCCTTGAGGAAAAGGATTCATTGTCTCTTCTTGGGGAAGCTATTAGATGTTTTATGAGCTTTAAAGCAGACTTTAAAGTGAAGAGAATACACTGAAAACCAGTACTTGCCTAAGACCCCTCAACAGCAGGCTCTAAGCATTTTACCTCTTGCTGTCTGCAGTTTCAATTTCAGCCAGGAAAGGTTGGGCACAACGCAGTTAACGTGAGCTTCCCAGTGCCCCACAGCGCAGTTTCAGGAGGCTCAGTCCTGTCCCAAAGCCATCACTGGCAAAGCTGCTGTGTAGCCCATGGGGCAGAACCTCACCCTAGCTTTCCACCAAAGGTTCTGGAGTTTTCTCCAAGGGCTCTCTGCGTTGTGTTCCTCCTCTTCCTGGCCTTGAGAGGTGCCCATCACAGACCACGAACTTTGAAATAGCACAGAGGAACTTTCCACTCCAGAAGCAGCACTGTGAATTTTCACAGAACTTCCAGGCACTTGCTATAGGTGCCAGAGAGACTATCAAACACTGCTGCTCTCTGTATGTTTCTGATCAGCAATGTGAGGCTATAAAAGTTTCCCTAACGTGCCTGAGTTCTGTAAACTCCTGAACTCCCTGTGCTTCAGTCTCATTCTCCAGTGCTCAGTCCCTCATCACAGACTGAATGAGGCTTGGTGAATCCCACATAAACAATAAGCAATAAATCCTGCTCTTTCCAAAGTGTAGTCCTAAGAGTGACCTGCAATTTCTTAGCCATTTCTCAGAAGAGGTGGAAGAAGGGTGCATACTCACACAGCTTAATCTGTGAATTTCTCCTTGATCCACTCTCCTAATGGTCTTTCTCTTCCTCCGCAGTTCACTGGGGTCCTTTCTGAATCTCCCACGAAAGCTCATTGTATCCGTAGGAATTAAGCAGCCAACAAATATCTGTTTAAAAACTGTGCTCCTTTAACCTCCTTCCTTCTGCAGCTTCAGCACAACAACTGGAAGCTGCATATGCTGTTCAAGAGGGAAGTAGGTCTAAAAGTTACATGCTGTATCCACAGTAACTGAACAGAAAGAAGAAGAATACCAGCAATAACTCATTTCTTCCTGTGAACAACATTCTGCTATTAAGGCAAGAGCGTCTCATTAAACCATAAATTCACTCAAGTCTCCACCTCTAATGCAAATCGAAATAGGAAGTTGTAGAAAAAAATGCTGCAAGTGAACATCTATCTTTGTCTCAACACCATGACATCCTTTCTCCTCACCACCCTGCCTGATCCGAAAGCCAAAACAGCTGCACTCTTACTTCATGTGCGTCTGCAAGATAAAAAAAGTCATTCACAGAACAGCCATCTCCTACAGAGCCCCTCGGCAGCTGGACCACAGAGCGCGCAGTGGCAGGTCTGTGCTGCCAGGGCCCAGGGCCATCTCTGCTTTTGGACCAAGGTAGCAGTTCCCCTTTCAAAGTGGTGTGAAACACCAATAAGAGGAAGAGCTCTGCAAATTCCTAAATTTGCACATAGTTACAAAAAGGGGAAAACAGAGAAATTCATGTATTAATGTTCAAAATACATTTTTGGCTTGTAAAGAACAGATTTTAGAAGTGTTCGTAACCGGCCAGCTAAGAACGTGCTTCCTTCACACCCTGCTCCCTCCCAGCTGAGGAGAAGTAACGCTGCCAGGCTGAGCCTGCTCCCCAGATGCCCCACACATGGGAAATGCCAGCAGCTCCCCTTGCCCACTGCCCCACAGAGGGCAATGCTGGCAGCACCCTGGCCAGTTAGAAGCCCTCACTCACTGCCTCAGAACTGCAGTGCCTACAGTAGCAGTGAGAGTCAAATTATTCTTAATTAAGGTAGGAGACTGACCCCATGCTCAGCTGCCTGAAGGCTGGCAGGGCACAAAGGTCTTTTAAAACTGAACAAACCCCCTCAGTGCCCACACATGTGCAGGCACACACACAGACCCTTTTCTTCTTTGTTCCAGCTGAGGATTCATCCTGCTGCAGCAGCAATGCTATACTCCCCTATGCACACAGCACTTACGAGGCATGCATTAGGTTTTTATTTTTATTGAATATCTGTGTGCATAGCCAGGACAAAGGGATAGTTTTTCTGCTTTCTCATTCTGCATTTTTTGCCAACTGGACAATAAGCATCATTCCCACAACTTGTTTGAATTAATTACTCTGAGATCCGCAGCTTTATCCTGAGTGTAATTTTTTTTTTCCTTTCCAACAAATAATTCTGAGTTCTACAAGCTCTAGGAACTCTTTCACACATTTCTCTAGATTACTACATTTGATCCAAAGTAACAAACCTCTGCAGGAGTTCCAAGGGTTGTTCCATATGCTAGGTTTCCATTTCAGGAGAGTAGAGACACTGAGCCCAGCATGTCTGACCTGAACACCGCAAAACCACATCCGTCTGATCAGTCGCTTTCCTCTTCCAAAGTTAAAACATGGTGCTACTCTTGAATTAACCCCCCATCTCATCATTATCTTTGTCATTCAGCTTTGCCTTTGAGAAGATCACCTCCTTTAAACTGAGTGCTACCAGCCTGCTGAAACAGATTTCACTGTACTCCCACTTCGTGATGAAAGGCATCTGTCTGGCACTAGGAAACACGAAAGACAACAGAAACCCTTTGCCAAAGTATGCAGACATATCAAGTAGCTGCCAGGATAGAAGCACAGCATTAACCAAGCTGCAATCACCCTTGTTTTCTCTCAAGCTACCACACTATCTCTACTGGAGTCCCTGGTGCCTCTCGTGCACACAGGGAATGCAGCTGCCAAGACCAGAGGTCCTTGCCAGAAGTTAAATTCAACGCTGGAACCATCAGCTCTGCTGGCTTAACTTTGGGCAGGTATCAGTTCCTCTCAGAGGCTCCTTCTCTTATCCACTCCTTAACTTAACAGAAGAAGCAGAGTTCCATCCTTCCTTTCCCTAGGAAGGCTCTCCTCAGCTTCCTGCCTCCCACAGCACAGAGGAGCCTTTCCAGGGTGCCCTTTCCACTGAGATAAGGGTCACTAGCACTTCCTGAAACTTTAATGAACTTGTATTACTCCAGAATAATAGAAAAGATGAACTTAGGTTCAAGTTTCCAGCTGGTTCTCATCCAGTTTACTCCACTGAGTGTCTTTTGTCCAAAAGATTTTCATTCCTAGTATTATTATTAATCTTCATTTATTGCCATATCTCTGGCAGATAGGAACAACACTAAAATCACTGTATTTTCTCAACACCAAGGCATTAAAAGGTTGAAACACTGAAATAAAAAATAAGCTACAGCATTCACAAAGACATATGAACAAAAATAATAGTAAACAACTGCAAATAAAGACCCCACTTTCTTAGATCTGTTTTTGATGCAAATCCTTCCTGTAATGAGGAATAACAAAACCATTCAAATGTCTAATAATGCTTTGTCCTGTAGCAAAGTACAAAGCAAACTTCATTAGCATCAGTGTGGCAACTGGACAATAAGCATCATTCCCACAAAAAAGATTTCCTAAATTTTCCTAAATTTTCCTCAACATTTCTCTATCTCTTCAGTTGAAAATGCCAGATAATTTTAGATGATGATAAAAATGGTCATGTTATGTTAATATGAATAAAGCTTCTGTGCTGCTTTTAAATTCAGAACTATAATGTATAAAGTGAGAAGTATTACCCATACGTCAAGGTATTCCAAGAAGAGAGGTATTTGGCCCCAGGAAAACCAGGAGCCTTGGTTTACATTTGTGAACTGCTGTACCCAATTCATAGAGTCAAAATAAGGATGCTGATGCCCTTCAAAAAACAATCTGTTATGTAAAGTAGTCAATTAAGTGTTTGATTGCCTTCTGCTCTGCTTTGTGGGACATGTTCATCTGCTCCCAGCAGTTTTCAGAAATGTATGAATATCCAGATAGGAAGAACAATGATATTTGAGATCTCTGCTCCAGTTAAGGAAAAACTATGCATTCCTTTTGTGGCAGAACCACTAGCATTTAATTTTCCAAAAGGGGTGACAAGTTCTTTAGTAACTTTTTAATTCCTTTTTCCTCCATTTCTTCTAGAGTTTCTCATTTCCCTTTTAGGTCTATTCATTGTCATGCTTCATTAACTTCAGTTTGAATTGCGATATACAGTAATATATAAAAAATACCACTGAACAAAACTAATTCACTGCTACAATACATCATGTGATCAGTGGAAAATGCATTTCAATAGTGCTTTGCTAGGAGCCATAGAAAGATACAAACATTCAGTTCCTAAAGTGTGTATCTTCCACATAAAAGACACCCCAAACCAGACAGAATATTTGGGCTTCTGTGTAGCAAATAATCACTTCACCACACTGGCCTTCTGCAATAATACAACCTATCAGCTCCAACCAAGAAGGATCAAGGACTGATACTCTTGTTTGTCACACTGGCATTTTTTTCCACCCAGATTTAGAGAAGGAAAAAAAAAAAAATCTCACACAAACATCAAACATCATAGCAAATTTCAGGGAATGAATGCTTCCCTTCAGCTCAGGACTTCTGTCTGGGAGCAATGCTGACCTGAACAAACAGAGTGCAAGTCAAAAACACAATCTTGACTTATGCCAGTGAATATACAAATAAATGCATAATCCTGACTCAGGCCTTTTGTTTAAGAGATTTGAGAAAGTTTCATTAACAAGTAAGAAAATTCCTTTTGCTAGAACAAGCTGCACCAACTGCATATTATGCCTATGCTAAGGTTAAATTCTGAAATTAAACACAAGCTTTTCATAAAAAAAACTTGTTTCATTTATAAACTAAGACCCCTGTGATGACAGTGACACTACCATTCAGAAAGTGTGCACAGCCTAGACCAGTACTGAGAGATCTTCTGACAACTTACTGTTTCACAAGTTGGCAGAGTGCAGAGAAGAACCTCCCCTGAATGCCTTGTGGCACTTCTAGCACTTCAGAGCTCCTGGCAGAACCACTACAATAAAGTTGTATATAAAAACCAGAGGATGCCAACACTGCCCAACACCCAGCCCCTGGGGTAGAACCAGAAACAATCCTGCACTCTGTGACCACAGTTACAGGTTGGCACTTGGGGAACATTAACTCAGGTACTGGGGAGAAGAAGAAAAATCATTCTTGGAAAGAGTCATGAAAAGCTCTTTATATTTCCCTTTTAAAATTTTAATATTTTCACATAATTTTCTTCAAAATTTGGAGGCGTAGGTGGTGTACTCATCTTCTGGAACCAGCAATGAGGAGATTTACACAGTTAATATCCCACAGCATCCAGGCAGTGCAGGTATACAGGCTGATGTTGCTTTTCATGTCTCCAGTGTTAATCCCTCAGCAAGTCCCCCACCACGGTCTGTGACACCCTGAACAGTGCAGTGCTGCCAGAAGCCAGTTCTGTGTTTGGACAAAGCCAGCAGGGTCAGATATTACACACTGTCCTTTCTGTGGTCAGAATGCTCTCTAGGACACTGATTGCACTGGGTGGCCACACACTGGATGTGTTTTTTTCAGATATGACTGTCAAAAATCTCTTAATGGGACTGTGAGCCTAGAGCTGAGGTGACAGGGGCTGGACACCACACGTTCATCTTACCTCCATCGTCCAGGCATCGGGAGGAGAGGGTGCTCTGGAGTGGTTTGGGACTGCACCTAGAAATTGCACTTCCCAAAAGCTTCATGTTGGCCAGGTAAAGCAGATCACTACACTGGGGCCAGGGACAGATAAGTGCTTTTTACTAGCACCTGACACAGACAACAGAAAGCACTAGTGACCTCCATGCCAATCTCTTTGTCAGACTGAACATTCTCTCCTCTCCTCCTCCCCCCACCAAAAAACTCCCAAATCAAACCAAAAGGTCATATTTTGGAATTAAATGCTCACTATTGATCCATGAACATTTGAACATGTCCTAAAAAAAAAAAAAAAGAAAATATGAAACCAAAACAATGTAAACAGAGAGGTAAAACATTTGAGTTAGAAAAATTACATCTAAAGTAACCTTTTGCAAAGCCTTTCTGGTATTGAATCAACTGAAATTGAATGACATTGTTTTTTTGAGAAATATGACTCCACCTATGGTCTAACAGCTTAAGCTGATACATCAAGCCTTGCATACAAACACTCCACAAAGCCTTTAGAGCAGCTGGTGCTTGCATTTTGCCCACACATCCATACAGCTCACTCTGACCAGGCAAAGGGCTGGGAATCCATCACAGTTAAAACGACATCAGCACACAAGGCGAGCTCTCCAAGGCAGGGGGACGGTGCCCCTGCATAAATACCCATGAAAAACAGCCCTTCTATCTGTCAGAGCTCTGCTAACAGATCTTTCCAGACAGCACTCCCTGATGTCAGAGACTCTGCCTGTGTCAGTCCATCTCTGTTCTTCCCAGGCAGATCAGCATGCTGATCTCAGCGATTCCTCCCTCTGTGCCTTCACCTTCTCTTTGTGCCCCAGCTATCAGTGCACTCACACACAACACGTTTGGGAGGGGCTGGTGTGTCTCTGCCCTGCATGCAAGGCTGAAACAGCACCTCCAGCTGAACTGGTGGTGACAGAAGCCATCCACAGGTTGTCTGTGCCAGTCTGTGCCTTGCCAGAGGGGTCCCTGAGAGGACTGAGGAGAGAACTGGGCAGCTCCCAGTTTGATTGCCCACACAGCACCCAATGGCCATTCCATCACCTCAACATGCCCATGTAAACACAAGGGCTGGCTTACAGCCCCTAAAGAACATCCTGCTGTTCTCCTGTTTGGGAAGCAGGCTTGGCTGAGCCAGAGGCAGTCCCTCCCTGTCCCCCAGCCTGAGAATGCTGCTCCCCCTGCACACACCACCCTGTTCTCAATTTGCCACCACCACGTTTCTATCAGCTCACCCTGCAAGAACACTGATGGAACAGCAGCATCATTTCAGCAGCTTTCCAAGCTGGAAACCCACCTGCACCTGGCACAAGTATAATACATTCCTTTGCCACAAGGCTGAATCAAAGTGAAAATGGCCCTGGAGAACCTAACGAAGGTCTGATTTACAGACACCATCACCTCAGCTCTGTGTCTGCTGCTGCTCCTCTCCTCCCCACCAGCCCTGTGGGCAGAGCCCCGGGGGGAGCACAGGGAGCAGGGCACTGGTTCTGTGCCATGGTGCTGCCAGCTGGTGCCCTGTGCCAGTGCCAGGCTGCCCGGGCACTGCCCAGGGCACAGCTGAGAGCAGCCATCCCAGGCTGCTGCCCCAGCCTGCTTTGCACAGCCTGGGGACAAACTGGGCTGCACTTACTCTCCGTAAGCAAACAAAATGCTGCCTCTTACACCAGCAATAGGGTTGGAAGAATAAACTTCCCACTAGCAATGTCGTCCTGCTGATGGGTACAAAAGCAAAATATGCAATTACTTTAATTTCTTCTTTAGCTTGATCCATTGGGAAATTTCAAACAAACATTACCCCTTTTGTTTTCATCTACTTGGACTGGAATCAGCCCTTGATAGCAACACATATAGTGATGAAGGGACAAGAAAGGTGATTAAATAATTTAATCGTCTGAATTTACACTATCTCCAGACATGAAAATGCAGCTGTGCCTTTGGCTCCTGTTGCTTGCTTTTCTGACTGTAATTTTAATCCTTTTTATTCAGGTCTATACTATGCTGCAAAAATGATTTTTTCTTTTTCTTTGCCAAGAAAAACCTCAGATCAGACATCTGGTTTATAAAGAGAATCCACATTTTCACCCAATTTTCCAGCTGGAATAACTGAAGCAAAAGGAGGCTGGGCAACTCCCTCATCTACTCAAGGTCACAATCAATATCTACAATGCTATAATATTGATGTAAAATATCCCAGAATCTTCTTTTTTCTTTTTTTTTTTTTTTTAACACTAAAACTCTCCTCCATACATGTGCAAGCTGACTCTACAATCATTATTATGTTTGCTATCATATATTTGTAACTTACATTCAATGTCACAAATTCCTGTATATCCTCTTCTAGTGCCTGTGGGTATCTTAAACAATTGAGAAAGCAACTGCATGTAATAATTCATCATCTGGATCCTATAATTGAAAGCTAAATAATAGCATTTTGGAAGAGAAAAAAAGCACACAAATTTCAAAAGCTAATAAGCAAGATTATTTTCTCATTTTAGAAAAAAAGGGTGTCAAGTATAAAACTCTGCAAGTCAGATTTACGTTAATTAAATTTAGTGTGTGGAAAAGAGAGAAGTACAATTTGCACCCTTTTGACATTGTCCTTCTCTCTCCTGGAACACAGAAACTATAACAGCATCATCAAATTGTGCCAACGTCTGATATGGTATTTCTCAATCTGACACAACTTTCTGTAAACCCAGAGAATTGTTTCACCTTTCCAGGCCTTTGTGTTTAATTTCTTAATTAAAAACTGCTTATCCTGAGACTTAAAAAATATGCAGTCTCCAGTATTACCAAAATAAGAAGGCAAAAACCACAAGGAAAATACCCAAGTGGCAGTGCTTAGCGTCCCTGAGTGAGCCCATGTAAAGTCATTAAAACTACACGTAACCCAACCTTGACCAAAAAAAGAGATAAAATGTAATCCATCAAATCCTAGTCCTTCAGTTATCCCATGCCAAATTTCAGTTTTTGTAAGCACGGTCATAACTTGTAGGATTTAAACCACATCTCTGCACCTGTGTCTGCAGGTGCTCAGGCAGAAATACAGAACATGGTCAATGTAACAGTATTTCTCCTGAATACCCTTTCAATCTGCACTCATGCAGGTTCCCAGCCTGAGACAGCATCAGCATATTTATTAGTTCTCAAAGGCTTTTCTCTCACATTTTTTTTCAGTCATTCTTCAAATCTATACATTTTGTGGCAAGGAAATTCACTTTTAGTGTTAATTCTGTACATTTTTTCCCCAAAACTTATCCCCTGTAAGTTTTATTTGATGATCCCTAGTTCATCTTCTCTCACTTTTCTGAGAAAAAAACTGCAAGCAAAGTCTACATGCCTCTGACCATTCTTGATTTGTATGACTTTCATCATATCCCCTGACACTTGTTTTTCAGGCCAGTCCAGGCCCAGCCTTTATGTACAAATGTAGTCATGGACTAATTTTGCTGATCCTCCTCGCCCTTCTCTGTAATTTTCCAATTCCAGTAAGTCTGTCTGAATTCTGTGAGGTATTAAAGGCCTCCCAAGAAGCTGCTATAGAACACTTCTATCCAAGGATAGATCAAAAAGCAAAATTTATTTACAATTTCTTAGTGAACTGGAAAACAGGACCAAAACAATGTCATTCTTAACACAGTAAAGCTGCTCTAAGCTTCCAGGTCCCAGCCCCTGCAAGGCAGAGAGCTGAATCATAGTAATTCCTCTCCCTTCATCCTTTCTGGATGATTTTCTCCAATAGGATGAATATAAGCCAGTATTCCTCCTCTTGTGTTTCTCCTCACTCCCACATCTTGTTCTTTGTCATTAAAACTACATGTACACGTACCCAACGCAGACACAATTGTTTGCACCTTCACTCTCGTCTTATATCAGCCCTAAACTGGTCACTGACAACTGACTCTGCACCAAGAAGTTTTTTGTTTTTTTTTAAATTTGGAAATTTTGGGGGCGGGGTTAATATGGAAATTCTGGAAAGTCCAAAATTCCCTTTTACTGGGAAATTGCTGGAACATCATGATTCTTGGTCCTATTAAGTGCCACTTGAGCTGGAAACAAAAGAATTGGTCAGGAAATCAGAAACTAAAAGGTTAACTTCTGATTTCCTACAAAAACACACTACAGCCAGGAATAAACAAGCCCCAGAAAAGGATGTGGATGGGAAATAAAGCAGAGTTTGCTGCAGCTCCGCCTCACTCAGCTCCTTGTTCTGCCTGAAAACACTGCAGACACGTCCTGACTCAAGGAACAAAACTGTTTTTGAAAATATTTCCAAGAAATACAGTTGTCTTTTGAATACATTTTACAAAAAACAAAGTTTAGCCACCAATTCAGATTCTTTCTGCAGGCTCATGTAACTTAAAATTGCCTTTGAGTTCGTTTAAAAAGGAAAAATTGGCAAGCACTTAGCACGTACAAAAGCTTTTGGCAGCTTAAAAATACTGTGTAAAGAAACTTCTCAGTGGTAGCTGGTACAAACTTTTATGTCAATTCATCTCAAACATTTCATCTGGGCAGGTCTGTTTTAGTGCATTCTTCAAGAATTGGCTTTTTTATACAGTAAAACGTTTCAGAATTACATTTTATCAACTGATACTTACAGTTTCATTTAGATTCAGAGAGGACAGGCTAAAACACATTGGTATAATTCCAGGCTTGGATTCACTTTTATCTTTTATATAAAAAGCAGAATTAAAGATGTGCTAGTAAACATTTCTATTAACTCCAAATAGTTTTCAGTTCAAACTGTGTTTCTGAGTATTCTGTATATTTCCATACATTCTACGAAAATATTTTGCATTTACAGATGAGTTTGAGGAATGAGCATGCTGTGTGTCAGAGCTGCTTGGTCAGAGGGTTTCTGAACAAAAGCAGATGACAGATGCACAAACACTCCAGTCATGAGTCCCCAAGTGATGTCTTTGCTGCACTGTCAGCACAAACAAAATCAGGTGCTACAAGGGACAAATGGTCATCATGAAGAACCAGATGCATCATGAACAACAAAATATATTGTGCATCTGCAGTACTGGAAAGTGCAAAGCAACAGTGACTTTTTCCTGCTGGATGCACCAGATTCAAGGTTGAGATTGCTTTCCCTTTGACACATGTGATGTTCACGTTCATCTGGAGGATGTCTTAGGGAGCACACGTCCAACCCCGGCAGCAGACAGCAAACAAGGGACTTGGTTTCTTTCCTAACAGCCCAGTTAAAGGATAAAAGGAGAGCCAACTGCAAGGTTGAAAGGCCAAAGGAAGTGGACAATCCTGGCAACAAACATCTACTAGGTAACTGCTTAGATCACTGCACCTCCTTAAGGGCTGTGCCCTTGCTTAAAACCAAAGAGCTGACAGTGGTCAACAGCTGGAGGAACTCGAGCACTGCAAAAGCCAACCAGTCACAGCTGGAATGAGCAAAGTCAGGCTCAAGCACCACCAGGCAGGTGGAGAGACCAAACAGGCAGCTGGATGCATTCTCTGGGGAGCTCTAGGGAGATGAGAAAAGTCTCCTCAAGCTCGTGGGAGAATGGGTTAAAGACAAGGAAAGGGCTAAGGCACTGAAAAGGAAGAAGTAGATAGCTGTGTGAGCACTTTTTATTCTTTAACTTCAAGCCATAAAAGAGAAGGATCCAAAACTGAGAAAGAATAGGCCCAATTCCAAGAGTAGTTTCTCTCCAGAACTTCTCTGTAATCTCATTAAGATCAGATCTCCTATAGTGATGGCTGCAATGCATGTTTGCACATAATTTACTAATGGCAGAAACATCTCAGACAATGGGGGAGCATCTGGTTCCAGGAATCTACATTTCAGTAATTAATCACTTTACTGCTAAGGCTTATACTCTGCACAAGCTAATTTTAGCACATAAGTCACAACCTGTGGAAAACATTAAGGTAATAACACCAAACCTTTACTTGCAATGCCAAAGAAAGTCGTGAGTGACTAGTGGCACGATGTTCAACTCTCAGCATCCTCTTTTCAGAGCCAGCCACTGACTGATCCAGCAAGGCCACACACATTTTCCACTCTAACTTCATGATTTCTTTTTTTTGAGGAGAGAAACATGCAAGCAGCACAGAATTAAACTTCTGATCTGGTTTACTGCTTTAAGTCAAAACCTTATTCTGCTGGATTTGCACTCATTTAACTGACAACTGAGTCTGGCCGACTCATCTTCATGCAAGTATCAATACTAATGAAAAGAAAATGAGCACAGCAGTTGACAGATGAGAAGTGAGGAAAAACAAACACCAAAGGCATGAAATATTCAATTCAATTGGCTCCATACACTGTACTCAGAGTGATCCCTGAGGCAGTAAAGTCCAACAAACATCACAATGGCTATTTTTCATTGAAAACCACACACAGAGAATCTATTATTTTTTAAGCTAACCACAAATTGGCAATAATTATTAACAGACAGCAATTGTAAAGTAAGATATTGCACACAGTTTCTTTCTCTTTAGACAGAAAATAACACTTTGTTCTGAAGAGGCACCACATTAAAAGGATAATAAAAGTACATTTTATAGAATATATTTACTTACAGAGTTTAAAATAAGAGAAATGAGTGAGCCCCAGAACAATGAGGTAACCAGTTTCTGTCTGACTGGAAATGTGTGCACACATGTACAGCTACCACACCTTGGCACAGGAGATCATGGCCCATGGCCTGAGCCAGCTTCAGCTGGATTAGACTTGGAATAGTGCCTTGAGATGATGTCAAACCCTTGCCACCCAAAACATCCTGAAGCATTCATGTGACTTTTATTTCACTATTGTGGTATTCCTCACTCCAATCACGAATTCAAGCCTTAATTCTTCAATGAAGTGATTTGAAAGCTGAAAGTCCAGGAATGGTTCCCATATTTACTTGACAGTCCATTTTCCTTCACCTTCCTTAGCTCCAAATACTCTGAAGATAACAAGACTGTTCCTAACGTTACTGCAGGGAACAAGAGTTCAGTTCAGTACTTCAGCAGGTACTTTAATTTTTGTTTTACTCATAAAAGTAGAGCTGACAGCCTCAAGCAGGCTGAAATGCTGCTTAGACTTAGCAACTAAATCCTGTGTCTCGCCTTTACAAACCTCTCTTTGGTTAAGAGAATCAAAACCATTAGCCTCTGTTTGTCCAGTTCCCCTTCCACTACAGGAGCCATTGCAAGCTGGAGCTGGTCTGTATTCACCCCCAGAATGACAGGAGTCACCTGACAGTCATGAAGCACTGCTGCCTTTCATCAAAACCCTGTCTGACTCAGGAAATGTAATCTAGAAGTCACAATCTCTTGAGAGGTTTTTGTGAAATCAGGTGGGAATCCCCATGAGGTGCAAGAAAAAAATCAAGAACAAAGCTACCCACACCAGGTTTTGCAGCACACTTAATTTTACACTGCAGGTGCATTCACAGTATCTACTCATCCATTCAACGTTCTACCACAGCTGATGGCAGAATGGTTGAGCACCTGCTATGAAGAGAAGTGACTCCTGTTACCACATGATCTTGCTTTGCTGCCCAGAGGTTACAGAGCAACTGAGATTCCCACATACACCAAAACCAAATACTTCTGATGGATGGAAGAGTATGAAGCATAAAGATTCAGAGATATAACTCTGTCTCTCAAGAACAATGAAACTTTGCATAACGTTTTTGTCTGAAATGTGCTAAAGTGAAATTCTGGTTTATTTAAACTAGGTTTAGAACGAGTGTATTAAGATTGGTGTTGCAAAGGAAAGATTTCATGGAAGTGAGAAATATCAGGAACAGTTCTGTTGCACTCCATTCAGATTTCCAATCCATGCAGGGGACGGGAATAGAGTGTATTTATGCAGAAATCAAAGCAGAAGATGGTTTTTAACTTTGGGAAGGAGGAGATGGAAGAAGGGCAAGGGAGGAGAATTTAATATCAGTGAGGAAGAGGCACACTTACTGTGAAGTAAAACCAAAGCTTTTGAAAAAAACAAGGTGGAAGGCAAAAAGCAGCATTAGAATATGATATCTCAACAAAGCTATGGGGTGTAGCCCTCTAAAATCAAATATCTGACCAAAGTTTAACAGCAGCGTGCCTACTTAATTTCAGATGAGAAGAAATGGCATTTCCCACTTGGCTTCTCTCTCATCACTTAACTCTTCCTCCCTTACACACTGTCTTTGCCTCAACAGCTCTCCCTCCCTGCAGCTTTTCCTTTGGCAGTACTTTTGGTTGGCCAGCGTTCTCTGAGGGCCCCGGTGTCTTCATGGCTCCCTTCCACACTCAGCATACCTCTTCCAGGGCACAGCTGTTTCCAAGCTAAATCAATATCCCCATATTTGTGGCCAAAGGCCTGAAATGGACTCTGGACTCAGCTATATGCATTTAAATCCAGTTCAGTGCTGCTCAGAGGATTCTGCATTGACAACAGTGGGAAAAATAAAGCCCAGCCCGGCTCTCAGGAAGGCAGCCAGCAGTGAGTTAAGGCCAGGGCTGAGGGCTGGCACTAATATCGTTTTCTGAAAGCACGAGCTTAATATACTGTTCCTTTGTGCTCTTCTGGAACCAGCTGCAACTCCCCCTAATTCAGCCGGAGAGACCCAGTCTGCCAGAGCCGGGGCCAAGGACAGCGAGAGCACGTTCAGATGTGAGTGCTGCTGCCACCACGCTGCCACTGCCCCTGCTGCCAATGTCCCCGCTGCCACCTCCCCTGCCAGCCAGAGGCTCTCCAGCTGCCCTGCCCATCTCCAGCTGCGGATCCCTGCAGGAATGCTCTCACTGGTAATGCAAACCTGCGCTGTGCTGGGAGTGTGAAGCAGCATCACACAGGGATTCCTGCACTCCTCCGGCTCCACAGACTGCCTGTGCTGCCCCAGGCTGCCCCCTGTGAGCTGCAGGCAGTGACAGTGCTGCCAAACTCGGAGGGTGCTGTGATTCTGTGACCACCTGCTCCTCAGCCAAGACACCGCAGCAGGTTGGATCACTGTTATCACCACATTTCTGTAGATATTAACTATCAGCCTAACCCACTCCCACAGCCTGCTCAGTACAGTGCCAGCAGCAGCCACACATCCCAGTACCAAAACCTCACTGGGGGAAGCAAATTATTTCAACAAAGTCTTGAGTCTGGAACTCCTTGTGCAGCCCAAGATGTGCAGAAAAAAAACCCCAGAGAACTACTCTGAAATTATACCTAAAGGCTGCTGGTTCCAAATACACACATACATGTTTTAGATTTCTATCCAACACTACACTGTCTATTGACAGTATGAAAGAAAATACCTCTACTAAATCCTGTGTGAGATGCATTTCAAATCAAGTCGCCAGAACTTCAAAGATATTACTGTGGTTATTTTAGGTGGTTCCTCCTGTGTCTAGCACTTTGCAGTTGAATCTATGTTAGTATCTTAATTATTATTTAGTGTATCTTTTCATTATAATTCATTCAAGTATTTAATATTGTGATAAACACAGGAGAGACACAAACAAATGCAAAACTTGTGCTCACAGGTGACTTGGTGCATGAGCACACCACACCATACAGAGCTTCAGGTTACTACAACCACAGCTCCTTCAGTTCCAAAATCCCAGACTAGACACATCACTGTGACCTTCTTCTTAACTACCCTACCTTCCTCCATATGATGATCCAAAGAACAAAATGATGAAGGGAAATATGGAAAGCTTGCATTTGCTAAAGGCCACAAAAGCTGGAGCCAAGCAGAACTGCAGAGCATCACAGACAAAACTGTGACAAATCAAGCATGTGAGTGCATAGCTCTGCCTGTATACGTGCCTGTGACACAGCACTGTGCCTGCAGATGGCCAAAGCCTGAAAAACCTAATTTTATTCCTGCTTTTCTTCTGTTTGTATTCTCTCTTTGTATTCTTGGCTTTAATCAAGCTCCTCTGCCTTTCGATAGGTCAATTTTCTTCTCTCTTACATCCTAAATTGGGACTTTTGTCAAAGGCATAAATCACCTTCCCAAAGCAGTCTCAAGGACTGCGACTTACAGAGACTTTCTGTGCCTCTTTAAGTTATATCCTACTCTTTCAGGTAGGCATCACTTACAAATGAATAGCTTACTTCTCTCTTTTCTCCCTAGAAAAAAGAGAATAAATTCCTCATATAGAGGAGAATGTTTTCATCGCTTTATTCTTTGAGCCCACACTCTTCATAAGCAGTCATAAAAAAATCTGGTTAACACATTCATAATAATTACATTTCACACACTGTCATATTGTACACATAGCTGCAACACTAATAAGAAGAGAAAGCAATATAAAACATTGCTCAGAGTACCAAAGTCAGATAGAGAAGATTTGCTCTGTGGTAAAAGGCCACTTTTAGCACCAGCTTTTCTTGAACCATATGCATACACTAAATGGTACTGCAGCACTGAAGAATGAAAACAGACCCACATTTTCTCCCCTCTCTATATAAGAAACTCTACCCAGAGCCACAGCTGCTGTCTGAATGGGTCAACACCAAAACAAATCCAACATCTTTCTGAGGAGCAGCAAGGGACACTGTCCTTGGTGCCCAGGGGAAGGGCTGGCAGTCACTGCACTCACTGACAGGTCTGAGGGGCACTGGGCACAGCACACAAAGATGCAAAGGTAACAAGAACAGTGGCTAAAAATGACTCTGAAGCAGAACTGCATTTTGTGCATCACTTACTACTTCTCCTCTTTATACTCTAATGTTATTCATTTATTCAAACTTGGGCCTGTTTCTGTTCCTGCTGAGGTCAAGTGCTGAAGTGGAAGTTAAGGTCAAATAAACCTCCATATGCTTACCGTTGCTTAAAAATGTATTACACATTGAAGCTTCTGACTTGAGCTAAGAAATTTTTGAGCTTTTTTTTTCCCATTTTGCAGCTTTGGGTAATCTTGCTTTGCAAAGACAATCCTTCCTCCAAGACACTGCAGGAAGGGAACACCTTTCTGTTCCCAGGGTTTAGCCTCCAAAGGGCTCTGCAATTCCCCACCATTTGAGTATACACAGGCACATTCCCACATTCAAAACCAGCAGAGTCAGAGATCGTGCAATTCCCAGGGTTGGCACCCATTGACAGCACTCATATTGTAGAGACCTTCAGGAGAGAAATGCATACAAATTGCATGAGTACACTAAATTATTGCAACTAAAAGTGGAAAATTAACGCAGACCATACAACAAAACTTAAGGAACACAGTTCTGGAGGTAAACTTCAATACTAGATGATGGAAAATTCTCAAACCTATGCTTCTGTTCTCTCTACTGCTTTTAGAAGAGTAAGAATCCATTTACAAACTAAGTGGCCAGTGAAGCAGCTTGGGCAGCATTAATGAAATGAATATTGCTGTGTTCAAGCTAATAAGTCAGCTCAAATTACACTATTTTATTCAAAATGCAAACCAATTTTTACATTTTTATGTAGTTTATTACTAAGGGCAGGAAAGCTGGGGGTGGTGGAAAGTAGGATCATATCCTCAAATATGCTTTGCTCTTATCACACAAATCGCAGCTGCCACAGTTTGTAATATATTGCATGAAAACCCCAAAGAATGACCTACCAGATAAAACTCAATTTCAAGTCACAAGTTCCAAATGCAAACCATCATCTTGAATGTTAGTGCCCCCCCTTAAAACACCAAACAGCTCTACATAATCCATCTACTTCATTCTCTTCCTTCAGGCATCTTCCTCTTCTCCTTTTTGTTGTGGAAATAGCATGTACAGCCATTTGCATTCACTCTAGAAAGGTTTTTAGTACCTCAAACCTCACCATCTCATAGACTTATTTTGAAAGCCAGTTCTTGCAGACATGCTCTTAAAGGTACAGAAAACAAGGGTCTATGAAATCACTGTCACTGAACAAATTGATTCAGCTTGTACACAGTATTAGAGGTTGTTTGGACACTTACTTTGCATGTCTCTGGCAAATTTCATTTCATCCAAGAGAAGATGACACACAATAGTAATTGACAGAGAATTTACAGTTTTCTCTTTCTCTCCCAGCTCTGTGGATCCAGTCAAGATCTAAAACTAATGATTTATCTGTCTTGCCTAAGGGTAAAAACAGATTTCTTAGCTAACAAACTGAAGAAAAAAAAATTTCTCTGACTAAAGACATCAATCCCCACTTTCTGCAAGAACCAGAATGTTAGAAATACCTACTGTGATGCCTGAAGGCTTCACACAGTGATTAGTAGGTAGCCATTAAGCAATAGCTGGAGGCTGTGCTTGGGACTTCTTTCTTTCCTCACAGAGGAACCCACAGCATCTCCTGCTTGGAGTGCCACTGGCAAAAACAATTCCTAGAAGAATATTCTACCAGGATGTTCCTCCTCAGCGACTAACAAAGGAAAATGGGGCAGATCCCTAGAGCTGTTTACTTGAAGCATTTTAGGGTAGACTGCTGTTCTGTCTGATTCAGGGTTGCTTTCTATATCAAGGCAGTGCCAAGATGTTACTTTTGCTACACACAGGACAGGCAAACTTGCAAGAAGAAACAGCAGAGCCTGGTGACTTCAGAAAGCTGTTCAAACTGGAAGGCAGAGTTTATCTCCTGAAATCAATACCACAGGCTCCCACTTTGAGTAGGACACATACAGGCAGTGGCACACAACCTACAGAGAGGAAGACCATTTCATCTGAAGGCATGAAGAGACAAAATGCCAGATCTTCAGCTGCCAGGAGCCAAATGATCACACCCAGGCCCACCAGTGTACTTCTGGTATTTTACATTTTGAGATTTCCTCACCTCTCTTCTTGGGCACTCCAATTACTCACTGCCCTCAGACATGAGCACTGGGGAATCTCATTTGGATCAGTTTAGCTCCTGGCATCTGCACAATGTGCATAATGACACTGGGAACCAAACACTTGCTCATCTACATAGTTGCCTCCACTGTAGTATCCAGACATAAACCTCAATGATCTACAACAGACCCAGGGGAAAAACTAATTTGTTAGGACCATAATGTGTTTTATTAAGGCCCAGTAGCCTCCAGCTCTCTTTATCACGCTGCTCTTTCAAGTAACATGAATTCAGGTGGAAACAGGACCATCCATTCTGCCACGAAGTGCTTTGAAGCAGCACTTCTTTCTCAGCTTGCCAGGTTTCCACGTCATTCCTAAGCCTAACTATAAAGTTTAATGGCAAATTCATTTAGATATTTACATAATTAACTGTTTCAAAACAAAAGCATGGAAACAATACACATCCTGAAGAGAAAGATGTGTCCAAAGTCAACCTCTGCCCAGCAGCTTTCTTCCAAAGCACCTGCCTGCACCTGCTCCAGCACAGGACAGGGCTGGACCACTGCTCCTCCTCTTCTCAAAGGGACTGAGAGGGAGAAAACAATCCCACAAAGCTCCTGGGGAAGTGCAGCCCTTTGGCAGAGCAAACACCATGTACTGACCACTGACACAGAAAACCTAACCCCCTGTAGTACAACTGGGGGATGCTTCTGAGGGGATCTCGGAGCCCACATCCAGCATCAGGTAACAGACCACCTTGACCAGAATGCCTCTCCTTCCACAGCTCCCTTCACACTGCAGGGTAAAGCCCAGGGACCTTTGCTCTTGGAGCCCTGATCTCACAGGACTTACCACAAAGAAGCACAACCCAAGCTGCTCATGAGTGTTTCTGGGTTTGGCAAGGCTGGCACAGTGTTTGCTGCCACAACTCCCAAGACAACCCTTTTCTTTCAAGGACTGAAGTAAGTTACTCAGATGATCCATACTCGGATGTGCTCCCAGACATTTCTCACTTCATCATGTTTGAAATTACTACCAGGAAGGAGACATTTATTTGTTTAAATGCTGCTGAGGTCATTTATTTAACCATTAAGTGGAAGGAAAAAAAGTTTATTGTATAGACATAGACACTTTTAGAACAAAAGAAGCTCCAACATCAGATTCACAATGATGAAATCAATTTCCTTCCTCCTTATGACCATGCAACTCCCCCCTGCACTGGACAATACCCTCAGCTGATACATAAAGCACTGCTGAGATTGGGTCCTTGCTACTATTGTTGCCATGACTGCACCACACACCTCTCCATAAGCAGCAATGCTCTATTCAAAACAGCTGCTCAGGACAGCTATTAAATGATCTAACCTTACCCTTTACCACTAAGTTACAGCCCTGTGTGGGATCAGAGTATCATGGGAGAGCACTTTGAACTTCATCAAAGCTCTACCATTTAAACAATATAAATGAGTGTCCTGACAAACTGACAAAAATACTATTTTCAGTGTCTTGGTAATTTTTTACCAAGTGAGAGCCACAGAGTAACAAATCATTGCCACCTCAGATGCAAACCACTCCAGGGTTCTGGAAATGCTCACCATATGTGTATTTGTCAAAGAAGAGCAGTAACTAGGCAGTAAGTGTATTCCTCATTCTGAAACAGTGACTTATAATCAGGAACAACCCTGTCACTTATTTCTAATAAACCTATAGCGCTTATTATATTCCCATCACAAAATAAAAATTTAATTCAGGAAGAAAATGACACTCGAAGACCGACAGCCTTTCAAGCCTCCCTTCATTAAAGAACAGAGGCAACTCAGTAAACTGGAAAACTGTGATCCAGCAACATTTTACTGCTGCAAACTGTTTGAAGCAAAGATATATGGGAGTTTATTTGCATATAACTTAATATGAAATCCAGCTGCATCCTGGGTGTAAGTAAAGATTTTTGTTGTTGTTGTTTGGCTTGGCTTTTGACTTTGTTTTTGTTTTTATGATGAACAGACTTAGCAAACATTTCCTCAGCTGTCTGCTGTTTGGAATTCCAAGTCTGAAATAAAACATAACCATGCTACTGGCTCCAGCGCTGCCTATCTCACAAACAAAACCCACCAACAGTTAAATAACAGAACATTTACTTTACACAGAGCTTATATGCAGCTTACAGCTTCACCTATAGAGTAACATTATAGACAGAGCAGATCTACCAGCAAACTACCTGAACTGACAAACTGCCTGTCAGTGCTCTATGAATACATAGTCAAAGGAAAAAAAAAAATAATCACATAACATCTGTAATTCTGTCACCTCTCTCTTGATTAAAGTATGCCATACCATTATGATGAGAGTCCTGGGTCTGCTCATTTCATCATCGCTATCCAGAGGCAGAATTTCATGTGACAACTCCTCTCGTCGTCGGCGCCTGCAGATATGTGGACAGTTCCTCTGTACCACAGAACGAAAGGCTTGGAGCAGAACAATGCTGGCAGCACAACCCATATCTGCATCCTGAAGCCTACAAAATAACTTCTATGTTTATGCTATGTTTGAAAAACAGTGGCTCCTTGTCCCTGAAAACAGCCTACAGTGCAGCTGCAGCCAGCTCGCTCTCCAATCGCTTCCTTGAGCTCAGATCATCTGATCACAACCAAATAGCTTGGATGCAGACAGAGGAAAGATTTGATCCACTGAAACAGAAACACACGCAATATTACGATGCTTTCCTCTCCCTCCCTCCCTCCCTACTCCTGAATTCGCATGAGAAAATGCTCTCCCTCTCTTGTACAATTATCCGCCTCCTCCAATTCCAGTTTCATGGAACTGAAAGTATTAAAATTCCCAGTTCAAAAGAGCCAGCTGTTCATTAAACACACACAGAGGCTTCTACGGCAACTGGCTGGATTAGTTTAAATACCTTTTTAAAAAAGTCCTACCTAGCAAAAAAAGCCAATATTTGGAAAGATGTTAACTCTCATTACCAGCACTGCTGGATTTAAAACATTTTGCCTAAGGGTTTTTTACCACACACACACACAAAAAAAAAAGCTCACAGGGGGATTTGGGCTACAATGTTTTCACCACTTCTTGCAATTTTCTGAAGCACAGCAAGTTCATTTGAGTTGTAAAGGTAACAAGTGGCAAAAAGGCAGAAATCTGTGTGCTTCATCCAGCTCGGGCTAAAACAACTGTGGCTCAAGGCGAAGCAGTGGCTCTGAACTGCCTCTCGAGAGTGGGGCTGCTTTGTGTCCCTACACACAACCTTCTGCCTTCACAGAGAAACACCTTTACACCTGCACAGGAGCAGGGTCTCACCCTGACAGTGCTGACCTTCCCAGAAAGGGGAGAGAGGAGGTTTCTGTGTGTTATCAGTGGGTCCAGCTGGGGGAAGGTGCTGCTGGCAGCCAGCACTAACAACTTGCCTCTCTGGCTCCTGCCTAGCAAGTCATTCAAAAGGCAGGCAGGGATGTTCGGCAGTCACATGGCTGACCTGGAAACACAGCAAGCACTAATGGGAGAGTGTGTAAGATAATAGCACAGGAGAGGAAGTTAGCACTAAAAATACCTACAGAAAATGGATTTCTCCTACACATTAGGAAAACTAAGAATTTCCAATAGGGTTTCCAGAGCAGCTGCTTTTAAGCTAATATGTATAACTTTATTATATGTGCACCCAAAACCATATTTACCTTGCATCAAAAGGTTTTCATTTCTATTGAAGGCCATGCAAGTTTTGTCATCAGTTCCCACGGGGGAATCATCAGCTTTATAATGTCTGTTAATGAGATATTTGTAAATAATATCCTCTTCACAATCTCAGCCAGGAACTGCACTGAAAACTTTCCATGGAAGTACTTTTTCTGGGCTTAAGTAGAGTTTAATTGCTCAGCAATCTGGCAAAAGACATCATAATTCAAATGAAAGCATTTCCCAGAAAAGGTAAATCCTTTAGACCTGTCCTTTAATAGCAACAAACTCATCACCATTATTTCTTGCCTTTATTTCTTTCGAGCAAAGAGCTTTAAGTGCATGTGGAAAACAGTCAGCAGCACTGGCAGGCACTGCACAACCTGACCCCCAGCCCTGCCAATGCACCCACCCTGCTCCTCCCCCTCGGATGCTCCTGGCACCCCCTCACACTCTGGTGAGATGTCCCTGCCTCCCCAGCAGCAAACCCTGCAGAGGGGGCCTCCTATCGTGCTTGTCAGTCTGGCTTTCCTAATGGGATTACAGGGGCACAGATGAGTAATTCCTGCACCAATTCAGCAATCCTGCTGCTGCTATTGTTTATGTTTTCATCAGCCCCCTGCCTACTCCAGAGCTGCAGCTGACACCTTGGCCACACTAAGGATGCACTTGGCAGCTGGGAGACCTCCATTCCTGCTCCAATTCCAGCAGCAGCAATAAGGGGCTGGGTAACATCTGTTGCTGGCTGTTATGGCAACTGCTCTGCTACCTTGGGGGCTGCTAATGCATCTTCTGTCTGTTCAGCATCCTCCTTCACTCAGCTGTGCTCAGGTGGGAGAGCTGGCAGCCTTTTGGTTTCCACAGTGCAGCCCAACACTATCACATGTGTGCATGCACGTGTGATGGAACAGCACCCTAGGGCTCCACCCAAAGCTTCACTTGGCTCTCAGTGAAGAATCCCATTCATTCCAGGGATCTTTGGATCACTCTATTCACTGCCAGTGGCCTTAGTGACTTCGTTACAATTACTTGTGGATTAAGCTATTATTAGATACAAGAAGAAATGACACGGTCTTGGCTTTTCAGCTCTTTGGAGAGAAAAATGATACTTGGTCTGAAAACAAGAGAACTAACAAGCCAAAGCCAGCTAAAAGTAGCCTCCAGCTCTTGATCAAAATTCAAGAACTGAAAAACAGCTAATGCACAGGGGAAAAGAAACCACTGAGGAGCTAAAAATTCCCTTCTGTTTCAAGGAAATCTCACAGAGGCATGATCTATCATTGATTGGAAAGGAAACCTCCCAGCCCACTAAAAATGCCTGGACACACACAGAGTATCAACAGCTTTGTTTTACAAAGGTAGGGATCTCATTAGCATACATTATGTTTATACACCAGTTATCAACAGTGTTAGTTACTCTTACAGTGAAGCATTCAGCACTATTTTGTGTTAATTAGCACTTTAATCCAGAAACAAAATTCAGTGAAACCCCCTGGGACGCAAAATACTCCTTTGTGCAAGCAACTCCTTAATTCCCCATTAGGAAGACTTTGGCAGCAATGCTGGGCTAAGGAATATGCACACTGGAAACCTTCCACTGCCCACTCTCACTCCAGTCTTACCCCCCACCCATTTCAGCTATGCTGTGCAGACATGTAACATGCATAAACCAGCATGATGGTTTATGGGGACAGGCTGGGAAGGAGACCACTAAAGGCAACTCAGTGAAGAAAAGGAAAACAAAATTAGATAGGCAAGACAATTGTTTTAACCCAGAGAACTTCAGTGACCCAGTCCTCAGCAGCTCCAAGAGCTGGCTCTGTGTAGCAGCAGAGCTGTGCAGGAACAGAAGTGAGTCACTTGCCATGTCTTATGAAGTCCATGATAAGAAAGCAGAGTTCAAAGGCATCTGTACCCTCGAGCTTACAGCTATTCCAGCCTCAGCTTCCACATGAAAGAGATGCCAGCTCTGCAAAAGGGCAACCAGGGCCTGAAGAGACAAACTCTCTCTCACACTAAGTCTGGAGCAGACAGTAAACTCCTTCTCCTCCAAGCACTGGGTTATTTCTCTTCCACAATATTCCTGTATTTCTGTTTCTGCAGGCTGCAAGACGTTCTAAAGATGCTACCAAACATTTTCTTACACACCTATTTCATACCTCATTACCACACCACATTAAAAGCTGTTTTCCTTCCCACAGCTTACTTTATTCCTTTAATTTTCCTTTCTCTTTGTGGCATTTGAATTCTTGTGATCACAATAAACAGGACACAACCTATTGGTATTTTGGTCTTCAGCTGAGGGATTTAAAGAGGAAGGCAGAAAGGCAAGTGTTGGAGAAGATCCTTTAGTGAGAGGAGTACTTGTCGAATTCAACCACTGATCCTCCTTCCACCCCCAAAGGAGGCTGTGTTCTTCTCAAGCAAGGAGGATGGCTGCAGGTTAGAACCCCCATTTGCCATGAGACCTTTCAGCTGCCAGCATGACCATTTTGTTTGCTTGGGGTTTTTTTAATCTGGAAAACAAGCTGCCTCTCCATGGTATTTTTGCATGGCATATACTGAGAAGCTCCACAGAAGCTCTTGTAGTGTGACAATCTGAAAGCAGCGGTGGCAGGTGAGCACAGGAGCCATCAAAATGAACAGGAACACACCTGGAACTGCTTACAGTGTGTTTAGTCTGGCCCACAGAAGCCTCAAGCCGTTAGCAGGAACTAAAGACAGCACAGCAGTACAAACAATAAGAACTCACTGTTACAAATGATAAGGCTCATGCCACCATTACAAGTTACCAAAGTTACCATTCCACATGCATCACATCCTGGTACAGATGATGAGCAGCTCCCCAGCAGCACATAAATAACAGAAGTGGCCAGAGGCTGTCACAGCTCCACACAAAGACCCACAGTTTATAGCAAAACTTCTCTTAAGTTAGTCCATACAAGTAGCAGATAGACATTCGAAGCAAGATATGATAACAAAATTACAGTCTCTGCCTTGATGCAAATGAGGATCACTCACATTCTGGAAAGCTAATATCTCATTCCTCAACACTTAAATATTTATCACCCACCCTTTCAAAACAAAAAGAGCTGATACACATTTTCTTAGCAAAGCTCTTTGTCTTCAGTATTTGTTTTCATAAAGGCTTGGAAGCACTTGTAAGGAAAGCAAAGGGGGGAAAAAACACACCCAAGTTTGAAAGACTCTTATGCTCTGTTACTTCAAAAAAACCAGGGGAATCCTAACCAGCCCCCAAGGAATCAGCATTGAGACCCAGATCAGACAGGTGCAGTACTCCAAGAGATGGTCTTCATGGCACACAGCTCAATGAGACAAACCCTCATTAATGGGCTCTTTTCCTTGCACATTTTCTGCATGAAAAGCTATAAGGAAATGAGGAAAAGTTATAAGTACATATACCTGACTACAAGCTCAGGTCTTTCCATGCACTTTGTTCTTATGAATACAGCCTTAAAGCAATGTAGAGGATGCCATGGTAGAGTAGCATCTCTCACTGCCACAGAGGCAGCAATTCCAACACACCTCCTGTTCTCTGTCTGCTCCCAGTGGAGGTCTGGGGGACTACAAGAATCCACCTTCAAGGAGCTGTCCTGTCTCCTCTTTCCAAAAGCTATGTCCCAAACCTTTCACATCCAGCCCAGAGGCCAATAGGAGGCTGTGCAGGGCTAGGCTGAACCACTGCTGCCACACGTTTTGAAGGAGGGCACATTTCCCTCAAAGAAAGCTTATGCAGTCACAGGTGCCACGTGCCATAAATAGCATCTGTGCCTTCCACTCATAACATACCCTCTTGCAACTCATTTCAAAATATCCATACACTGTATCTTCAAGAGTTGCTGCAAAAATGGCCAAATGACGGAAACACTGAGGTCTCGAACAGCAGAGGGGGTGACTAAGAGTCAGAATACACAGGCTTTGTAACTCTTTTGTTTCCACCAGCTGCTCCCTAGTGACCCAGGAGGTAAAAAGCAGGTATTTACTGCAGTAACTGGTCAGCACAACTCCTGAACAATTTACGTCTTTTTCGTCTTGAAAGCGTTTCCTTCTCACAAAGTTATTCTCCACCAACACCAACAATTCATAACATACAAGTTTCAGTAAGTAAAAACCCCACGAATGAGAGCACACGGTTATGACTGCTGAGAGGCGCTTGAATCATTCAGCCAGCTCATTTCTGCACCTTCCAGCAGCGAGCGATGCCGGCAGCCCGCAGGAGCAGCGGGGCCACCGGGCGGCGATGGCCCCCCGGGGGCGGCGATGTCCCCCCGGGGGCGGCGATGTCCCCCCGGGGGCGGCGATGTCCCCCCGGGGGCGGCGATGTCCCCCCGGGGGCGGCGATGTCCCCCCGGGGGCGGCGATGTCCCCCCGGGGGCGGCGATGTCCCCCCGGGGGCGGCGATGTCCCCCCCGGGGCGGCGAGGGCCNTGTCCCCCCGGGGGCGGCGATGTCCCCCCGGGGGCGGCGATGTCCCCCCGGGGGCGGCGATGTCCCCCCGGGGGCGGCGATGTCCCCCCGGGGGCGGCGATGTCCCCCCGGGGGCGGCGATGTCCCCCCGGGGCGCAGAGCGCGGTGTCTGGCACCCTCTAGGGAGGAGCACACGAAAGGCCAACTCACAGCCGCGGCTCCCCGACTTCACCTGCCGAGGTGGAAACAATCGCTACAGACATGGGAGGGGAGGAAAGAAGCCACACAAGCACAGAAATAGGCTTCTCACGACTGCATGTGCTAGCGCTGCCTTTCTCAATATCCCTTTGCTCTTTCATGTTGGTGTCTGGTGCAAAGTGTTACACACACGCTGTGTGGATGACCCTCAATTACTACCACACTGTACCTAGCCGAAATACAGGTTTCTCCCCCATTAGATCTTACAGCAGATGGCAGCAACAAATTGCAATCGCTTGACAAATAAGACACAAGTTATAAAAGACTGGTGGAAGTATTTCCAACAGGCTGAGGACAGAGGCTGGTCTAGAATCCCGTATCTCTGGAGCTTCAACCTCAAAGAGGTTTCTCAGAATATTCTCTTCACACAAAAAGTGAAATAAATCTGTAATCTGCATGCAAGTGGTTTCCACATTCCTATTTTCAACTCAGGTGAAGCATCCTGCTGATTTTCAAGAAATTCCTCGCTTTGACAGGTAGTATTCCACAATTACAGCCTTTGTGAGATCACTGGGATTATTCTTAGATCAAGGAAAACAGAGAACTGCAACCCATAGGCAGTGATGAAAACCTCCTTATTTCAATGCATTTCAGTGGCTTCTGGATCTAGCACAGAATATTCCAAAAAGCAGCTAAGAGCATTGTTGTGGTTTCCTTAAACATGAAACGGGAAAAGAAATCTTTGACTTCAAACCAGGAAAAATAACTACTTAACCTACAAAGCAAATGTTTGTTTGTTTTTAAAAAGAACTTTTATTATCCCATAAAACTCTTGGGGAATGAACTGGAGCTACCAAAACTCATCTTTTCTTTGGCACACAGTTAAATAAAAATGTAACATATTAAGATAAACTCTGTGAAGAGTTTTCACCAGAAATTATAACTCTGGCTGAGCTCACACTTTTAAAGCAAAGTTTTAGAGATAAGTCACAACATGAAAAAAAAACAGTCACCACCCCACTAGCTCGCAAAAAGAACTGGTAGCAAATGAACATTCTCTTTGAGAAAGAAACATTTAACTTGCACACAGCCCCTCAAATGGCATTATCAACAGCTTATCCTGTTTCCAGGTGGCCTCCATTTCATTAGCCCAATGGGAGAGGGTCTGAAAACCAAAACTGGCATAGAGGAAAAAAACCCAAAACAGACCACGGTGCCTGTTTTCACTCTAACATGTTGGTTTTGTGACCCTCCTTACATCTGAAGCAGAGTGCTACTTGTCTGTTACCTGTCACAGTCCAAGATCTCCATGACATGCATCATTTCCAAAGCCTTTTGTCTGGATGTTTCACACATCAATTTTAAAGAACAAAACATACCCAGCTACATGGGAAGATGCTGTTCCCACAGAAGAGCAAATGCATTCTCCATTTGCTGCCCTGGCACCAGCCCTGCTGCTTATGGAAACACTGGAAAGAGAACCAAGCAACTGGGGGAGACGAGGCAGGAACATGCCTCAGCCAGCCCTCCCAGGGCACACAGTGACAGAGATGTCAGCGGCCACTAACGAGGTTTTAGGAGTAAGATGTGGGTTTGGATGAGGTGTCATTTGTACACCAATGTTCTCCCTGCTGAATGGCCTGAACAGCACCACGATTTAGCAAACTACCACTTCTTCTCTAAAATATGATCAAAGGCCTGAAAAAACCACTGCAAAACCTCTCACCCACATCCGCAAGCTTTGGACAAGAGTCACAGAAACCCTTATTGCTGACTTCTCATCTTCGGGATGTGCAACCTATTCTCTATTTCTGTAACAGCCACAGCTCGCCATAATCCAAAACTAGTATTTCTGTTCCAATACAGGCTAGAAATACAGAGCAAACACAAATGGAGACAGAGAGGCTAGAGTTACTTTCAAAAAGGCCACTCAAATCTGGATTAGAGCAGAATTTTAGACAGTGATATCTTGGAAGAAAATGCATTTCTTATTCTAATTTGCCTCCAATCCAAGACAGCGACATCTTTGTATTTACAACCCAGCTAACAACTATAACAAAACCCAGAACTGCTCCATAACCAGAGCACTTTCAGCCTCTAACTCTTTGAAAAGATACCTCTTTTTCAGGTCATAAGAGAGTGGGCAAAGAAGGTATCTCTTGGCACTCCAATCTACTCATACACTTCTTTCGTTTTCAAACAACTCACTTGAGTAGGAAAAAAGCACATGCCTTAACATTTGAGGTAGGAATTTAAGTAACATAAATGAATTATTCTTTTGTTTAATGTTTTTCATACTGTTTAACAAAGAAAAATTAATGGTTCACAACCAAGAAAGAGTGGAATCAGGTATTAAATGAACAAGTCAGAGTTTAAACACAAATGTCACGGATTACACAGGACAGGTTTAAATTCAGGCCATACCTGAATTTCGACCTGTCTAAATAAGATAAGCTAGAGAAGCAGGACTGTATGGATTGCAAATATACACGGTAAAAATATTTTGGGAAATGAAGTGTTGAACTCAGTGGCAGCCTGGATGGCATCTTCACCTCAGTCACAGCCTTCCAGCACGGTTTCCCATTATTCACTCTATCAGCACTTAGAATAAATACCTGGGAGCTAAGCATGTTTATTTGTCTGCATGAAAAATGAAAAAAGAACCCAAACCCCACCATTTTTTCCCCTGCAGATGAAGTCAGGCCAGAGACATACAGTCACTCATCTCTTGGCTCCCCCTTCTGATATCCTTCCTCTCTCTCAGATGCCAGACTGACATTACAAAAGTAACATCCAGCACCTTCTGCCTCTGAGTCAACACTCTGCATGTGATAGAGGTCAGCAGCAATTCCCACCTGGTCCTGAACATGCTCTTCACAGAAGGCTTTTGGATTTTCCAGCCAAGAAAGCCCTTTCCAAAGTCCCTCACATAAATAACGGGCTGTCCCAGGGAGCCAGGAGTTTAGCTGCCTAAAGCATTCTAAACTAATTTAATAAGTTCTTAATTCAAAACATCAAATGTCTTGAAGCTAAGAATTTCTACTGCAAGCTGGGCAACCAGCAGCTGAAAACAAAGGAGGAAGAGCTGGAAGCAGAGGCCAATACCAAAATGATCATCAACTACCAATATGACACTAGCACAAGCAGAGTTCAGTGTAGTTCTGGATATCATGCAAGGTACCTCTGGCAAAGGGAGTACTTACATTACTGTGTTTAAAAGTAATGACATGAATACCCTGCTGAGACATCACTGAAAGGACAGAAACAGGCCTGGCCACCTTCAAGAATGAACCAGCTGCAGAACAGACCTGCCAATGTGCCCAGAAAATTAATGTGGTTGCTGTGTCCAGTTCTCAGATTCCCAGCACAAGTCCACTGACACAGAGGATTGAGTTCTTTGCAAGATCACCAAGACAGACTGAGGCTGCAGGAAATGCTGAGAAAAATACCTTTGCCCATACTAAATAAATGAAGGCTGATGGAAAACCTTGCCAGTCTCATAGGGTACAGAGAAGAGAGAGGCTTTCCACAGAGACAGAGCAGCAGGGGATGAGGCACAATGAACAGAACACATGTGACAGTGGACATTTCAATTAAATATGGTAAAATAAACTTTTAACCATGAAGGGTGGTCAAACACAGGACCAGGGCATCCTTGGAGAGTGGACAAGGTCCTGAGGAACCTTATCTCTCTGGAATTGCTTTGAACAGGGAGCTGGACTCAGAAACCTCCAGAAGCTCTTTCCAAGCTGTTGTTCCATGAACCTGTAAAAACACAGCTTATTCAGCCTAACAAAGCAGAGCCTGAGTTTGTGCCCTCTTTGGGACAGCCCCAAACACAACCAAAGCAGAAGCCTTAAACCAAAGGCTAGAGGTGATGAACTGGCCATTTAGGCTGTACAATTTGTCTTCTCACAAGGCTCTGCTTCTGACCTAACCCAGAAATGAACAAAAGAGGCTCCCAATCAGGCTTCTTTCAACTCTAAGTCGGTTGTACAATCCCTGCTTATTATTTCAAGGCAATTTCACTTTGAGGCACATGCAAAGAGTTCAGCCAGAAGCAAGGAACCAAAAGGAACAATCTCATTCAATTTCCGAGCATAAGCTTCTACAGCTGCAAAAGGGAAAATTAGCCACAAAATGTGGACAAAGTAAAAAAAAAGAAATGCAAAGGAAAATCTGTACGTATGGGGCCAGCAAAAACTGTGTTGTCTCAGGTGCCGCTCTCCCATCACCCCACTCCCCCAAAATACAGCAGCTGCAGATGTATCCTTCTATCTGTAGAAAAGATCCCACAAGAAGAATATGGATTGTTTCCACTAGCAGTATAATAATGTGGCTTCAGATTCCTTTTCTCTTATCAGTGCCAAGAATCCAAAATAAAGAAGCTAAGAGTTAGGAGTCTGAAAGTTTTTAAGGCTATAAATATTACAGAGCTGTCTTGATTTTTTTGTTTGTTTACATATTACTCAAAAAACCCTACCCAAATCTGACAGGTCCAGGGGCAGCCAGCCAAGCACCTTTTCCCTGTTTGATCATGTCAAGTATCACCTAACCATGACACCTCTTGGGCTAAAGCACACAGGGCAAATTATTAATTTCTACAGAGAAATCCACCTACAGGGAATCTTACTGGCATAAACATCAGCCTTCACAAGACAAGGAAAGGGATCTGTGTGTATATAGTGCCAGACACTGTAAGAGAAGTTATCTTCTTGATTACAGTGTGGGGGCTGATTAGCCCCAAAACCTTTCCTTTCTTAGCACATCTAGAAGCTCAGGGAGGCTCACATTCCTCCTGCTTTACACCAGCCAGGACGCCCAAGCTGCACCATGGAACAGTAGAGACCACCCAGACAACAGCATGGAAAAGAGACAAGGTCCCTCAGACACTGCTCACTGGGATGTTGTCACCCTTTCAGAAAGGAGCAACTCAAACACAGCTCCTCACACCACGCCCAAGGAAGTGCCTGAAATCCACAGCTTTGCCCTCATCACCATGGAAAAGAAAAAGCACCCCAAAAGGCAAAACAAAACACACCAACTCAATCAAAAAGCACCCTGCCCCTTTTAGAAATAATATTGCTGGGCTTTTGTCACAGCACAACAATGTGCTCACTATATCAAACCAAGTAACAGCTATTGTAGCAGCTAATGAGTGACACTGTCCCCTGGACAGCTTTTCTGTACAACATGTGGTTTTCATTTTATGTCTCTTGTCAGGATTTCTCTCCCTTTCTTTTATTTGACCTCCAGAAGATAATAAAATCATACAAAATCTAAAACTAACGAACCTTACGTTTCTGGTATCCATTAACATTCACATCCACAAAGCTGTTGATTCAACAAAATACAAAATAAGCAAAACCAGGCCAATTGTAAGTTGTTTGGCCTGTATTTGTTAAGTTCTAACACAGTCTCTATAAACATATGTCTTCTGGTTGGTATTTCAGGAAGAAATCCTTAGAAGAATAATATTTTGATTAGTAACATGTGTGTTTTGAAAGACTAATACTGAACTCCAAGGGAGATTAAAATATGAGTAGAAACTATGAGCTAAATACACATATGTGCAAAGAGCTTTCATTCTCACTGACTGAAATGTCTGGTTACAAGTAACTTGTTTTTATTATTGAAGTCCTAATAGCCTGTGCTATTGAATTTTTGTAAAATTAACTGATATTTATGAAAATATCCTGTTCTTACAGAACCACTTAAGAACATTGCTTAAAAAACCCCCAAACCTAGTATATAACAGAAATTATGTCATTCTCTAGATTATTATGACACATCTCAAATGAACTTCCAAAGGATCCTTGCAATTTTAGGTAGTACCTGAATGTTGACCTCTTCTCTTTTTAGTCTTTCAGGATCTCTCAATCAAGCAGGAAATAGAGATCAGCCAGATAGTGTTTTTTTCAAGAAATCACAATTATTTACACTCAATAGGTATTGATTTACTTCAGGGCATCAAGCAGTTCCCTGTGTGCAACATGCAATTAGGTTTTTAAATAGATGACCAACTTCCTAGACCACCCCCTCATTCTTCTGCTGACAGCTGGGCATTCAACAGGGTTATGTTCTTAAGTAGTTCCAGTAGAAAAAGTACAAATGCATAAGTAAATTACTTAATGTTGCAGAGTACACATGGGAACTTTACCCTAAATTGTTTATAGTTGTTTCTTAAGGAAGCCAACAGTCTGGTTGTCTGTGCTACCAAAGCTTTCCTTAGAACATGTGAAAATATGATGTTACATGCAGATTCCCTTTAAACACATCCCTTTTTCACACCAAGGGAAAATATTCTCAGCTTTCTCTTACAATTCAGATGGAAATTTAAATGCAGAGATAGCAATTGTTCATTTCTGCTGAAATTCACTCCAATATATAATTAGTGCTGTAATTAAAGTTAACAATCATTTATCACTTTCTGTGTAATGTTACAATTATTTCATGGTAACACAGAGTTGCAGCCAACAGAAGAGCTCCCACCTCGATGTCACTTATGCTTTTGTCAAGCAGCTGAGCAAATTAGGAACAGTTACAGCTAAATACCAAACACACAGAGTCAGGCATAAGGGCAGACTTGGTTACAATTACTCACTCTCAGTATCAGCGCTTCACTCTGGATTCACACTAAATTCAACACGACTGCTCTTCACAAAAGATCAGGCTGGCAATTTACTGAGGAGACTGCTGGGGCACAGTGTCACTGTATATGCACAAACACGGGACTGGAAGCCAGTGCATTTCCAGGGACACACCTCGAGATGTCCTCCCCCCAGCACAAATGTGTCTGCAGATCTCAGCTCCCTGGGAAGCAGCACCCTCTGGCTTTCAAATCTCATCTATCAGCATCTGATTTGAAAAAACCACAGGTTTAAAAGCCAGCCCCAATAGACTGGTGCACCCTGACAGGAGGTACTACCCTAACCAAAACATCCTGCTGAACCAGGGCTCACACGACTGCCAGCCAAGAGGAACAGGCAGGGGGAGAGGTTAAGAGAGGTTCACCTCTATCACACAAGAGGTTGGGTTGGAAGGGCCCTTGATAGCCCTGTAGCCTGCACTTGCTTGGGGTCTCAAAAGATAAGGACACAATTCCTCTCAAGAAAGTAATGGAGAAGATGGATCTATCATCCTATTCCAAATATAAATTTATCTGAGGATCTGGGAAGACATCAAATGGCACTACTATTATTACTTGAGTTTGGAGTGCTGAGGAACCTGGCATCTGCTTACAACATGGGGCTTCAGGAAGCTCTAATCTGATCCAGAAGAGCAAGCCACACCAGTGTGAGCCCATACTTTAAAGGCAAATCTAATCTCACTTTCCAACTTGATTGTGCAGACAGAAATCTGATGTTACACTGCAGTCAAAAGAATTACAGCATAACTCTGTATTTCTTAACCAGAACCTGTTCAAACTACTTAAAGGAACAACTACATTTAAATTTGGCTGTCACTGACATCATCTAACCCACCATAACAAGAATTGCTGAAGCCCCAGATGGGTTAATATTTATGAGAAAGTCAACAGAACATCAAACAGAACAGGAAACAGCATTTCCTGCCAAACTGTCTAAAAGCAGTCATACCGTTAGCACTGCACTTTGCTGGCTTTTATTCCTGTTATCTTACAGACAGACATGAAAAAGCTAAAAAATCTGCTAAGCTGAGCCCAGGCTAACAGCAACTAGAAGGTATTATTCCTTAGTCATGGCTCAATTTTTGTTTCTTTTTGCACCCTTATTACAGAAAAAAGTATTTGTTAAATTGTCCTTGTTAGCTAATGACAGCAGGATGTGTTTGGCATACTGGCTCTGGGGCATGTCTGGAGCTCTGACACTGACAAAAAAAGTCAGACAACTCACATCTTTTTTACCTCATAGATGTTAACAACAACCAGCTGCATTGCAAACTATGCAAGGTGAGTTCAGGATGTGCTGCTGGGATGATGACAGACCCAGTTACACACTGAGCAGCAACCCCTCATTCACACAGCTTTCACACCTCAGTTTTCAAGCTCTAATTACAAGTCATTTGCTGACTCCCATTCTTGATCACACAAAATCTTCCCCCAAAATAAAGAAACTCAAGTTTCTTATCTGAATCCATGACAGATCCTTTAAGATTAGGAATGATGATCTGAAATACACACTGGGAAACTGTGGAAGAAAACAGATACCCAGAAGCCTTAGGGCACAAAGACCAAGCAGAGCAGCCCTTATACCTTATTCTACCACATCTCAGTAGTCATCATCACGGAATTTAAATCCAAAGTTCTTGTCTTAAAACCCCACAAACCAGGCATGCCTTATTATTCCAATAATAAGGCATGATTTTAGCCCTATTTACTTGAGTCAATTTTAAAATATATATAAATCCATTGATATATTCACACATCACAACATGGAGTTGTCTTCTGCACTACACTGAACAGGGAACCATTGCTTCCTTTGAGGAAACAGACAGGGAAAGTTCTTCCAAGAAGAATCAGTCAGTACTATTGGAACTATATTTCATCTGGTGAACAGTCATTCAAACAGCACCTATCAATACAAACCCATGTGTCCAATGCAAAACCTCACACTAAAGCCACAAGAGAGACCTATTACCAAAGCCAGAGGCTTTCCATGGCCAGTTTGGGGGAGAGAGGCAGGGCTGGACAGAGCAACCCAGGGCAGCTGCTCAGCAAGGAGAGGAGCAGAGAGATCACCCATTCGCAGAACTGGCAAGGAGCATTCCTGGAAGAAGTGGGTTTTAATGTGGCACGGATGGCAGGCAAAGATAGGGTGCCTGACACAACTGACACACTGTTCCCTGCACAGAGAGGCATTAACAGAGGCTCCAGGACAAGTGGGAGAGGGACACAAAGCACAACAAGGATCCAGGACTGGAAGGGGTGAGGGCAGCAAAGCAGAGAGTAGGCAGATGTGAGAATGAAGAAATGAAAGATAAAATTTAACTGCAACATACAAGCCATGGCTAGTGGTTTTGAAGGGTTCTCATTGTACGAAAAACTCGAGGAAAAAAAAAGGAGATTAACTTCATATTAAGGCATGTAAGATAATCGTGTTCCACTGTACTACTGCTCATCCTCATAGCAACACAAGTAACTCATAACATTCACCTGAAACCTCTCTGCAAACAGTCTTCACCTCACCTTTTCTGAGGAAAGAATACATAGAAGGCAAAAAGCATTTCATTGCCAACATCCCCAGCCATCTGGAACTATCATCACTGTATAACCCCCCAAAAAAACCCCCAACCATTCCATCTTCTTCCTTTTCCAAACCAATTGGAGTTAAACCACTTGGAATTGGTGTGTTACATGAGCTCCATTTCTTTTAGAAAGCATACAGAAACAGGGAAACAACTGGGTATGCAGTTGAAATATAAAAAGGAGCAGCACGTTTCTGAAAGAAAAGTAATCATCTACCTTGACTACAATTTTTTTGTTGTTTATATCAGGGATTTCCTAACATTACTGTTAAAGCACAGGTTATTATTTGACCAGGAAAGCCAAATTTCTGTCAATGGATCTCCTGAATTTCTGTTTTGTAGGTTCTCCTACAAAACCTCCAAAACAGTTTTCATTGATACAGGGGAAGCTATGAGGATAAATTCATGCAGCACTAAAGAGACCAGTATAATTCAACCCTACTTAATGTTGTACGACTTCCTTTCCATCAGTGTTCACAATTTTAGCTGTTTAATGAAAGGGTGTCAGCAGAACAGAGGCACTGTGCAATCACACTGCTCAAAGGAAAAAACAACTGTTACTCATGTAAAAGGCAACTGTTGCCCAAAGTGAGATGCAGCTTTAGAACAGGCAGATGCTTATTAGTGACTTGCTTTCAGAGGAGAGCTGTGCATATTTCATGTCTGCATTGCTTCTGTAATTGCTCTCTATCCACTGCTCAAAGTCCACCTGCCACCCATGAATTGAAGGGGAAAATGTGTGCCTATATACTGACAACAGCACAGATTTTACTATGCGTTGCAAATATGTGAATACAAAAGGTATTCATCTGCCACGTGATATTCTAGAATAAATATCAAAGTCTGTTCATTACTGATTTTAATACTTACTCATCACTCCCTTTCTCTCTGCACACAGGATCAGAGGTGTGATCCAGGACTTGTTTTCCCAAGGTCTCTCCCTGTCAATGTACTGTTGTGCACTAGAACAAACGTTCATGTATTTTGTTCCATATAGCTTAAAGTTCAAAGCCACAAAACAGGTCTATCACAAGGATGTCCAAATTTAGGCCCCTGAACCACTTTTGAGACTTGAGACCACTTGAGGCTAAGTAACAAAAAAAAGAAGAAAAAAAGAGAAGCCAGGAACAAGGCTGTACACTTGTATCTTCAAAGAGAGACTGAGATTGCTACAAATACCACAAGTTATTTATGGCCTGTGAAATGCAAGAGGCATTCCTAACAAAAGACATCAAGCCTGGCCTGTGCCATGGTACTCACGCAGCAATGGAGAAAGCTCTTTCATGGGACAGGCTCCAAAGATGACTTATTATCTAAACAAGCACAGTCCAATCAATAGCCCCCAGGCTGACTTCAGCCCACCACTTTCACTCAAAGACTCAACAAGCTCTGAATCCTTTCTCCTGCACCTACTCACAGCATGGAAAGGAGTGCTGTGTTTGCTTCCAAAGGGGAGAGAAGGGGGATGTGGAGGACTGGCATCCTGCCCTCCCTCAAACTGAACATACATTTTGCAGTGTCTGGGTACAGGCAGCCTTTCCTTCCTCTATTCTGTTGACTTTTTGGCTCAGACTCCCCCCAGGGCTGCCAGAGCTTGCATGGGACTAAGAGGGAAAGAAGGCAGGGAGTAGAGAATGGGCAAGGAGGAAGCTGCAACAAGCACCTCACAGCAGAAGAACGAGATGGAAAAAGTAGTTTAAGGCTTGATTGGTAACAAGTTTAAGGCCTGGTTAAACACACCACTGTGGCCAGAGGATACCACAGCAGTCTTCCTCCTCCCTCTCCTCATGTCCCTCTGCCATGCCTATGTTCTGTCCCAGAGCCTGGCAAAAACTCAGGAGAATCTTCTCACACTTTAAAAATACATTTTCTTCAAACCATGTCGACCTCTGCCCCTAAGCCACAAGAAAAACCTAATGCAGAACAAAGATCACTAAGGAATTTGCATCAAAAGACACATTAACCCTCAGCTGAAATGTTCCAGGCAGCTTTTGGATAAAAGATGCTTCTAGGCCTTGACTTCTGCCTGTAAATTAGAAGCACACTCCTTAAAATTATCAACCTAATCATGGTTATCAAAGCAGGTACATCTAGCATGGTCAAGAAATACATTTAGACAATGACAGTTTAAAAATTAAAATCCAAAGATAATAGATTTTCTTTTTGCTATTCTAAGCATTCCTAGTCACTCCACTTTCAGAGTGTATTTCTGTATTACTCTTGTTGATAAACAGTAACACATAAAAAAGGAAACCTTTTTTCCCCCTCTATCATATCCAATTCAATTGCATTCATTAAATTTCATTAGATCTACATCATTTAATTTAGGTCAACATGTCAAAGTAACCTAGGATCATGTTTGCTTTAAGTCAGCCAGCATTATTGTCCTACCTGAACAGCCCATTTCAGACTCAGTGACAGAACTGCCCTCCACTTCCTCCACACTCCATGAAGGAAAAAGCAGGGAACTACACTGCAATTAAAAAAATCACTGCAATGCTGACAGCATACTAAGCTTCTGTACAATGAATATTACACAACTGCACAACAGCAATAAGGGGAAGAAAATCTAGCAGTAAGTTAATTGCTATTTATTAATGAGTGCATCAGTAATTTAAAATGTAATACAGTGTATCTTTCAGCTTTTGAGGTTTCCTTTTTTTTCCTTTGAGTTTGCAGAGATAAAACCATGTTTCACAGAGGCAGCAGAAGACTCTGGTTGCAGGGAGGGATCCATCTCCATTTCCCCATATTTTCCTGGGACCCCAATGACAATAGCTGCAGATCACAATGCTGTTTGCACAGTATGAACCCACACACGTCACAAACATATCCAGATTTCCCCATCTGATGTATTTTTATACAAGTTTAAAGAACATCTATATTATGTCATATCAAAACATTGCACTGTGTTCCAAAACATGCAGTATTTGGGTTCCAGCTGAAAAGTAACTTTACAGTACCCAAGTAAAGAGGCTGGATGTTGACTCCCAGAGTAAAGCTGGGAAGGAGAGGCTGGGCAGCACCACCTACCCCCAGTGCTCCCAGGGAACTCTCTTCCTTTGTAAAATTTAAGGAGAAAAATGCAACATTGACCTCTTCCTGTCTGTATCATGAGGAAAAAACTACTACCAGAAATGACAAGTAATCTACAAAAAATGCATTTAAGCAATGCATTTAGGTTGTGATTATGCATCATTGACATGAAGGAGAAAAAATAATAGACTACTGCCTTAAGCACCCGAACTAAAGCATAGAGGAGGGGTAAGGAGACTTGGGAAAAGGAAAGGAGAAAAAGCCTCCCCAGCTCTGGAAGGCTTCACTGACACACATCCCCATTTAACACTAATGCAGCTCAGTACCCTCCTATTACACGGCTATTTGGAGCCTGTGCTCTGCCCAGAAAGGAACAACGTGAGCAGAAGTCATTAACACTAAGCAAGCACACAAAGGACAGGCAGCCTTCAGTTTCCTTACATTTTACAAGAGAGGGAAAAATTTGCCTGTGTCAGAAATGAGAGGAGTAGGGGGGGACTATGAAACCAGGCAAATTATTCATCCACATGGGGCAGGACAACCTGTGAGGGGGATAAACTCAGAGAAAATCATTCTACAGCTTTTACTATGCATTTATTGCATGAACTTGGGCAATTAGCTCCTGGTGTTTTGTGTTTCTTATCAACAAAAACAGGGATAAAGCCAGGTTTTGCTAAAATAAGAATATACAGTTGTTGTAAAACAGACAAGTATAATTTAGATTCAGAAAATTATTGTTAAGTTCAGTGAAATGCAGGGAATCCTAAACTGGAAATGTTACACACATAACAAGCAAGTCTGTGTAATAACCACATCTGTGTCACTACTTCATAGGCTTTTGACCTTATGCTAGAAAAGTTACAAACATGTTTTGTCTTCTGGAAGTGACATATGCACTGCAGAACTGCCTGTTATAAACCACAACAATATTAAACTGTCTCTCTGTGTATCTATCCTCCTCCAAAGCCAACCAAAGCTTAATTTTCCAGCCTCTCTTTGCCATTGATGTTATTGTCTCTCTCTCTCAAGACCCATAATTTAACCTTGCAGGCAAAAGGAAAAAAGTTAATGCAACTTCTATAAACTGAGAGCATTTTGAGTTACTCAAGCTGACTCTGCATGAGTTTAAAAGAAAGTGTTAGTCAGGTGACAGATGCAAGACAACAATAAAACCCCTGCATTTAAATCCAAGTGCCTGGGTCTCCCCACCTCCTAAATGACTGCCCAGGGGTGCACATTAATGACTTCTCTGAACAAGTTAGTCACCAACCTGACGAAGCTTTCTTGCAGCTCTCTTTGTTTCTTTCCTGCGTTTTATCATCTTCTTCAGCCTCTCCTTCCCCACAAAGTCTTTTCTTTTTTCCCCCATTTTCTCCAATGCTTTTTCTTCTTTCTATACCATTTTCTTCCCTTCTCTGTCTCCACCCTCTCTGAGGCTGTGTTCCCTTATCTCCTTTTCCTCATTTCTGCATCAATTTCATCCCCAGTGCCAGATGAAGTTCCTAGAATTGCTCAGAAGCAGACTTTGCCCCTTTTGTCTGCCTGCAGAGGAGGGAGCCTTGCAGCTGGAGAATGTGCAAGTAGTGCATTCTTGCCTGTACCCTTTGCTTGATTTGCCCTTCCATCTGGGCTCCAGCAGCCAGCTGAGAGCAATCAGATCTTACCTGGGCCAGACCAAGTGTTCTTGGGATACCCCAGCTGAAAAACATCTACAAAATTGCTCGTTAGACACTTCAAAACAACAAAAAAAATTACTAATAAAGGGGACCACTTGCAAATAATGTGGGTCTTGTGCTTGAGCAAGTAAGGGATGTCACACAGGCTAAAAATGAAAGGTAAGTTTTTGAGTGTAGATTCATGAACAAGGTTCACAGGTAAACTACAAATACAAACAAGTTATTTAATATTTTAACATTGCACAAGGTTGTTAACATTCTAAATATGCCTGTCAGGTTGTCTGCCCTGAGCAAAGCCCAACTCATCTCAGATGCTGAGGCCTGCCATAACAGAACTACCAGCTCCAGACCTGCAGGTGATATTCCCTTACATTTGTGTCATGAACAAACTCAACCACTAGAACAGGATGAGGCTTTCTCTGTATGACATGCTCTGAAGATTACTGCACCAGTTTGGTTTTTTTCGCAGGGAAATAGACACAAAATCTAGAGGGTGGTGTGTGAAGACAGTGCATGTACATGTACCTGTCTCTTCTGGGTACAACACCACAATTGACTCACTGCCTTTATAAATGCATTACTTGGGTTCACCCTGGACTAACAGCAGATATCAGAACATCCTCAGGAGAAAGGAGTCTTTCACAGTCCAGTTTCTGTCTTTGAAGTAGCTCAGGTAACCTGTACCTTCTCAACAGATGAGGTTTTCAGCATTATTTTATTCACAACATGGAAGCCCAGTCACATAACAAGAACAGACCATGCAGAGTAGGCACAGTCAAAGCTCTGGCATCATTATCCACATACCAAGGCAGTGGGTGCTCCCTGTGAGGCTGGAAACCACAAACATCACTCTTCTTGAGAGACTACAACACACCACTGGAGTCACAAACCAGTTCATTACCCACACAAAACTAGAAACATACAACCACAATGTAAACAGAGATGTTATTATTTGTAAAGTACATACCACATAAAATACACATAGGAAACCAAGGGGATCTACTTTTTCAGGGAGGAATTATGGTGGCCCCAGGTAAGGTAAAAAGGAGAGGAACCCATACTGTGCAGAAGAGAGAGCCAAGTAATCCAGCCTTCCACGTGAGAGAGACAGCCAGTACTCAGGATTGGACATCACGACTCTCTGTGCTTGGCTGCAGTGGGATGGAAAGAAACCTCTGCCAAAAAAAAGACACGTGGAGAAACAGCCCAAATCCAGACTGCTATTAACTTAACGGTGGAAGAGAGATGAAGAGCAAGACCTGCCACAGCTCTTTAATAAAAGCAATGTCACAACACTTTATATAGATGAGGATTGCAGCCAGCAGCACTTAGCCAAATTAATTGAGTTCTGGAAATAATAGTGTAACATGAAGTTCAGTACCAGCTAAGCAGTTAGCAAGCTGATTTCTAGGAGCACTGACTGGCCCATCCCCATTTTAAAAACTTCCAGTAAAATACTGCTGCAGTGACAGACACAAATGAAGCAACAGACATATTAATTTCCCTTTCTTGTGCACAGCTATTCAGCTCTCCTGGGCAGTGGCAGCGAATGTTCACAAAGCAACTTTCAAACAAGTGTTTTCTATTAGAAGAGACAAAGAATTTCACATCAAAGTTTCAAAATACAATAAATTATTTACCTTGTAGATGATGCTGATCTATTTCACCAGCCAGTCTGGTGAATTGCCATTACTACTTGAAAGCTCAAGGAGGCAATGGAAACAACCTGAAGTAGAGCCAGACACCATTAACACATGATGGCACCACTCCTCCCACCTGCTGAAGAGTTGGGTAATTAATGTACAATGTGTTACACCTGCCAAAACACTGCAGTTACTACCCTCTACCAGCAAGAGACACATGTATATTACACCTTCAATCTCTGTTTCCACTTTTTATCTTTTAGGGCAGAAGTTCCTCTCTCATACAACACCTAATGACAAACATCCTTCTGCCAACTCATTTTTCCCGATTATAATGGCAGCTTTTTTTTTTTTTTTTACAAACAGATTTGTGTGCTGAACTATTAAATGAATAAATGAGCAAAAGTAAAGGTGAAGGACACAAAAGAAGAAGCAATCTATATGAAGACAGTAAAGAGCTACAAGACACAACACTTTTCTATAAGACAGTTTAGACATTTGATCTCTGCACTCCTACTGAACTGAAGGGCTGCACCTAGAGCAGGTGCAGTCCAAACATTACCAGCAGAAGTCCAGCTGCAACTCAATACAGGACATACACAAAAGCAGCATCAGAAGACTTAATTCTTTGCTCTTTACACATAATTCTTTATATGTTACAAGTTTATGATTTCTCTCCTTTGTAGCTGCCAGTTATTTGCAGACTCTTGACAGCAGCTGAACCAACTTTCAGGACACTCCAACACAAGCCAGATTTAGTAAAACTGGAATATAATGTGCTGATACATCCAGAGTAAGATGTGATGAGAACCAACAGACCTCACTGAATAGACCAAATTTTTCTCTTCTGTGAGCATATTCACTTCTGATACAAAACATCAGTTCAAATTCAGCCAGAAATTGCAGGTTCTGTGGGACTTTTTACAATGCAATGGCTGTGCCATCCCAGCATCCCTGAGAGCACAGAGGCTGGAGGGAACCCTAGCACACCTCAGCAGACCTGCCACCCTGGCATCCTGTGTCACAGATCCAGAGGCAGCAATCACTGCCCAGGACAGAACACCACAGCTCCACCTGACAGCCCCAGAACTGCAGCCCTGGTACCTCTGCCAAGAGATCTGGCTGTTAGCCAAGGCACAATGGTTAATTCTGCTCAATCTAGCTGATGTAGGTAGAAAAGATTTAACCCTGAAGGGAGCAGCTTTGTATGTCTTCATGAGACCTCAGCATAAGGCATTTTATCAAACTTTGCCTTTCAGAGGCAACATTACTGGCAACCCAAAAAAAGTATGGTAAAAAGATGGTAACTTCATTAAGTTCCCCAGAGCCATACATATTCAACACAGCAAGCAACTCAGACTTCAGAACCATTGTGTCTGCTGGTGGACATCTGGAAGTCCCTAAGTGATCCCATGGAGTGGTATAACTGAAACCAGAATTTGGTCTGGCTTCTTCAAATTTAACTTCAGTATCTTTCAAAGACCATCTTTTCAGATCTGACTGTGTTTGCCTCAAATATTGCATCAAAAGCCCTGATGAAATCCAGCACCAGTGTATTTCATCAGTCAACAGGAAGTCTCACAGAAGACTCACAGAAGTGGCAGATGATTTTGTCACCCTACAACTCCTGTCTCAATGTTTTAAAGACAGATTGAATAAAATACAGTGTGAACACATGAGGAGTAATTATATTAAGATAGCAGTGTAAGATTTGTTAGCAACACATTAAAAACACCATTCTCCTGTAAGGAAACAGACGATCAATTTCCGATTTGCTTCATCAATTTCATTCTGTTTGTTTCTGCATTCTTGCAGCAAAGACACAGCAGAGTAAAATATATTGCTAACAGAACTTCATTTATAATACTCCATGGTGCAATGAGACAATACAATAGTTTATCTGGCACCTGAACTGAAACATACCTTCTTAGGGGACAACTACTCAGCACAGTGTCTGGTCAGAGCCCAGACCAACCATGATGGTTTCTTGAGAGTTTCCACCAAAACTCCTGCAGTGTAATACATCTTGTTTGAAAATGAGCCAGATTCTGATCTCTGTGTCCAGCAGGCAGGACCACATACATCTGTTGGTGGTGCAGCTGTAGGTGATGCTTTGGCATTTGACAAGGGCTGATAGCATTTGTGGAGAGTCAGGAGAGACATGTAACTTCTAAGCTTTCAAAAGTCAGGAGTTTGGGAATGCTTTATGAAGCCCTTCAAAGCTGACTGTAAAAGCACTTAAAATCTAGTGATGTAAAGAAAACAACTCACGTTTGGTGTACAGGTAACTAGAACTGTGAACTGCCTCTAAGCATAGCAGTCGCTTTAGCACAGCTGTCCATTTGTACTGGGCAAGACCGCTCAGAAGATGGAAAATGCCTACTAATTTATGGGAACACAATTGCAGAATTGCTTTCTTTTTTATGCAGAGAGAATGTATTACAGCTAGGCACTTCTGTGGGGTAAATTTTGATGAGTGATAACCTTTCACTTACAACTTTCCTTTACTTCAGGAGCTGTGTTGCCTGAAAAACTAGAAAAGGAAAATATTTATCTGAATTAAATGATTCATAAAAATGATATGCTTAATCATCTAAAGAGTCATGTAAGTCTCATAACACATAGCTTTAAGTCCAAAGGAATCTTAATATCAAAATGGCTAATAAAAGACTCATAAATGCCTAGAGAAAAGGCTAGTGGATATTTCACTGTGAACCCAAACAATTTGCCATCTATGCCTATCAGCGAAGGACTTAGGTACAACTACGTAACAGAAGAGAAAACTCCACTGAGGGAGACACGCGGGGCCTGAAGCCTCATGCGGTGCATTTTAAAAGCGAATGCAAGTAGGAAGAACATGGTCTATGTTTCCGTGGCATTTTCGGCTCCTTGCGCGGGATTTCCAGCGGAAATCACCGGGAGCGCACACGCCTCTCGGTAGCGATGGTGACACCCGGGCTGTGCAGGACTGACATTCACCTGACGGTCACACACCGGGAGCCCGCGCCCGTCCCGGCCCCGAG
>VYXD01016610.1:450965-640665 GCA_013397195.1 Hylia prasina
GCCATGTGCGCGCCGGGGCAGCGCCGGCCCAGAGGCGCCGGGACGCGGCCCCGCGCCCCCCCGGCTGCTGCCGGACCGAGGGGGATACGGGCGCTCCGGGAGGGAGCCCGAGCCGGGCCAGCGCGGCCGCGCCGCTTTCCGTGCGTGTGGTCACCGAGGGATGCTCTCCCGGCAAGGGTACGGCTGGGTTTGGCACAGAAGAGCTGCTCTTGGAATTAACCACTTGCCAAGGTGCGAACCCCGGCTCACGGGATGAAACCGAAGTGGTCTCCAGGTTTCACGAGAAATCAACTCTCTGGTCATGGCCACCGTCCACTGAGCTGTTAGAATGCATCCTCCAAGCAGCACGGAGACCCTGCACAGATCGAGGCTGGATTTCTCCCAGTCCTTCTGCCAGCTGGAATGGCATCCCTCTCTCTTCACCGTGGAAAACTCAGCCGATCCACAATTAAGTTTAGCCATTTAAGCCCACAGAAGTTACACAATAGTCGCAGCTCTCCCAGCCCCCAGTAGAGCGATCATACCTTCTGTTAGTAGGAATACAGCTTTGTGCCTTAACACTAAAGCTGCAATGTGGAGAATAAAGGATTGCTGTGAGAGCTGTGTCTTAATTTCTTTGCACAATAATACTTACATTCTCCTCTGTAATGCAAAGTTTTCCTTCTTTAGTTAAACTGGTGGGCGTGAGAAAGAAGGTAACCATGAGAGACGGCACATCTGAGTGCATGGCAATCCCCGTAAGAAAAGGTTGAAATAAAACCCGAGGAACTTCAGGTGTAATCCCTGAAGGGCACTGCTGCTGTACACGTGAGGGCAACAGTTGAAGCTGCAAAGGTGCTAAAACACAAACCCCAACAGAGTCAGTTAACATTTAGTTAGACTTTGTATTAGGGAATTAAGTGTTGCAAGGACTCCTGGGTTACACCTCCCCGAGAAGCACCGTGTGTGTTCGAGGGTACTTGGCTGTAAGACATGGCAGGTTGCGTGTGGTACGAATTCACTGCAGCCTCCTCATGGCTCCCAGTTCCCTCCTCCAAGCTCATGGAAGATACCAAAAGGATAACAGAATTTAAGTGTTGCTCTGCAAAGGAAATATTTCCTCATAAGGTGAATTATCTGAAGTGTGCTCCAGAACTGGCTTAAAACAATTAAGTACTCTAGTCTAGCCATTTCTACGATGCAACAGGTGCTACATTGTAATATTTTGGAAATCACATTTGTTTGAAGCTAAAGCTCAGTAAGAAAATATTACTGTGTTGGGAAAATTAAGAAATTTGACACAAAAAGCTACTGTGAGATGAGAAAGGAGACTCCATTCGTTTTGAAAACAATCCATATAAGGCTCATTTTAGGAATGCAGCCTGGTGTTGCAAAGAAACAAAAAAGAAGAGTAAGCAGCCTCAGAGACTAGGGAAGCATACTGCCTCCACACAGCAGAAACACAAGGATGTAATTTAGGATAAATTTGACTGCAATTTATTGCAGACAGCAAAGAAAACACACACTGCATATGTGAGAAAGGACAAAGAAAATTAATGGTTTCTTCCATTCCGTATGCGCATGTACATTCTGGAAAATGGTTTTATGAAAATCATCACCATAAAGCAGGCCAGAAATGTCCAGCCATCCCTGTCTTTGGGCACAGTACTGTTGCTCCTGCTCAGATGTGGTCAGCCCTGTGGTCAGCCCTGTGGTCAGGCAATAGCAGCCTGTGCTCTACAATACTTCTCCATTCACAACTGCACATGGGCAAGCTGGGGCTGAGTGAATATGCAGATATTTTTCAGTGAGCATGTGGCTGCTGAAATCTATTAGTAGACATCAAGAAGTAAAAGAGCCAGCTGTTTCTACACCACAAACATTTTCAAGCCTGCAGGGAAGCAAGAAATATCCACAAATATTCAAATAATGAGCAAAAAAAGCAGTAGGATTAAATATAACACATTTTTTATTATCATCCTTCTAAGTAAACCTTCAGTGATAATCTAGGAAAGGACCTCTGTCAAAGACAAGCTGAGTCTCTCAAATTGTCACACACGGTGCAAAGCACAAGTGTCCAGGATTTTACATGCATGTGGTTGTTAACAAAAAACCTATAATGCAACAGTAATTCTTTGAGTTTGTTTCACAGTTCTGTATTTCAGAAGTTCTTTGGTTTTCAGCTTTCAGTCAGTTTTTACATGAGGCCACTGTACTCCCTAAGGGGCTTTCCATTTGATTTTGGGTACCCCATAGTGTGGTTCTGCTAAAAAGGTATTTATGCTATATGCTGTTAATTCTCCACCTTTAAAAAACTGTTACCTTGATAAACATGTATTTAGCATTAGTAAAATAGCAGCAGAGTTGTAACTTTGGATATTCAACTGATTTTGGACTAGAGACTTGGATTTGCAGAAACAAGTCATTCTTATAACATGAGTTTTAAGTCTATTCCTAAAACTACTTAAGGCTACCCCTGAGAGATGGATGATTATAGCATTACTGATGGAGAGCAATTTCAGCACAGCATAAAATGGCTGGCAGTAACTGTTGGACTGGGTTTCACACTCAAAGTCGGCTTTGGATCTGGAACACCTTTTTTCTCAAATTTCAAGAATGTTTGGAAAATTTTTTTCAATGCCACTGCTAATCAGAAGCAAAACCCTGCAATTTGCAGTTGCATTAAATAGCAAGGCCATGTGAGTCTTGTCTCTGTTTAGCAAGACCATGAAAACTATTTCTTTCACAGCTGTGTGTGAGCTTGAATAGACAATAGTTCCACTTTCTCACAAATGCATCAAAGAATTGGCTCCCTTTCCCCCAGTGGCCATTTCCCCCAGGCTTACAGCAAAACAAAAGGTAGTGGCACTGTTTAGGTTTGCTTCTTTAGCATGTTTGGTAATCTAACATTTCTAGAATTGCCTTTTGAAGAAAATCACAGAAATCTGTCATTTTATATATTTGTGCTGGCACAACTTACCCAATATTCATTAGTTTTCTAACACAGACATCCAGCTTCGTTATCTGGGGATTCTAGTTCAAGCTAACAGGTTAATCAGGAGTGTGAGTATTTAAATATTTTACCTAAGTTTTCTTTGTCTCTGAAATGGTCATTAATTTGATTAGTGAAAAAGTTATTGTATTCCTTATATCATTAAGCTGGTGCACACAGTCAAGACAAAACATTTTTTCATTGAGATAACACCTTCCCCCACCTCTGCCACTTCTGCCCCTGACCACAGATGCATTTCTGCCTATTATCAGCACACACTAACTGTAAAGTGAAACTAACTGCTGTGGTTTTTTATCATCTGAGCTGCAAAATCCCCAAAACATACTGTAAATTGTAGCTTCATTTTCTCTTGGGCTTTGAACTTTTTCCTGTGTGCAACGTAAAGAATCTTCCAGTCCATGAGACCTTCCTTGGCTTCTAGTACAGTTTTAAGTTGTCACTAAATTCTGATAGAGATGTTTGCTGAGTGGAATTTAGGAACCTCCATCACTGCTAATAGCACAAGGAGGTTGACTCCTTTAACGTGATTCTGAATGCAAGTGCCTTTTACATTGGTCCAGTAATTCAGAAACATTTTAGCCTTCACTATTCATTCCCAGGAAATTCCCACTCCCTCTGATTTGTTACAAATGACAGCATTGCACAATCTGTAATTGTTCTGCCACCTGCAGAACATGACATCCAACCTGCTCACAGGTACCTGCCCTTCACAGGATGGCACCTGCACTCACAGGATGAGTGTGGTTGCTCTGGAGCACAGTTCAGCCTGCCCAGGCACAGCACACCCCACAGCACTGGGGAGAGCTTTCTGCCTCCACACCTGGTACCTGCACTGCATCTGCATTGCTTCATCTCACAGTGGACGAACTCACCAAAGTCGAGGTGATAGATCTGTTTGAAGTTTAATGTGTCTCAACACAAGATAGCAACAGAAGGAAATGAAAACCTGCAAACACAACGTATCTCCTTCAACACTCAAATTAAAAACTGAGAAAGTAATACTCTTGCACATGCCTTTAATATCTACACATATAGGCTCACTTTGCTGCAAAGGTTACACTCAGTAAAAACAGGCTTATAGCATAAAGGATATTAAGGGAAATAAGTTTCCAGCCCTTCATCTACCCTTTCTCTAAGTGACCAGGTTGGGTGTAGCTGCCTGAGTAGAAGCATCATTGGCATCAGTAGGGCTATTTTAGCAAGGCAAGTAAGAGGGTCACAGGGTGGCTCTAAATATTTCAAGCTTCATGCTATGACCTCCTCTGTGAATGCATATAAATTTAACTATTTCTGCTAGATTTGTGAGGATGCAGGCTCATCATTGAGGAGCTACAACTGACAGATTGCAGTGGAACTGGTTTTTTTAATCAATTAACACATGTACATCATGAATGAATCAGGATCAAGTTGGTAGTTAAGTGTAAATCTCAAACACTGGGCAAGCAATGCCCTTATCCTTTTTATTCTTATTACTAGAATTCTTATTACTAGAAAACACACTGCTTGCAGAAGAGAGGCTATGTCATTATTTTACATGTTCAGCAAGGTCAGAATGTCTTTAATTACTGAATACTAAATCTGACCTCATATTTAGTTACAATGCCAGGGCAGAATTCTAGTCCTTCTAGAGAGTTAAGTGTAAGAAGCTGAGAAGAACAGAACAGTGAAGGGTTAAAAAAACTTCTGTATTTAAAGGCCACCAAAGTATTCAAGTGCACAATTTTAAATGAAAAAAAATATATATATATACATATTTAATGTTACTTCTGACCAGGGCATGCAATCACATAAGCAGCCAGAAAAATCCAGTATGTCTTGTGGATCTGAATTCATTCATGCTTTGAACTCTAGAGATAAGCTCCTATCCCATCCCAACACCCTTACATTTAATACTACAAGAAGCATTTATTCATCCAAACCAGTTTCCTTAGGGTAATGTGTCTTTGCATCTTGAATAGGCATAAAATTTACTGCCAGTTTTTATGTGGTGATATTAGCATGATTTTAAACTTGAGAGGGCACTACCTAATGGTTAAAGCAATAATCTGGACACTTGTGTTGATTCCTCTTCTGCAGAATTTATCTTCTCTATCTGACTTTACTCTAGAAGATGGGAAAAACTCAATCCTCACCATGGGTGTAGTATAAAGGGGTTCAAACGTTTAGTTCACAATGTCCAAATGAGTAACAAGGCTACCTATGGCTATACATAAATATTTGTAAGAACAAAAATAATTAATACTAATTTAACAGTGGTAATTTTAAGCTGTTTATTAGTCTCATTCAGAGCTGGAGTTTCACAAAAAATTTCTGTCTAAATATTGTATTCCATTTTCTGGTCAGCTATATAATCCACATTAATCATTCTCCCAATAAACAGTTTCAATACTTTCCCCTTTACTATGTGTGCTGGTTTCACACACACAGGTGCAAGAGCAATGCTGTTCATAAAGCATTCAAACACTACATTCAGACAAGCATTATAAATATCTAACTGGAACATTAAAAAAAAAATTCACTTCAGCTGCACAAATGCAAACCCTTGAATTTGTGTCACCTGTATTAGCCTCTTAGGAGAAGAATCACAAATGGATTTAAGCACCTTTATGGAGCAGAAGCATTACTTAGTGATTCACAAGGCGCTCATCCTGTAAGTGCTCAGGCACTCACAGGACTACAGACATCGTTAAATACAGAGTGCTTTTCTTAAGTGTGCAGAAAATAACAAGTTTGGTGTTTAAACCTTTCTCTCTGCAAAGCTGTTAGGAATTCTCAAGCATGGCAGCACAGAGCACTGCAGCCCTTCTAAGATTCACTCTTCACATCCCCTCTCTACCGAGTCATCAGATTCATTTTGGAAGTTCTCATAAAATCCTAACATGGAAGCTGCAAGGAAAATCACATCAAATCAATTTCAAGTTTATCTTAATCACTGGATGATTGATATGTTCTCAATTTCAAAATATGACTCCATTATCAATTACACTAAACGTACATTGCTGAGAGGCTTCATTTGGTAGGACTGATGCAACGTCATGCATGATTTAATTGTGACACCCACCCTCTTGTAAATACACAGAGGTCCATTGTCACAAAAAACCAGATCTCTGTCATGTTTTGCTGTGGTGAAAGTGCACATGATCACAAAAATTAAACTACAGCTCAAGCAGTCTTTTCCCTTTTAAAGCAGAGCTTTAAAATGTAGCACTTGACAAGTGTGCATCATTAGAATCATCTCTTTAGTATGAAAAATTGGCAGCAAATTTAAATATAAAATAGCAGAAGCTTAAGGTAATTCTCTGTGATCACAGTTTTAATTTAGGACTATTCAGAGCAGCTTGAAACTTCTAGTAAGTGCTCCACCTGCACATTTTTCACTGTACTTATAGATGATACTAAAGGCAAGATTAATTGTGTTCATGCTTTTAATTCTCACTTTCATGTCCCATACCTCCATAGCACATACTCTTCTTTCAGAGTAAGCATATTTTACCATTTGTGGAAGTCAACCAGGTCAAGATCCTGACCTTTCCATTTTTAAATGCTGGTTTTCCACGATACTCTATACAAAGTGTACTTGGCATTGAGGTTTGCATTCCAGGAGCCTCTTTTTTCTTTTCTCTAAACACATAGTCTGCTTGATTTTTCTACTGCTTGAAATGATTAATAGGATGGGTCTTGTGGCCTCTAAATTTAATTTTAAAATGCATTTGGCCTGCTACCTCACAGGTAAAAATTCCCTATGGAAAAGAACTGGGGTGAGAACTGAATGCAACCATAATTTAATGGGTAATCCTCTTGGGTGAAATCTGAATGCTTTGTCATATTTTCCTTTTTAAAATGCAGATGTTGCACAAATGTTTTTTTCCTTCATGAAAATGCAGAGCACATAGATCATAAGATCTATGGTATAAAACAAAAGCAAAACCAGCCAACCTGACTTCTGCCAAAACTCTTGGGCACTGCATATGCACAGAGTCAAGTCTTTGGAAAAGGAAGACATAACCATAACCAAGAACGAAGCAGACAACAGAAATAAGGCAGAAAGCCCATTATACATTTCAGTCATTTTTATGAAGGTAGACACAGGCTTCAATAGGGTACAAGTCCAATTTAAAGGAGGAGGTAAAGGCTGAACCACCACCCTTTGTTTTGGTGGTTTGTTGGGATGCAGCAACATGCCTATAGCAATGTACTGCTGCCAGGGTGGGAAGCAGCTGCTGGAGACTGGAAATTCTGCATGACCAAATGCTAGTGAAAAGGATAAATGTACTGGACATTTTTCAGTACTTTCCTTTGGGAGGAAAGAACTTTTTTTATTTCTTGCTCCATTTGAGGGAAAAAAAAGAAAAAAAGAAAAAAAAAAGAGTAGATGCTGGCGTTTGTAGTCAGAGCGCTCAGCTTGTGGAAGAGGTTCAGGAAATTCATCCACCAGCTTGCACATCCCTAAATACAGCCAGGAATATCAGTGAGTGGCCTCTGCCCTTATCATTGCTTTCCTCCCACTCCCCTGCCTGCACAGGGGGAGGAATTGTCCTCAAATGTCACAGGAAAAGCAGAGGCCTTTCCTCTGCTCCCTCTTAGACTCTTTTCTACTGCTGTGCTGGAAAAGTGAGTAGGAGCCACAGCAGCAGCCCTGTGCAATCTTGTCCCTACCACAAACACTCACACGCTGGCTCTTGAAGCCTGTTCCTTGAAGTGGAAACGTGGTCACATCATGTGGCTTTGGGGTAAGTTTTGTTCTCCATTCCTTCTCTTGCCTCTCACACGAAGTGATTGAAATCGCTTTTGGTTTCACTACACACACAAATGCTCAAGGTGAGAGCAAATCTTCTCACTCTCTTTGCCACTAAAATGCAGAAAGATTTAAGATGTCTCCCACAACCCCTCTGAAATCTTGTCTGGACACTGCAGGAACACTATTGCCAGAGCTGATTTAGTTGTGGAAAACACTCAGATTGATGTAATCTGGCTCTCTATAAAACATCCAGAGACTTGAATTTTCCAAGTTAGAAGACTCTTGGGCCCACTCCCACTTCTGAGTCAGAAGGGTTGAACAAGTGCTACACCATAAACATGTGTCAGAAAAAAAATGTAAACAGGCATTCTGAAATTTACTCTCTACAGGTTTAGTTTTCCTAAAATTTGCTGCTTTCTTCTTCACTTACAAGAGAATTTGTGGAATAAGAAAAAGGAGATAGTCAAAATGTCTTCCCTCTGCCCTATTCAGTCACAAACAGGCAAAATACAAACAGGTAAAGCCCTCAATAACTCACGGGGATGCATTGGCAGGAGAAAGAGGGGAAAATGTCATCCCTGAACTATAAACTCTTTGCTTAGCAGCTGATTGTAACCAATTTATGTGAGTGAAAATCTGGAGTTTAATCGAGTTCCTGTGACTATAAGAGTTGCCTCTGGGTCCAATTTGCTTGCATCACATAAAGTTTGTTTGCCCTCAAGCAATCACTTGATATCTACAAACAGCAACACCAGAATGGCAATAGCTTTACTTTTAATTTAAATTTAGACATTTAATAAATTAAAAATAGTTGTATTTCAAACAAAAATTCTTTTCACCTATCCAGCAACAAGCCAACTTGAGGTCAAACTGTCAAGCTCAGGTCATAACTCATACAATGTAAATGAAAGCAGCAGGTTGTGTGAGCATATTCCACACTGGAGAATCAAATGTTTTCTTTCTGATGGATTTCTTGAATCTTTGGAGTGTATCACGAAATCTATAAATAGAAGTTCTAATTCAGTAACAGAGTACAAAATACTAATAAAATAGTAGAAAGTGATTTGTTATGAGAGCACAGATGGGCACCATAGCTGGAAAGAGCTACCCAAGGAGACCAATTGAAAATGTGAACAGGGACTTTTGCCAGCATCAGTCAATGTAAAATAATTCTGCCCCTCTGTCTGTAACAATGACAGGTGCCAGGACATCTCTCCTCTTTCTGTTCTCATAAATAAACACATGCAACAAGATGGAATAATAAGTTACTCTGCTTAGGGTAACTCTATATACTTAATGTAACTAGAGAAGAGTGTTAAAAACTGGCCTGCAACTGTACTCTGGGGCTGTTACCAGAGTCTGGCTTTTACTCGATACATCAATAACAATACATCTTGTTATTGAGACTGACCAAATCTCATTAAAGTTCATGGGACTAAATCCACTAATTTTACTGGACTCTTGACCTTCTCCCCTGCATAAGCAAGAGGATTCCAAGTAACTCACTACTAAAGTACATCTTTAACATGAGAGAAAATCTCTCTCCTGAAGTGTACACACATATTCTCATTCAACTTCCATACATTAATTAATGTGGCAGAGGAGAAAGATGCATATATTATATTCAAGGGAAGATTTTTACAGTAGTTACCACCTCCTTTTTTTCTACATGATACCTTTCACGTTACCATCTGTGCAGTGGAGAACAGAGCCCCTCATTTCCCCAGGTGCAGAAAATTATGTTTAAAAGAAAGCCTTCCCTCCCTGCTATCTCCCACAGTGGAAACAGTCATGTAGAATATTCCTGGTCCACCTTTTGCTTTCAACATGCCATGATAGTAAACTGCCTGTTTTTTTAAACTTACTGCTACCATTATGTGACAAGTCCCTGTAACATCCAGGCCCAAATGAGGTTGCACTACAGATCCACTGTCTCCCATTAGTTTAAGGCAACAAACTACTGGGAATGACTCATGAGGGAATCAGAGATAAGCAAACAAATTATTCTACCCACATTTGGAGAGCTGGTGGGGCAGGAAAACTGGAAATGCTTTGGCACTACAAGCAGAAAGTAGAGTTCAGAGCAGGGGCCATTTTCATAAGCAATGGTTCTTAAAAGAAAACTACATTCACAAAGCTGAAAAAAGAAGCAGCTTGAAATGTGTCACACATAAAACCTAACTGAAAACACCAGAAAATACAAGTATTACAGGCTGAACTAGTGCACTGCCTGGGACTTGATACTGCAGATCCACAAAGGCATTTACTGTGTGTGTATGTCTCCTAGAGCAGTGGGCTCCATAGCCAGATATCAAGACCTAAAACTCAGTCTCTAGCCTCAGCACCTGACATGATAAACTGTCCAAGTGACTTTGGCTGCAGCTCTGGGCCCATCACAATCAGACTACTGCTCTCTTTTCTGAGCTGCTTCATCTTCCTTAAGGCCATCTCTTCAGCTTTAGAATAAGACACTTCTTCCCTGCTTAGAGGATTTGTGACACTGAATAGCTCCTTTGAGGGATAATAATGAAAACATCAGGGGCTAACATCAGGATTGCTTTTATGGCTATTTAATATTTATTTATGACTAATGGCACATTAATAATTATAGTTGACTGAATTCCCAGTTTAACATTCAGGGAGTCCCTGACTGTGTCCTTAAATATTGTTTTATGTGGACCCCAACAATTTAAAATTTCTAGGCCCACCTTCTCATCACCTTACATTTACACAGAAGTGGAATGATGCATGCAAATCGGACATAACACATGCCATAAACAAAAGTGGGGATATTACAGCCATTCCCTCCCCATGGATGCAGAGTGTAAAGTCCCTCTTTAGAGCTCTATCCTTACCCAGATTTCACCTGGGGGGCTGACACTTGAGTTCCTGCCAGCTGATTAGTCACAGGTGGGAGATAAGCTCTGTTCCTGTAAATGGTTTCCCACCTATAGTGAAAGTTACAATTAGATGATTAAACAAGAAAGAATATTATAAATCCATTAATCCTAAAAGCCCAATTCACTTGTCATTATTTATTCCATTTTATATTCTCTCTTTTTACCTCAATTTGCCTCAGATTAGGTAAGGAAGTCTTTATGTAGAAAATACATGCAAGGTCATAGGGTTCATAAGAGTTTACATTTTTTTTGGAGGCAGGGCCAAGGGTATCTCCAAAGCTTGGTGTTATGTCTCTTTCCTTCACATATCCTTTGCTCTCTTTAGTCCAGTGTTCCTGGACTAAATTCTCTAGTTTTTTTTCATCAGTGAGAGATTTGCCTTCACAGTAACATCACCACCTTGGTGCTCCCATCGGGGTGTCAGACAATCCTGCATCTTTCTGCTGCTTGGCTGGTTACTCTCCTGTTTCATATTTGAACACTCAGTTTCTCTGAAATACAATGTTTTGGAGCTAGACTGAATGTTAAGTGGTGAATTTCAGACCATTTATTAAATGTCTGAATATTCTGGTTTTCTACATCAAAATACTTCAACCCTTCCCTGCACAGCATCATCTACAAATGTTAATAGACCATCTTTGTTCTACTCTTATGTCAGTAGCAAAGAGATATATTACAGTTCAGCTGAGGACAGCTTTCTCTTGAAATTTCCTTCTGTTTTAGCAAACCAATTGACACCTGACCTTTGGACAGTTTTCAGCTGGTCCTGTACTCAGCTAATGATGATTTCATCTAGATTCTGCTGCCTTAGTCTGTTTATTAGAATGTCATGTGAGAATGTGTTCTCAGTGTGCCACGTATCTGATATAGCACAGCCCTGCTCTGGAAGGTCAGCTGGTCTGTCAAAGAAGAAATTTTTACTGCCTGAATACAAATGCTTTGACATATCTATTGCTAAGGCAATTTGGGCTACACAGTGCACAGAGAATAAACAAGATGCAAATCCCCCCACATATTTATATGCCTCTCCACTTCTGGGTAATTGTCAGTACCTCTAGTTTTTCATGGCCTCTCTGTCTCAATCCTTATTTGATTGCTGCACACACCTAAAAGGCAACAGAATTCCAGATTTTTGTTGCAGCAGGGAAATAGAGAGATGTGAGGCCATTTACTTCCAGCTTTCCTATGTGCTCTGACCAGCCTGTGACCATGTCCAAGTGTAAGTCCAGCACCCTGCTGCTTTTAAGAGACTCACACACAGTAATGAAGTAATAAGGGAATGAAGAGTCCTCAGAAAAACTGGAAAGGCGCTGTAAAGTGTCTGTGATGTCTTTCTGCTCTGCAGACACTCTGGTCTGTAGGCTGAATGCCTCAACCCCATAGCCGTTGATTAGGCCTTTATCCTGGGAGAGAGGGATTCAGATTAACTCACCTAAATAGAAAGCTGATCTGGGATTTCCAGCATTTCAGATGCGTGCCCCAGCCTTGGAGCTGCTGGATAAGGCGTGCAGGCTATTTCTTTTCACTGCTGTGGGATGTTCTCCACAAGATCCCTGCCCCAGTCTGCCAGGCAGACCTGGAAAGTATCAGACTGTGCTCTGCAGATGAATAAGTCAGAAAGATGCAGACTGTGAATCCTAAAAAGGGCTAAGAATTACTTCTGTACGCTGGTACTCAATACTTACTAAAGTGAGACACGGGGGGATTTCAAGAAGCCAAAATGTGATGACTTGGGACACTGGTACAAGTTTAAATAGAAGCAGGAGACTAGCAGTGTCAAAGTCTTCTGAATTTTGAATTTTTAATGAAGTAGCAGTCAGGCATTTCAACTTCAAATGGCATTAAGTCCCACAGTTGGTCAGTGACATTTTTTTACGCTGTGCTGCATTTTGTCATTTGCTGAGAGAAAATACAGGGTAAAGATCCAGAACGGAAGCAAAGGCCTGGTGGGGAGAAGAGAGTTAGGCACAGGTTCAAAGCAGTAAAACAGTCAGAAACAACTAATCAGTGATGTACTTGTCCCAAGTAGTTAAATAAGGAGATGCAGCAACATACAAAACAATTTTTGTAGGAAATTCCTTTTAAGGAATAGAATCAAGGAACAAACAACACAAGTCTGTTATTGTTAAGGTCAAAGTCTTTCTATTTTACAAGGAATTAGGCATGTCACCTAGTGAGAGCACTGCATGCACTTTTTTCCAGTTTCTAGCTAGCAAGATATTTGTCCATGAGTAGGAATAGCACAGCCCAGTCACTGAACAGCTAAAGCTTTGATCATAACAACACTTTAATTCCACAGTTATTCAGATTTTTAGAGATTTTATATTTCTGTGTCTGGAAAACAGTGGGACTTAATATGCTGGTTGAATATTTCAAAGATGTATAAAACAAGAAAGATTCTGTTGGAAGATGAGTGCAACAGGACACCAAAAGACCTGGAGTAAGACAACTTCTCTTAACAGAAAATGGAGAATTATGATGGAACTATATCAAATATAAACTTTAAATGCAGATATGAGATCCTGTACTGCACCACCAAGAGAATGGGGTCTGTATCCCAAATATTTTCTACCACATGATTCTATTTGCCTGCACTATTACTGTCAGAATGCTGCACCCAGTGTGCAGAGTAGAGGTCAGTGTTTATACCTGTGTTCTGGCACTAAAACAATTATCTAGAACGTTCCAGTGCTGCAACATTTAGCCATTCCTGTACATGACTTCTAGGAGATCAGGGAATTTAACTCAGTGTAAAAATATAACCCCCTCCCACACACATTGTCTTTGTGTGAATATAGGACAGCAACACTCAAGAGCTGTCTTGCAGGCTACACAAACGTTGGAGATTAAAGTAGTACACAAATAAAATACAATCAGTATATCAATAAATAAAAGTTTAAGAGTTTTCCCATTGAAAGCTTTTCAAATAGAAGTATCATACACTTAAAACTTTACAAGTCTTCTGTTTAAAATCAGAAGGAAAAATTCAGACCAATTAGAATTTAGAATGTTCTGCAATTCTTTATTTCTTGTTCAACTCAGCATATTGTTGGGTAAATTAGTCTTGTTGATCTTCCTGGTCAGACTGTGACATGTCTAGTTTTATATGAAATACCAGATATTAATTCAGTATCCAACTTCCAGTCTTTGCTTGCTTACAATTATAGCTGACTACATTTAGTCTATATTTAACTCTCTGTTTTTTTATTATCATATTTGAACTTGTTGCCCAACCTATCTATATAACAAATTACCTTCCCAGCTTTTAATCTGATGTTTTCAAACTTCCTCTGAAGTTATGAAGCTACATGGACATAAGCACAAATGTCACATGCACACGCATGCAAGAGAAACATCAGTATTTAAGTGAGAAAATAACATTAACAAGGTAAAAAAAAATGCATCTCATTCTTCAGTGGGGCATCTCCTCTTAACATAGATTTATATGAAAAGAGAAGCAGGAAATTACTTTCCAGAATGGTCAGGATCAGAATACAGTACTTTCAGGTACTAAGGGAAGACTTGAAGGCAGGAAACTTTGGGGTTTCAGCCCTGGCATGGATTTTTGTTGCAAAAACAATAGTGAAATACTTTGGACTAGATCAGAATTCCAGTTAAAAAGTCGCTGTACTATTTGACATACAATACTTCAGCATTCTTGTATAATGCCAAAATGCAAGGATATGTTCATTCTTTTTGGTGCCTGTTGTCTTTGTGTAATTTTGTACAAAGGTATTGCTTCAGCCAGACATACAGCAGTTCCTTCTGCTGAGAGTTTAGCCAAAGGAATGGGAAACGTGTTTGAAATCTCTCAAAAAAGGGAAAAACTTTTCCAATCCACTATTTTGTACACAACCAATCCCAATTCAAAATACCAAAATGGTTTAAAGAGGACAATTTAGGGCAAGGAATTCCTGAACACCTTTTCTTAAGAAATGTGAATTGAAACAGCCACAACTGAGACTCCTCCTCTGCTCTCCATGTGCTCTGAGCAAGTTATTATCAGACCCATTACTGAGCTGTGTTGCTCAGATGCTGTGGCAGCAGTTTGGTGGGGTTTGCAGGATCACAACTTTGCACCTAAATCACCTGAATTCCACCTGGCTTCATGCTGGGTGGCAAATCCAGTTTTGAATTGCTGCAGTGTTCAGACACAGCTGATGGTTAGGAGACTCTCCAGGAAAGCCCAGCAGCTCAGAGCAGCCCCCAAACAGAGATTTTAAATTACCCAACATGCTGTTTTCAAGAGATAAAATGGGAAAGAAATAACGGTCTGCAGTATCACAACTGCTTTTTTAGAAAGGCAAACCCTAGAACATGCATCTAGAGTCAGTGGCCTAGAAAAATCATCTTCTCTGCCAGATTTTCTGCATGTTCTTAACGAAGGTGTAAGCCATTACCAACACTCTACCCACAAGTTCTGCATTTCCAAGACATTTTGCCTCCCATGAACCATTTGTAGGCATTCTTTCTATCACAGACTTAAAGTTCTACTTCCAAGCTTAAATTCTATCCCTCTTTCAGCTCTTCAGAAGAAGTCAAAGTACTGTATAATTGTGCTAGCAAAACATGCAGACGACACTGGGAAAGCAGAGCTGGGGGCAGGGAGGCACAGGGAGGGAAGGAGAAGTAGTACTGCTTCAGAAATGGAAGGGAGAGACTTCAACAGTGGGCTGGGACTGCTCTGTGCCTGGCTGTGACCTGTGGGTTCCCACAAGGGTGGGCATTTTATAAGGAAGTGAAAGAAAGGAAGAACAAAAGCATAAATCATGATCTTTAAGGTTTCTCTTTAGCTTCAAAACCCCTGTGTCTCACAGAGTACATTTCATCAGGTTTGATCCAGCCATTTTCCCCCTTCAGAGTTCTTAAATGCTTTCCATATGTTTAACATTCTTCCAATGTATTTTCCATCTATATAATGCATTGTCTATTCTATTTCTATTCAGCCATTTTGTCTAATCAGCAGGACACTCTCCCTGATCCAATAACTAATTTGCCAGCATAAGGCTGAAACTCCTCTGTTATCTAGGAGTACTCCTATTACTAAGAGTAATTTGCTAATATACTATAGGTAGCACTTCAGATGCTGGTGTCCTTGCTTTTGCAATATTAATTACTAAGAATCATATTCCACAGTGCTCTAGGTTACAGCTGCCCCAAAACATATGCTTATAATTTCCTCCTGGGTTGAAGCTTCTCCAGCATAAATTATTTTCTTGTGATCCCAATCTGTGTAAGTGTTCTGATGCCCAGGACAGTCTGAAGTATATTGAATTGCATTTGTTTCAGTTTAGCAGCCCTTGTTGATTAATAGCTCTTAACTCATCTCCTCACACAATTTCCTCCAAGTATTCAGATAATCCATCTTCTTCTGCCAGTGTTAAATTAAAGCACAATCTTTCCTTTAGAGAATATCATGGAGAGATTCCCACTCCCCAGAACTAATACAGCATTTCATAACTCTCTCTCCTAGGTGTTCTTACCCAAGCCATCCACAGCTTAATGAACTTCTGCTACCAGATTGTTTTCCTTCATGAGCTTTTCATCCCCCAGACCATTCTGTGCAGAACAGACACCTGAAGGTCCAAACAGGGAAATAACTCTTTTGCTTTGATTTGGTTATTGGGACTAAAACTTGCAGAGAACAGCTCAAGCTCAGACAGAAGCAGGTGGCAGGGCATGGAAGTAATGTGGGAAGAGCAGAACAATTCATGCATGTCCTGCCACCCTTGGCTGCCTTCCCGACCCACAGCAATTCTGCAGCGACAGGTACATGAGCTCTCCCCTTGGAGCACATAGTCCCTGAACCATTTCCTCTGTGTTTCTGTACAATTTATCTGCTTTCCACACTTAACACAGTGCCAGACAGGCTTCTCAATACAACTCCTCAGACAGGTACAGGCTGCTGGGTTCAGCTCCTTGAAAGCACTCTTCAGAAAAGGAATAAGGTTGTGTGATGTATCTTGAGAGGGGTCAGTGTGTGGGCTAAGCCAAACACCCATTAATAGCAAATCTATCACATCAGGCTCTCCCTGGGAAGACACTGCTGGGCTGGCAGCAAGGTCTGATCCATGCCAGGTGACTGGGAAGTCACAGGGTGTCAGCTTTAGCTCTTGAGCTGGTGAAGTGGGACTGCATGAAATGCTGAGCACCCGCAACACACCCAAGACTCAGGGAAAACTAGTGCAGGTAAGGATCACTGCAAGGAAGTGCCCATGTCCTCTGTCTGCTGAGCTGTCCTTTCAGACTAAACCTCAAAATGTTTCTCCCTTGTTTCTTTTCTGATGTCTAAGAACTACAGAAGTATGTTCTCTGACTAATTCTGTGTGTGTAGGAATATAAATCAGCTCCAGATCAGGCTCTGCTTTTCCAAAGCTCCTCACACAATGGCAGACCTTACTCAGTAGCACTGTGGTGGATTTAACATGTGAAAATTAGACATGGGGAAAAGAACTACAATTAAGATTAGTGATGTGTGGCCCTAAAATGAGAAATATTTTTAGTTTAAATGTGAAGGACAAAGTCAGTAGAGTACTTATGGGCTCCCTCTTGAGGTCTGAGGCTTGAACCTGAGGGTGGCTCAATAGGCTGATGAAGTCAGAACATGGGAGCAACACTTATCTTTGCAGGCTTTTTAATGCAAGTTTTTTTTTTCCCCTCAGCTCCTCTTCAAGTACACTGGAATAGCAAGCATGACATCCTCTGCAATAATTTTCATAGTGTAATTTGGGAACTGTTTTAAATGTTAAAAATCCTAAAGAAGTACACTAGGACAGCTTCTGGAAGACTGTGAGCCTCCCGTGGTTCTTTGACTAATACTGATTTAATTTAAAACAGTAACTGGTGTTCTAGGCTGTTCCTCAGAACATGTGATCACCCTTCACCAGCAAGGAGGTGATGCAGACTGACATTCCATGAGATTTGCAAGAATATTGTCCATGAGTCACTGCTTCCTGCCAGACCTGCCTCTCCCACTGAGCCAGGTGTGGTCTCAAGGTGCTTTTGAGCATGGCCATAATCCACAAGCCACAGCCTGTTAACAACCACTGCTCCAGACCTGCCCTCATCCATTGCTTCTCTCTCTGCTTGGGAGAGCCTTGGTTCAGGAGGGACTCCTGGTTTGCAAAGAAAGACACAGGGCACTGCTGCTCTGGTCATTCCAAAGCACAAAGAACAGCTACCATGGTGTCCATAGTTACCTTTTCCACTTATTTAGTCACCCTTCTTTCTACATATATTTTTTATAATCATAACCTCTATCTCCCATCTCTATCAGCACAGTTGGTATAATTTGAATTTGGATATTTCCTCATCTACCTATCATCCTTGTAGAGGTATCTGTGGTAGACCTTGGCCAGACATCTGGCTTGTTAGTCTTATCCTAACACCAGTGTATTCTTAAGCAACCAACATTTCAGCTATACAACCAGGGCAATTATCTTCTTGTATCTCCTGCCACCTCAGTGCTGGGCTCCCCATTTCTACTAAAATTAACAAGACTTAGCAGCTCCTATGTGTCTTTGAGAATTCCAGATTATCTCTGCACAGTTTATGAAGACAAAACACTAACAGGGCACATAGTAATTGTCATGCTAGAACAAGGAAAAATCCCAGCACTTTGACACTGAGGCACTTTAGAGAAAAAATCTGCTACCTTCTATACATATTGTCATTCTCAGTAGCTTAATAGAGCAAGTTCCTCCTGCACAGCGAGTGCTTACTAACTGTTATCAAAGCCGATTTCATTAATTGTTCTGCATAAATTCAGACAAATTACTGAAATTCTAGAAAGAATGTAACAGTGAGAAGGAAACAATTCCTCATGTTAGTGACTCTACAATCTGTTCATCCTGCTGTGCTCGTCAAACTTGACAGCAACTCATTTTAAGTTTGCATTACAGGAAACTTTCCAATATAGAAATGCCAAAATAGAAGAGCATTCTCCTCCAAACAATGATGCCACGAGTGCTGAAAATGGACTGTTTGAATTATTTTAAACCTTCTGCTTGAGCGGGGCTGAGGAGGGATTGCCCAGTCTGTAGTTCCTCGGAGCATCAGTAGGTTGCAGCAGAGCGTTAAGTACAACCTGGGACGAGGGTGTTAAAAGGGCAGGAGCACCACAGGACGCTGCTGTCACAAAGTGTTCCTGCAGCCAACGCAGCGATGTCTTGGGAGATATGTGGGAGAATTTTGCTGAACAGACTTGAACCTTGAGAAGGTGGGATTTAAATTACCATAAAGCTAGAGCTTGTGTTTTCTTAGGATGCCAGTGTTAGTTTTGGAGCCTCATCTTCAGCCAGTGACATGATGGATTATCATCAGTGAGTTGGGAAATAGAAGTTTCATTTCTGTAGTAACCAGCTCTGCAGTTTGGTTTGGATTCAGGAAGGGCAATGATGCCTTTAGATGCTTTTCTCCATAGAATACTACAGTGAACCCCAGAAATTTATGGGAGAAAGAAAATAAGAAAAATCAAAGCAACAGATTAATATGATACAGTAGTTGTACAAAAAGTAAATTTTGGCAAAGAAAAAACAACACAGTCTAGTACTCCAATAATAAAATCACCACACAGAATTGTTTGTCTCTCGATGATACATTTGGATATAAGAATAAAAGAGTACTTCAATCAAGGCTCCCAGCAGTTATTAGTGGGGTCTCTGTTCCCTTCAATTGTTCTTTTTCTCTAATTTGATTGTAAATAATAACTCCACAGCTGTGTCTTCTGTATCCAGTTCCATCTCTCTAGGTTCCTATATTTAGCCTATGTACAAGCATGCGCAAAAAGTAACAAAGACATAAAGAATGCTGCTTAGCCTTTAGCAAAATCATACAAAAGAGCTAATGAAGCTCACTCTAATGAAGCTTTACTGAATGACCAGCTGTAAACCTTCATTTGTATTCCACAACAGGAATACTCAGAGAATGCTACCCTTCCTCTAAAGGTATTGAGTTACTCCCTTTCCAAAGTATCACACTTCAATGAGTAACAGAGATTTCTTGCAAACTGAAAGCAACACCATTGCCAGAAATAGCCCTGTGCAGCTGGACAAAGGATGCTTCTCTATACAAAGAAATTTCAGGTGATAAAACTTCAACTTCTCTCTATTTTTAGCTAATCAGCAGGCTACCTGAAAAAATAAACATAACCATCTGGTACTGACAAGAGCATCTTCCTTTTCACAATTTCTTCTTTGCATCATATTCTATACTAAATCCACAATTTCTGTGCTGTTGTGCTACCTATGAAGCCAGTAGCCAGTTATTCCAGTTGCAGGGGAAATATTTAAGACTTAGTGACTCATGCTTCTGTACTATCAAACTATGGAGACTCTGGCTAACATTCTTTATAGTAACCTTGGTGCATCCCCTGTCCTAATAAACCAATGGTGTCCAGAGAAGCCATGTACTGTGTTATTCAAGGGTTTGCACAGCAATGTTACAGCTCTGACACCTGCCTGAAAGCAGGGCAAATAACGAAATATTCAAGTTCCTCTAAGGAACAGATGAATTATAGCTGTCCACTGCCAGTATTGTCCTCTCCTGACAGAGCCTGGGACCAGAGCACACCAAAGGAGTGAAGGCAGAGCTGGTGGCTGCCCTTCTTCCAGCCACCCCAGGGAGCAGCTGCCAGATCCAGGCCTCAGTTGCCAATGCCCAGATGACAATATTAGTGCGTATTTGTGCTGTGGCATGGAGGGCACACTCGCCACTGCTGGCTACACTTGATACCTGCAGCTGCCTCTTTGGAGTGCCAGCACAGCAAACTCAAGACACTGATGAGATGAAGTGAACTCTGTGGAGGGCCACCAAAATGGTCAGGAGGCTGGTGCATTTCCCTCCTGCATGTTATGGGACTGAGTGGGGGCTGTTCTGTGGAGCAACAGGAGGCCCATGAGTGCAGCATATTTGCACAGACCAACCTCAGTTGCTCAAGTTGGATCCTTGTGAAAGGAAGTTGAGAGTCTGAAGTTAATACCTTCTGTATTCTAGTTATGGATTTGGCAGAGGACAACACTGGCCAGGAGACACTCTGTGCTTATTAAATACTGAGGCAACATGAGGAACATGAGGAACAAACCCTTTAAATAAGGCAGCTACATTTAGACAGTAGATGTATTACTGTCCTCCACTTGGAGTTATTTCAATTGTGCATAACAGGAGTTGGAAAAGAGCCTGAACAGCCAGAGTAAAGAATATAAAATCCCTCCAAAATAACATAGCTCTCTGGAAGATTCATTAGCTTCTATAGCAAAAGGTATATACTCTTGTCCAAAGAGGTTTAGAATAGTGGTTGCCGGGAAAGCACCAGTAAGGAAAAGTTTCCACCCACAAAAGTAAGCTAGCAAATAAATACATCTTATGTGAAATATCTAAGCACTCTTCTTTTAAACCCAGAAAATACTTTCATTAAACCTTCTATGCTAACTACTACAAGAACTAGTATATAATTTCTGTTTCTGATTGAACATGTTTCCCCTGGAAAATGCAAGCTCTCCAAAATTAGAATTTTCACCTTGAAATAATATCCTAGTGGGGAGGAACATAGGAAAGAAGGTTCATATCCCTTTCTATTTGTGTCAGTGACCTGAACATGAATTCACACAATTTCCCTTACCATATAGAGACTCTTGTATCCATGGTGTGGTACTTGGCAGCATAACACGTTTAAGTTCAAGGTCAGATTAAATAGTTCATTTCTATATAGGAACAGGAGCAAAAACTACTCTCCTCTGTTGAAGGTTTTCAGTGGTGAAAGCTGGCAGGGACAGAAAACACATTTAAGGGTGAAATATCAGACCTTTGTGAGTCATAGTCAAGTACATCTGGCTACCAGAATTTTAACTTCATTGTATTTTTGTAAAAGGAAGCTATAATATTAACAGTAGACTTTATAGAGTCTGCCTCTCTCCTGCTGGAACTGTTTCATTTTGGGGAGATAATTAAATACTCAGTGAGCCAAAGAGGACTACAGAGAAAGAGAGAGTTGCGAGCAGGGAAACCAAGGCATAAAAACTCATTTCAAAAAAACATGTTAAAGGAGTCAGTTTCACTTCCACAAAAAATTGTGACAGTATTTAATTTTTTTTTACACCAAAGGCTTAGCCTGACACTGAGGTCCTCATCTGAAAGGTTTACATTCTTGAAACTCAATAGCCACAAACAAGGTAAAGCAACAAGAGGAGCAGTATAAATTTAGTCTTGGTACAATACTCAGTTCTGGTTACCATAGCTGTATCTGCATTGTTTTTCTGGACTTAAGGTAGACAGAGAAGCATCATCTAGCTTCTCTTTTATTCTGTATGTCTTTAACAAAGCTATACTTATTAACATGATTTCATTGTGAATGCTCCCTACACAACATTTCAAACTAAGAATAGAATTGTCCCCAATCCACAGGGTAATTTGAATACAATGTAAAGTTAAGAAAACTCACTCCCTTTCATTTCAAAGGGCAAAAATTAAAAATATTAATAAACTGACTATAAGACATGAAAAAACTTTATTCCATCTCTTAAAAAAATAAATGCTTTGTTCAAGATGTGCATAGTCTCAAATTACATAGTTTCCCTTAATGAATATTCCAGTATGTTTCCCAAAGTCCTGATATGGTGAGTATGACAAGATGTTCACACACTTTTTATGGTAAGGAAGTGTGCCAAGAATACAGCTGAAGAGGCCAGATTTGTAATGTGGTAGAAACAGTCTGGGAATTCCTGATTTCTGTCTTATTTATTGGCAGCCAATTCCAGATTTCCAGGAGAAAAGACCTTTCATCCAGAATGAAAACAGCCCTGCCATAGCATCATGCTGAGAACAAATTTGTGGGCAGTAGGGGCAATGGTAATTCCTCAAAGGCTCCTCAGTACCTACACAGATCCTTGAGAAGCTTGCATTCATTGATGTTCATAAATGCATGAAATTAATGTTAGAAGGAAGCCAGCTCTGTCTGAGGGCCTGTGCTGGCCACAGGCCTCTCAGAGAGACACGGGGCAGTAGCTTCAGAGGGAATCCTGCATGTTGGCAGGCAGAGAAAAGGGAAGAGGAGGGTCAGATTCACAACAGTGTAGGTCAGAAAGGAGGTTCCAGAAACATAACCCAGATATTTGGCATTCAAATACCAGGTAGGAAGAAGGGAGTGAAAACCAGCGAACGACATTTCACTCTTAGCTCCCGAAATCATTTGGGGTTCCAGCAGTTCACTCCATTTACCCTGGCAGTTTGTTCCCAGTAATAGCAATACCTGACTGAGGATGCCCACGCTGAAATGTGCCAAGTGCTCTGCAGTGCACAGTAATCACTGTAGCTGCTTTCAGAACAGGTTAAGTACAGTCTGAGAGACAGAAGAGCTTTGCCTTACATGGGAGAAGCTTCTGTCTCTGGAGTTCAGGTTTCCTGAGCCAAACCAAGAGCTCTCTTCCCTTTGCCTTTATTCCTGTGAGCAGAATTGTTATGTGTGTAGAGAAAAAAGAAAAAAAAATGGCAATAAGTCAAGCTACACTCCCTCCATGTGTATGCAGATTTGTTGCACTTACAGAATGCTGAACTAGACCTTATTGCAGCAGACTCTCTCCAGGTTCAAAAAGATCAACAGATGCTCCTTTGTCTGGCACCAAATCCCTCCTGTGTCCCAGGCAGGATCAGTGTAATCTAAATCACTGCACACTGAGCTCCCCTGGAGTGAGGTGTTCTCCCTCAAGAACCTGACAATTCAAAGATCCCAAAGACCCAATCTTTGGACAGCCAAGGGACACCTTGGATTCCCTGTTGTTGTTTTCCTCTTGCAGGCCTAAGGCTTCCATTCAAATACATATTTCAAATCAATCTTGAAGAGAAGTAGAACAGGGATTTAAATATTACATTACACTGTTTGGACGCTGGAACACTGAAATAAATCAGAAATGCCTTTAAGCAAAACAAAGCAAAAGAAGATGCTGAAGTCTTTCAACCACAGATAGCTTCTTACCCAGGTATTGGCACATTTCTTATTTCTCATCCTGCTTTCCCAACAGCAGGAAGTCTATAGTTATTACATCTCCCTGCTCTCTGAGAGAAAATTATTTTTTGCCTTGACAACTGAAAGAAAAAAACCTCTGAAAGAAATTTGATTCAATGTTAAACATTTTAGATGTCAACTTTATTTTGGATTCCAATAAAATGAAGTTAAAACAGTTAATTTGACTCAAAATGAGATGTTTTACTTATAAATTTAGAGCCTCATTTACCTACTGATATTACTTAAATCACACATTCCAATGACATCTCAAATGTTAAAATCAAATCTTTTGTCAGCTCCAGAATGAAACATTAGGGCTAATATTTAGCTATTTCCTTTTCTTAGAGAAAATATTTGCCAAATTTAATATGTAGTTTGATTTTGCACATTTTTTCAGATTTCTAATTATTTAAAAGTTAGGCATAGTATGGCAAAATAAACAATTTTTCATCATGTCATGTGAATGTGAATAGCTACAATCAGACCAAACAAAAGAAAGCAGAATAGAAAAAGAGAGTTTAAATTTACTGCTCATTTATCTCAATCCTTGAGTTTTCTTCCTTCTTACAGATCAATCAAACAGCAAAATATAAAAAGCAGCAGTAATCCACCTGAAGACAGTAAAGATGGTGTGGAGTTTGCAGACATGTTCCATGCCTGTAAATCTCAGGAACCACCTTGAAAACACGACCTGAATTTTAAACTGATAAGGAAATAGGGGTGATGATCTCAAAGCAGACGCCTGTAAACCACAGTGAAGATTTTTCCAGAGTTGTCCTTGGATTCAGAAAGAACATTTCTGGTGATTTTTAAGCTGACAGAAAGAAGATGTTTTCCTCCAAGCTCTAAGCTTTTCGTTCATAATTCAGATACTGTCTCTATAAATTTAAGTTTATTAAATAATTTAAATAACATAATATTGTCCAGAACAGAACAAAACTTAAGAATATCTTGTGAGGGCCCATCTGTTCAAAAAAATAATGCTAATGAAGGCTGAAAAAGGCAATTGCACTTTTATTTTGTTTTTAGTTGCTCTTTTCATCTATTCATAAATTGCAAATGAGAGAACTGAAACTGTCAGTATATTACACTCATGTCCAAGACCTCCACAGTCAAGTATTCCACTTCTCCCTGTGGGTCTCTCCAGCTTTTAGGGAAACCCTCTTAGTATAATTCCCACACTAGCCCACTAATACTTTGCAATTTGGCTTCTGGCTCCCATCCCTGTCTCTCAGATGTCTTTGTCTGCTCGCCCACCTCAAAGAGCACATTTTGTAACACTAATGAGGACTGGACTGTGGCAATACAAAAATTGCATCTCCTCTAGGAGCTCTTCTGTACCCTAATAACCATTTATTTGGTAGATTTTGACTGCCCAGCAGGAGCACGTGGCCTTGGTTGGGGTTGTGGCTCTGAACTGAGACATTGTGAGGCAACAGTGTCTGTACAATAGTTCTTAAAAGCCCTGCTGGAGACAATTTTGTCTCTCTAGAGTGTCTTTCACTAAAAGATCTTCTTGTTTTCTGTTATGCTCATTTAATGGAAATAAGGTTTCTTCTCCTCATTAGAAGTAACATTTGCATCCAATTCACCTCCAGGTTTTTTATGTCTCTGTGCACCAAGACCAAGGGAAATACCAGAAGAATCCAGTGAGTATTTCTGTGGCATAAGGACACAGAATAATGCAAAGATGACAAAGGAACAATTTTATACTAACAGATCCTCGCTCTCAAGTTTTTCACATTAGTAATAATGCCAAACCTTTGAGTTTAACAAAATACAGGCAGAGGAACAACAAATGGCTGTAAATTGTTGAATTGCAATTAAGAGGGAGGGTTCCCAACTCCTGTGGAATTGGTGGAGGACACATCAGCTCCTGCATAATACCTGATCATCTGAAGCTATGCTGTGACCAGGTTTGGGAGCTGCAGCTGCCTGTTCTCCCTTACAGGCTTTATTTCTATTGTCTGCTTAAATGACAACTGTGTCCATCAGGAGCTCCCTCTTTCAGGAAGCTCTAAGGCCCAGCACATTGGATTCCAATCCAGGTGAAATCTGATAGAGCTTGCTCTAACTCAGACTACAATAATAATTCACAAGGTTTAATGTTAATGAAATGAAAAGAAACCCAACTTGCCTGTCTTGATTTCAGCCCATGGCTGTGCCTCAAGCTAAAATACACGCTAAGTGAGCTTGAACTAATAATGTCATCTCTATGATTGCTAATGATTTAATTAAATGACTATAGTTACATTCAAATAAATATCTGAATCTCATTTTCTGAAGTGCAAAAAATTATTTTAATTAAACCTGATTACAGAAGTCATCGAAGGAAGTATTCTCTTAGTACTTCTACAGTAAAATGGAATCCATTAATCACTTTGATCTTCACATTTGAAATACTACAAAAATAAGTGCCTGTAAAAGGAATTGTTGTCATGTTCTATAGAAGTACATTGGCACAAAATCCTGTCTTAATGGGAAATTACAGACAAGAAATGAAAGGCTACTGAAGCTCAAAATTCAATAGTGCTGTTTCTTCAAAAAAATATATCTCTCACTATGCATGTGAAATTGCTCAGATTTATTTTTTCAGACAATGGTAGATTTTCAGTTTTAGAAGAAAATTAAGAATATTGTTTTGTCTTCTATGGTGGGACTACAGTTGCTGTGGGAACCACCACACTAAATTTTCATACAGCTGTGTTTGTCCTCAGACAAACAGTGGAATTAAAATAGTTTTCAGCATTCATATTTTTGATTTTTTAATAAGTAAAAAAATTCCATTCCAGTGAAACCTCAGATTCAAATAAACACATACCTCAATTTCAACTTCTTTTTTTTTTTTTTTTTTTTTTTTTTTTTTTTTTTTTTTTTGGATGTAACAGGTCTTCAACAAAAATAAATGGAACTGAAAATAATTTAATTTCTTTGACACATTGACCTAAATAGGCTTATTTCGTAAAGCTGAGTTTTCTACCTGGACTGACATGCCTCAGTGTATTAAAATTACTAGAAAAACATAGGGCATGTGTTCTGGAAAAGTCCAATTCTGCTGCTGCTGCTGGATTCCTTTTACTGCCATTAGGAGGGTCTGTGGAAAATAAAGTTTGTAAGAATTTAATATGAAACCCTTCCAAAGCTGACCAGTATAAAGTTTTAGCTTCTGTATAGTCTCCTTCCTCCAGGATAATTCCTCCTTTTTCCTGAAGAGGAAGGCCTTGAGAGCTGCCTAGAATTGCTATTAGTTGGGGAAAAAAAAAAGAGGTTTTATTCAATTATATATAATGGTTAATTTCTGAGCACCTTGAACAAAGATATTTAAGTCTGGACTGCTGCAACCTTGACCTGGCTGAGCTTTATGCTCACATTGCCCTGTAGTTTCTATTCCCTGTCATAACCTGCTTGCCTGAATTTGGAATGCTCTTCCTGTGCTGTACATGTTACAGTTTCTGATCTGGAGGATTCACATTCACCCCAGGTAACTAAAGCAAAGATGCTTCTGTTTCTTGATATTTGCTAAATTTTTTTCTACAAAAATATATTTCCACAGCTACAGACCGTGGCTAATTTCTAGATAGTCACACTGTATCTTAAATGTGTACCGCTAAAGGTACAGTCACTGTAAGCTCTTTACATTTTTAACAAGCTGCTAATGACCTTGGTCAAGCTTAATTTCTGCGGATACAGCAGTAGAAAATCATTTCAGAAAAAAAAAAAATTAAGGCTCTCTGACAAGTTATAAAATTGAATCTGAGTTGTCAAACTTGTGGGGTAAGATCTCAGTAGATATAAATCCCTTCTGTTCACCCCAGTCCAGACAATTCAATTTAGGCTGCCTAAGAATCCAGACCAGGGTTTCCTTCTCTGATTAATAGCTATCAGATGAGGTCCTGCAGAAAGACTGATATGTTCCTACTATCATTCTCTTGCTTTTTGTATCTGCCATTTACAATCTACATTGACATATTTCTTCCAACAATAAGATTCTACTTTAATTTCCTGTACATTGCCTGGTACACCTGGATCATACATTGCAGCTATGAAAGCTAGAAAATGTATAATTAGAGAGATTATTTAAGGAGACTTGTGATTACATCTTGAATACTTGTTTGGTGCCCTTTCTAGTCTAACTGGGTGCGGTGGTGCATCCCCCCATCCTCCTCCCTCAGGCTGCTCTGTGACCTCAGGAATCCTCGTTAGGCCTTGGCCTTGACTAATGGCCCCATGGCACTTAAACTCCCCTTGAGCTTATCAGAAACACTGCAGCAGGAACTTCTGGTGCCTAACCAAGGAAGAGGACAAGAGATAATCAGTCATCCCTGGGCAGCCTTGGAATATTACTTGCCTGAATCATAGCCCAAGGAGAACAATACTATTGACTGGACTTTTGAAAAACTCCAATAATTACTGCATTGGATTATGGCCGGGATGGACATTGACTGATGACTAATGCCAATCATCCTGCAACCTCATAAGCAGTGGTGCTAAGTGAGGCCCTTGGAGCTCTCTGGGGTCACAGGGGCTGTGGCAGCATCTCCCCAAGTGGGACAGCTCAGCTGTCACCTCTGCAATACTCGAGGGCCATCCCAAAATCTGCCGAAGGGCCTGAGCTGTGACCCCCATGATCCAGGCTCACCCCTTGTCAGCTGAGAAATGCAAAGGCATCCAAAGTGTCCCGCTGAATGTGAGGGGAAGTTTAGCAGGTGCCTCTGCACACATGCACATGTACATCCCTGTGTCTGTGTGTGCAGGTGTGAATTGACTGCAATACTGCACAGCAAGCATAGCAGGAATATTGCCGTCTCAGATCTCGAGTTACTGCTGGGCTCAGAGTAAATCCTATTGGTTCAGTCATTGATAAAGGGCTGCTAAATGCTTTTGATGTAAACTGTTGACCAAGTTGGAGGCTAAGTTTGGGCTCAGCCTCATTTAGGATCTATCAGGAGCATAGAAAGCAAGGGGGATTATTCTGAACCTCATGACCTCCCTCACCTGGGGGGTCTCCCTCACCTGATTGCATCCTTTGTGTCCCCTGCCCCTCTGCATCCTTACCCTGTTGTGTTCCCTGTCTCTGTAAGTCATTCCAAACACATTCTAATCTGAATTTCCTTTGCATGCTTCATCTATGCAGTAAGTAATAGAGTGAACTGTGCTGTCAAACTTCATTAAGTTACATTTTCACAGATTTCTATTAAACCTGCTTTTGCTAATAGCTTTGATGATGATGCTTTAAGCGACCTAAACCTCTCATTTGTGACACTAGACCCCATTGATAGCACTTCTGGCAAATATTTAAACCTTTCCAAGTACCTAGTTAATATTTATACTAGACAACACATTGTAATCAGACAATTAAAATCCAAAAAGGGAAAGGACTCACTGACAAACACAATCAAACCTCTCTAGACATAAATCTCCTTCTATGTCTCCTCTACTGACATCACCAAGTGAAGCTGACAGATATAATAGCACACTAAAATTACATAATTTTTAATCTTATTTTAGAAATTTTATGTAATCTGCTGGCTGCTGTGCATTGAAATAAGAAATTATAAGAAACAACACAAGCCAAGACACCCTCATACAGACAGCATCTTAGTGACAAGCTGTTTTAACCTTTTCCTGCATTTCACTACTACTCTGTTGCCAGCTGTCAGAAGACATGGCAGGAGAGGCATCTAAACATTCCAGGACCCTCTGCTGACATCCATTATCCTGAATCTCCTCTTGACAAAAGTTAATGAGCCACTTCACCCCCATCCAACCCAAACTTTAACTTCTGACACTGCTGGGATTCTGAATTTTTTTTCTTTTATCCATGCAGTGCCTTTACACTGAATCGTCTTAAATCATCTCAATCCCAAAAAGTACTTTTAAAAATTGCAGGTTTGGCCCTTCCCACCACAGACTGAAAAGCCATATGATGTTTATTAGCATGCAGCATGTGTTACTTTGAGTTGGCTGGGAGGTTGATGGAGTTAAGTTGAATGCCATACTGGTACTCACACTGGCAGATCTCCAGCTCCTCTTTGCCACCTGCAAACCACATCCTCCCTCAAACAGGATGCTCATTTCACCATTCCCTGTGGCAACACCAGTTTCTGAACTAATCCCTGTTTTCCCTTATTTTTCAGGTATGGGAGGTGCTCACAGACAAAAGGAAGGCCTGTGTAGAGCTTTCCAGATAAATGACTGAGCCGTTGCAAAGTTCACCCCTCATTTGATTCAGTGCAGCCTCTTTGTCTTTTTTGAACGAGTCATTTCTGAACTTTTAACTAGCTCAGGACAAGTATGGCTATAGGTCTTCATTCATCCTACACAGGAGAGTCAGTGCTTCACCTTGAATTGTGGGTTGAAGAAGTTCTTTAAGAAAGTGATGAATTTACTGAACGATACAGATTCAGGTCAGCCAAAGTGATTGGAAAATCGAATTTGTTGAACTGTTTTGAAATTAATGAGGAGAAGAAGGACTTAAAAACATTCAGGAAATAAAATGAACAACTGTATGGCAGCATAGTTGGAAAAGCTTTCACAGAGATAATAGGGAATATTCCAAACCAATTCTAAGACTCATATTTTAAGGGTTTTCTGTTGTTTATCACATGATTTCAGTTCTTAAAGACATTTTTTGCAAATTACTAAAGTGTCACCTCAGCTAAAGATGTTGCTGCATTACTGTTTTGCAAGATTTTGTGTGAATGATAAATTCTTCCTCTTAGAGGACAGTGGAATAACCTCTATAATTCAATCAGCTTTAATACAATAGGTGCCTGGAATTAGAAAGAGCTACCTGAATCTCAAGTTTAAACAACTCTTTATATGCTAGCACTGCACTATCAGGTTAGTTTAACAAGCAATTATAATTATTGGGAGACCAGTGTCTCTATTAAAAGATCAGGGAAGAACCACTACAGTTCCAGCTATGAATATAATTGGACATTTAATGAAATGTGTCTACCCAGTGTTCTTTTCCCTTTTTAACAAATTCATTTTAGAATTAGAATGCAGGATAGCAGTGCACTTGGAGATATTTCAGGGAGAAAGATGACTATTTTATGCTAAGCTGATTTCTTTCTTTTTGAAATATGACAGTACAATTAACACCTCCTAGGGGTAAAAGTACAAAAAATTAAAAATTATTATTACAACTACCTATGTACAGCACAACTTAAATTTTCAAAAATGGTGACTAAGTTGATTATTCATTCTGTATTTGAACACTCAGGTAATCTGAAAAGTTGGAAAGCTCCTAGGACCAGTAATTTACATATCTCCCTGAAATCTAGTGTTCTAATTTTAGACTCACAAATGCAGAAGTGCTGTACCCTTCCAGAAATTAGTTGTGCTAGAGAAGCCTCAACCATTTTCAAATCTTTAGAAGAAGAATTCTAACACTGAGATTCCTGTCTGCTGCAAACCAGAGCTCTGGCGAGACCCTGATAGCTGAATAACCAGGATTTTTAACTAGTATTTACACAAAGGTTCTCAAAATTTCTTCTCAGATCTGAGTCTTTAATCAAATCAAAAGGAAAAAAGCATAACTTCTCTGAGTAAAATGAATGATTTTTTCTGTATCTTAAATTAAGTGAGAGAAAAGTTAATTTGTCACTGGAATACAGTGATATATCTTTGTTGGAACTTGCCACTTCCAAATGAGCAGACAGAAACAGAAAGGATGAAGGGAAGGGAAGGGAAGGGAAGGGAAGGGAAGGATCTTGAGAATTAATAGTTTCTAATGCCAAACATAGATTAGGGTGAAGATATAGTCCTGCTTCACAGGGTACCACNAAGAAATGGCTTTTATGTACAAGTTTTAAATGGCATCTGCAAATGTTTTTAATCAGGCTAACCAAATGAACTTGCTACATATTCTCTTGGAGGAATATGTACAGTAATTTTACAGTAAATCTAATTTTGTTCAGCTTTCCTGAACAAAACTAATCTAAAACCTGCCAAATATGTCACTCAATAAGCACTTTGTGGAGCCCATAAATGTGGTTATTAGAAAAAAACCTCTTATTTTGAGCCAGTAGTATAAACTCCAGTCTGAATTCAAGAACAAATATAAGAAACAAATCAAATTCTTCTTTTAGCTTTCATATACTTAGTGATGACAGAATAAATTGTCATTCAATCTAAATTCAGCAATTATGTAATGTGAGACAAAAAAAAACCCTCAGCAAAACCCAAAACCTGCAGTAGATCTGTGCATACCTTTTATTAAGCCTCTGCCCTTCATGCTGGAATGAATTAATAAATGCTCCCATGTTCTGATCTGCTGGCAGAACTGTGGACTATATGTTGAGCATTAGACAAAAAAAAAGTTGAAATGCTCTAATTGTTTACCAAGTTAATGGGTATTTATAGCTTAATGCTGCCCCAATTAACTTAAGCCTAACCAAAGTGAAAGCCAAATTTATGTGAAGTGTAACTCACTTGAAGCATAAACTTATGACGAATGTCACCTGATACTTAAAACAATGCTAGACAGAAAAGTCTTCAGTATAACCTTTACAAAGTTACACCACTGTTAATTACTGACAACTGATCCTAACATAAGCTTTCTACGCCTGTGGGCAGAATTTTCCCACCAAGTTAATTTCCTAAAGAAACATTACTTTGGGGTAGACAAGCATTAAAGAATACATCAGGCTGTGAACAGTCACACTAAGCTGGAAGTATAGGAATGAAATACCTGGTCACAGCAGACAGCAATTGCTGTGGCAGAATGGAAAAGGAGATGGCAGAAGCAGAGGACTCCAAAGGGGTGTGGTGTAAATCAGATGAAAATAGAACACACAAGTGTCCCCTCAAGGATGGGGCTGGGGAGAAAGGTGGAGGGCAATTCAGTCTAACAATGTTTTTCTCTTTTGATCAAAATATGAAAAAGAATGAATCACAAAGTTTAACAGATCCTTTTTCCACAACATGCTCCTTTCTCCTTTGTCTTTCACTTCTCCCCTGTGCTTTAAATGACCTACTAGCTCAGGTTTAGATCTACTGGGAAGGCTGGATAAAATAATATCTCAGAGCACAGCAACTTTTTTCCACTTCTCTTGTTACAAAAGGACAAATGATAAAACCCATCTTCATCTTTGAAATCACATTACACCAAAAATGCTACATAAATTAACAAGGGGATCCTTTCATTTGTAAATAAAATGAATTAAAATTTTCTGAGCAACGCAGGAGACAACTGTAAGATACTTTTTCTGCTTGGAGTGATTGACTTGTTTGATGGATTTTTCTGCCTTAACTAAGGCAAAATTATGTCTGTGATGCATTGCAATATTTTGCATATTGCTTTGAAAAAAAGAAAGCCTTAAGGAATTGCATGACATAGTGTTATCTGAGGATTTTCTTTTTGTTTCTTGTATAGGAAAGGAACTAGCATGCCATCCAGTTATCTATCAACAGGATTCCTTGCAGATTTAACATCTGGTGTATACAAGAATCACAATTATGTGCATATTATGTTAAGAGCTTTTGTTTAGGATCATTTTATATTTGCAGACATAGAACTGTTCCACATGTACACCAAGAAACATACCTTACCTAATCTGTGTTTTGAAATTACTATTATTAACGTCTATGAAAAAAAAAAGTTGCTCTTTACCATCCAAAGGAATACAATCACAATGAACAAATTTGCATCTGCTGTTGCCCTGTGTTAGAAGAGCCAAACAAAAGAAGAAAGCATGAATATTCATTTGTTTTTATTTAGCTCAGAAAAGAGTCTGACATTATTAAAGAAAGAGACACTGGGCTAATGAAATCCATAAATAGATTTGATGACGTGGGAGGAAATCAGCTGGAGCAGTAAGTGAGGAAAAAAGAATTTGGTTCTTGAATTTTTCACAGATGAGAAAATCCCATCTGATATTGGGAAACAAGTCTGTGTTCTTCTTTTTTTATTCAATTCTTATTTTTCTTTGTAAGAAAAATCTAGCGTATGTTTATAATGACAAGAGATAAACTTTATCTACTTCTGTATAAATGGTAGCAGTGTCCTGTATTTCTGTGCATTAAATGTTGCGGTACCAGCGTAATTAATTTGTTTACCTGATACTTACTGCCATGGTATAAAAGTCTCTCTGGAAACTCACAGTAAGTTCTCATTGTTTTTTGTGTATCCAAGCATGGTTCTTTAGCTGTCTTCTGACATTTGGGAATTTAAGTTTTTTTGGTTTCCCTTTTCTAGCCTTTATTCCAGAGTCAATCACATCCAAGATCACTAGAACCATGCAGGCAGAAAATGTTACAATATCCAGATTTTCTTCTTGGTCTAGACCCCATATAAACTTTCTCAATGCTTTATGATTATATGCATGACATCTGGCCTTTAATGCCTTTATATTTCTAGGATTTAGTTGTCAGGCAGTTTGAATGGTTATTTCCTGGTCTCTTGCAGCACTCAATTAAGTTTCATCCTTGACAACCTTTGAAAAGTTGCTCTGCTCTGCCTGAACAGAAATCTCACAATCTCAAACTCCATTAGAATTCTCCTGTTGAGAGACTCAGTGGTGTCCTACACAGTCTTCTCTTCAGCTTAATACAGCTGGAAAGCAGCCAGTTCACTTGAAAACCACATTTCACTATTTCCGTTTCTTTATAGTCCCTGGCTGCAGGAGGATTAGCCTCCAGCACCAAAGCAAAAGACTGCAGTGCTTTATTTCTAGGAAGGCAGTAATGGTAATACTAAATTATTTAACTTAATAATGAAAAATAACTTTAAGGTAAGAAAAATAGCATGTAAATTTTGAAATTTATGATGGGTTTTAATCTGGAAGACATAAATTCATTCATATCTTAGTTTTCCTTTTCTCAAATTTTCCCTTCCCTTCAGGTAGCAGTGTACATCACCAATCCTTTTAAACTTAGGAAAAATAGGTAAAATTAAGAAAACTAATTTTAGAATTGAAAAATTCACCACCATTTCTTTAGTAATTTACAAGGATCCAGTTAGCTTCCACTCAGAATAATTTTGGTACCAAAACCTTTCCAAATAATATGCATGGACTTTTAAAGACAATCCAGAACTTCCTCTGTTTATGCCAACCTTGCTGGATGAGAGGCAGATATGAAGTGTTATGACTTCTGTATCAAGATTTGTGTCTCTACCACTTCAGTGCACAAATCCAGTAAGATTGACACTGGAAATTTTTCCAGAAGGATCTGAGGCTTCAACCTGTGCAGTCTGAAGGGTTTTTGACCTTTGAGAGATGGAAAATACTTTATGAGTATTTAAAGTTAATACTCATTAACTTTATGTTAATGAAAGCAGTTTCAGACAAAACATCTTACCAAAATTTCTAGAAGTCATTTACAGGACAATTAGTTTGAGGAAAATTCTTTTACCAAGTTTACCTCCACTAATGAAATTATTAAAGACCACTTAAAAAATGGATCTGGAGGAGATCCAATAAAGTTTGACAAAGTTAAACCAAAGCTGGTTTTTCTCAGTTCTGACTCAAGTCAGTTACTGCCCAAGCAGGGGACTGCCAGTGGATGCATGTTCTGACTGCAGGGGAACAGAGCTTGCATGAGACCAGTCAGGATTGATATCAACATATCCCACACAAATGGATCAGAAACCTAAGTGAAGGAAATATTAGGAATGCCTTGGACCTACAAACACATCAGTGAATATTTCATTCAGCCTTTAGACAGAAGACACAGAGTACAAGATCCTGGTGCCCTCAGACTTCCAGGTAACAAGTACCTTCTACTTATAATTGAGATGTTTTGACTGTCACTGATACAATTTTCATTTTCCTTTGAACACATACAAGAAAAAAAGCACTTGCTAGAGCAAATGCTCTAAGATTTCAGTAGAGAGTTACAGGGGTGTAATAAAGGAGAAAAAAAATTAAGCCTTTGGAAAATTATTTTCCACAAAGGTACCTTAAAGTCCTTGGCTGCAGCTAGCATACTTTTTTTTTTTTTTTTCTGGAAAGAGCACATACACCATTGTAGCTGATTACTTTTCCAGATTTATTGACTTCACTCTACTTACAAAATTATCATCAGCTCCCTAATGCCAATAACTGGAAGAGAGACTTTAGATTCCTTATGTCAGGGATAAGGCCTTGACTTTCCTCTAAAGCATTCCAAGAGTTTTTCCAGCGTTTAGGCTTTCATCACTGGTTCTTTCTATCAGTCTCAGAGCAGAGGGAATGTAGATACAGTAGTGACAGTAGTAAAGAGACTTCTGGAAAAAAAAATCACCAGCCCCATCACTGTATTCCTGGCATACTGGTCAGCAATCATCCCAGGGCAGAAAAGAACACTGTATCTCTCTCTGGACCCCAAACATAAATGATCTGAATGGAAGGAATGTAAGAAACAGGCAAGAATTTCTCCGAAGAATGCTGAGTCACTGGGCTGAGACCAGAGAACAGAGTGAAGCAGGAGTACCTGAACATTCGGGAACATTCAGAATTTGGCTCAAACTTCCATTTCCTGTAGAGTTAGATCTTTTAAAGCATTGCTCTGAATGAATTTTACCTTCAATATCTTCTAGCAAGGAGAAGAGAGGTCAAGACATTTGGACTATCTCTTAGAAAATCTCCCTATTTATAACAGCTCCACATGAAAATTTACCAGAGACAGAAGTGTGGGCTGTCTGTTCTTGTCACAGGTTGTGCTCAGAACTGGGGAACAAATGCCTGCAAGCCCATCTATCCCTTTAACAGTATTACTGAATTATCAACATACTGAGCAGGACATGAGACAGTAAAAGAACAAATCACCTGAACACAGGCATACAGAGAAACCTGTAATAACACAGACTCGTAACCCTGCCCCAAGGAGAAACTATTGGGTCAAAATGCTGGACCTCAATTAAATATACAGCCTGTACCTATCATGAGGTAGTATGATACTTGTTAGTAGCACAAAGGATCTTCTCTACCATCATAAATTCTAATTAGCTGAATTTTGCCATTTGTCTCTAATTTATTACCTCATTTGTTCTTACATAGAAATTTGTAATATACCAATTCAGAGAGTCTCCTAGTCCCAACCCTACACATAACATTATACTTAATGTGCAGTAACCACAATTCCCACCTCAATCTTGAAATATCAACATGGTAAGAAATTTCTTTATCCTCTGATTTTAAAGCAAAATAACCTACTTTGTCTTCTCTGGCTGTAGCCCTCACCCTCCCAAACGTCTGTATTTTAGATAATACCACAGTAACCACTTCCATGTGATGTAACACTGCAAAACTTCCTTTCCAAACCCCTTGCTGCTCACAGCTAATGGAAGACATAGCCAAGAAATCATTTTAAGGCATGTCTACACTAAAGAAATGGGATGTATTTTAGGAAATCTGGAGCCAAGTCCTGAGACCAGAGTCTATGCAGTTTAGTGCTAAATGGATTTATTTACTTGTGCTCAGAGTGTCTTGGAATGCCTCACTAGGTCTGTGCAAACATGATAGATGGCATGCAAACCCAACCTGACTTGTATCTGGTCCCTTTACATATCTTTGCCTTATGTTCCTTCATTTCTGTTTTTGAGATCAATATGAGCACGTGGTCTCTCTTACCAACATAACCATACAAATCAGCTGTCACTCTAGAAAATGTAATGTATTCTGCAGCGCCATTTACTCGTTCTGTTGTTGTTGTGCATTATACCTTCTTACTTGCCTCCTTATCCTGACATGCCCTTTATTGATTTAAACATGTGTTTATACTTGGAAGCTATTAAAATAAAATACTAACAATAGAGTTAATCATTATTATAACAAACATATTCTATCTCCTTATCTTTAAGTATCTCCTGTTTGCAATATATGAATCCATTTGAGAAGACACTTTTTTATAGTTCTGAAATCAAAGAAATTTAGCAAAAATATACAATAATTGTGATACTTCACAAGGAAGCTCTATTACTATATCTAATATAATTGTTTCAAAGGCTCAAGGTATGCAAAATGTTACACACTCACTATTCCTATTTTTTAATACTTTGTATTTTTAAATTGTAGTCCACATGACTTCCTCCTTTTTTATTTTGTTTTAAAGTTGCAGTCCATGTGACTTCCTCATTTTTTTCCTCAATATGTCAAAATTTTTAATCGCTTTCATCCTGAAAGAGTACTCAGAGTGCATGAAAATGCATAATGCCTACAGCCATACTGTCTCCAGCTGTGATCTTGTCAGAACTTATAAGAGAAGTGGGTCTGTACTTGAGTGGCAGGGCTCTAAGAGCAGTACAAGTAAAAGTTACGCTGCTAAAGCAAGGGGTGACTCTTTCCAGGGGGCTGCACCGGGCTCTGTTGCGTTGTGTGGGTTGGATTTGGTTGTGCAGGTCAGCAGACAGAGCGTGTCCTCAAAAGACCACCACTGACACAAAGCTGAGCAAAGTCTGACTGTGGGGCAGGCCAAGCTCACACCTGAGTACTGGGTGTTGCTGTAGTGAGGTCATTGTGCTTCCATGGGATTGGAAACCAACATTGCTGAACAGTTTGTAGCCACTAAAACCTCGGAATATGCTTATCATTGTTTACTTGCTTCAAAAAGTAAATTGCTTCATCTTGGTAGTCCAGAGATGCTGAATTCTAGCCTGGGCAACTCTTCTTGCTAAAAGCCCATTACCTTCAGATGACCTTGCTAGTATGCTTGAATACATTAATTAGTAAACTTAATTTACTTTGTATTGCCCGTAATTTTTTACAGAGTGACTTCTGCGCACATTGCAGAGTTTGTATAAATCAAGGTTAAAACTGCAATGAATTTTGGAATACCTGTTGATAAACAATGCTGAAGAACATAAGATATTTATCATTGTTAATATTCACTGGCTGGGCTAATCCATATTCATAAATAATTCCTTGAATATGTGAAGCATTAACATTTATAGTTTAGATTTGTAATTAACTCTAAGGTTACAGACAAAAACAACGTCTCCTTTGCTCTAATACTGCTCTAACCCAAGGACAAAAGAGAGAAGGAGACAGGCAGCTGTCCCTGTGCTGTGCTTGGTTTGTAAACAGCTCAAGTGCTGCTCATCACAGATGCCACAGGAGCTGTGCACACACTGCTGAACAGACCCTGAGCTGGGGGTCCAGGCTGGGGCCTTCCATGACAACCAAATTGTGTTGATACCATGCCTAGAATAAAGTATGTGCTAAGAAAGGACAATTTCAACAGGAATAAGGTTGTGGTGATACTTTGTTTTTCTTTTTGTTTTTAATCTTACACATCTATGATCCAGTGTTTCGTATCTGCAAAAAATAGTCCATACTCTAGATATTGTTTCCAATCTTATTCTGTTACAAAACACGATGTGAAATATGGACAAGAAAGAAAGAACGAAGAAAAATGGTAAATTATTAACAATTTTAATCTTTTTCTGCACACTGACAGATTTTAAATTGCTTTTCAGCAGTAGTGCAACTAGACTGAGAGGCTGACATTGGCTTGTGGCTTCAAATGTTTACAGAAATGCAATTTTAGCAATACAAGCCCTGAAGCAGCTAGAGTGTTAAAGCTAAGAAGCCAGTGTGCAAGCATCCTTGCTGGCTCTGCCAGCTGAAGGCTCTTGAGCAGCTACAATCATCTTCATGTGACTATCAACTTCATGTGACTTTTGTCACAAAACCCATGCAAAGTTAGCTTTTCATCATACAGAAGCAGGCCCAGAATATTTTGGTCCCATATTTTGTGACAGTACTGCATGTAATATGTCTTGAAAATGTAATAAGGCCTCATGCAGCAAACCTGCTGGCTGTGGAAATGTCTTTGACACTTTTAATACAAAGTAGCATTAATTCATATTAGGGACAAAACCCCTCAACTGCCTTCTTTAAATTATATAGCAATTCTGAAATTTTAAAAAAGCCAACAAAATACAAACCAAACAAACCACCAACCCCCCACCCAGACTCCAGATTAATTGAATAAATGCAATCTGTAGCTCCATTTTTATGCCAAGCTTCAGTCTGGAACATTTTAGAGCCAAAATGACAAGCTCATGAAAGCAGGAATTTTAAACAAGAATTGTGATGACTGTTAGGGTAAGAATATGAATGGTTGTTCTGTAACACCTATTGAACTCTTTTCTGAGCCAATAGTAATTAATGTATTAAAACCAGTCTATAATAAACATTTTAGATAAGATCTAATAGATAGACATCTGCATTTAATATTTTAGAGATTCAAAGTCATTGGATCAAATTCATTCCTGGTGAAACACATTTTTCCCGTATCACCCATGACAAAGCTATTCCATACAAAGTTCTGTTTGTGAGGGTCTCATTAAGATATTTCCTTACTTTAGTCATGCTGTAAAACTTGCTTTGGTCATGATGACAAAGACTGATATGGAGGAAATTGCAGCCTTTCTTCAAATTTTGCTTTTTACACTGCTGAGTGTCTTCTCTCCTTCTTCCTTCTAAAAAAATGTAATGGAAAAATAGGCTCAAAAAAGCTGTTGCAGGTTCTGGAACAGTTCTGGAAGTCCCAACAAACAACTGAACTGTGCAAGCACTCCATTTACCACAAGAAGAGTTTGGTATTTAGCTGATTAAAATACCCCAGATATTACTCACTACAGACAGAAAATGGAGCCTGGCCTAAACGGAAAACAATATAGGAATCAAAACAGATTGGCTTGTGTGAATGAAGGGTACAGAAAAGACCAGGAGTTGTATGGAAATAAACCTTAAATGAATATACAGCATTGAGAAAATGAAACAAGCAGTTATTTCCAGCCCCAAATTCTGAGTGGACTGAACAAGAAGTGACAGGCTATATCAGCTTAATTTGGATTCACCTGGATTTCTTTGATAACTGGTTTTCTAACCCAAAAGGATCTAGACTAGCTTGAGTCCAGGAGAGCAGCACGTAAGAGTCCATTAGCTGAGATGAAGAAGGTGAGGACTGAAAATCTAAATGCAAGAGAGCAAGGGAAACATTAATAGAAGATAATGTAGGCTGTATCAGCTACAGAAGAAGACTATAGGGCTAGACAGAAAAAGAGTAATAGAAAGAGAATGAACTTTCTATCTTAAAACATCAGGTCTTAATGGCCTAATTTAAAAAAACAACAACAAAAAAAGCAAAAAACCCAAAAAAACAAAACAAAACCAACAAACCCACAGCTCATGATATAAAATAGGAGTTCTTCAGTGTAAAAGTGACTGAGAAATATATGGACATGCAATCTGAATGTAAGATAACAACAAGCTGCCACAGTGACACCTGTGAAAGTAACAGAGACATCATCCACTTAATAAAAAGCAGGTAATGCTTGAGGGAAGAATACACAATATTAAGCAGCTTTGACTACAGTATTGGCTCTAACTTTGCTCAGATGGAAGGGACTGGTGAAGCCTGACTTACTTCTATTAACAAATGAAAGCAGAGAATGGCTAGAAGCCCATTAGTGTCTATAAATACATCACAGGGATAAATGCCAGGAAGAGGAAAGATCTCTTTGTGTGAAAATAGAAGATGCTGGCACAAGAATAAAGCAGCGTGAGATTTCCCTGAATAAAGTGACAATTGGATGTCAACAGAAGGTTTTTAACCAAAGGAATGACTTTTTGTGAGTAACAACCTCCCTACAGGCACAGCAGACCCACTCCTTGCTGAGCTCCTAGGAAGCAGTGACAGGAGCCTGCAATGACTGGGATCATAACTTCCTCACCTCCAGGATCCTCTCCAGTTTTCTTATTACTTCAGTGCAGACCTGGTGAAAGCCTTGGAGCTGACATAATAAGGCAAGACATAATAAGAACTGGCAGACAGAAGCTGAGTGTGTGGTCTCAGAGATTTACTCTTCTCACAGCAAAAGTATTAGCATTAATCTGCCTGGCACACGAGAGTAGTTTTGTAAGACTAATAGGAGATGTATTTGTAAGATCTCTGACTCCCTCAGACTTCTGAAATACAGTACCACAGACACAGCATTGCTACCCAAATTCTTTCTAATACCCCTATCTCAATTCTAATAACAGGAACTAAAGCTGGGGCACATCAGAGAGGCTTGCTGACATTGACACAAGGCAGAAAGTTGAGAATTACTTTACAGAGCTAAAAATAAAACCAAGCAGACATAAAACATTGAAATTTTTCCACAGACCTCTTTGTTTTGCTTTCACTGGTTTTTCTATTTTGGGGGCAGTCTTTTTTTTTGGAGGGGAAGCAACCAGAAATATGTGTAAGGGAATGGGAATTTGATAAATGGGAGGAGGAATATTCCAAAAGACACGCAGCAGTCAGACACTTCAATACAACTTTCACTTCTGCTGTTGGTTAAGTTGCCATTCAGATACTCAACAGTTTAATCTTTTTATTAGAAAAGAAGGTAAGTGGATCTTAATTTTTCAGACACAGATGAACACTGCAATGCAGCTGGTTCAGTCTGGGGAGCAGCTCTTTCCAGTCTGCCTTCCTAACCAAAGGAGGAGCTTGTTTAACCCTCCAGCACCCTGTGAGTACTGGAGTGGCTTGCATCCCCCTGGCAACTGCCCTCCCACCCTGCTGCCCACCCACCCAAATACCTCTGTCCTCTCCCAGCTGACCCAACTCTCCCTTGGGTTTGACCCATAGCCCAAAAAATACCATCAGCACTGGAAATCACACCCTGTTGCTCACCTTCACGAAACAAAAAGGACCCTAGTGGCTGCAATTTGAAGTTTGAGGAACTGTGATTTAAAAATAAAATACAAAGCCCAGAAGCTTTTGTTACTAATTTTCATAATAATTAAAATTATATGATGCTCTTGACAGAAAAAGCTTCAATATAAACAATATTTAGAGGAACAAAGTATTAATTTGATATGTGAGAAGAGGAATTAGGTGTATCACATGTTTTCAGTTAAAATATGAAAATGATTGGGGTTTGTTATGCAAATATGCAGAATTCCACTTCTGCTAGGCTACCCTTGTGAGGTTTTTGCAGCAAATAATATTAACAAATAAGATATAAAAAGAATACTCAAATATATTCTGGTTTTATTATAAAAGAATCCTGTGTCTGCATTACAAAGACAGCATGCTGCAAAACTCACCTTATTTTTTCCCAGATAAGATGCAGTTGGCTTTGGGAGAGGCACATGCTTGCCTGGCACCTCCCACTGCTGCCAGGTGAGCCCTGTCCCTCTTGGAGCCACCACCCGAGCACCTCTGAATCTACAAGTCCTTCCAATCATCACCTCACTGCCCCAGAGCCACTGCATGGCACCTTCTGTGGCTCTCCCTGCCTGCTAATCCATTCTCAGGGCTGTCCTTTTAAGAATTCCCTCATGGCAGACAGACTGCAGGCAGCATATCCTGGGCTTAATCCTCTGAACTAGTGGGAAAAACAACCACCAACACTCACCCACTCTGCATTTTGTCTGTTCTTCAGGGCACAATGACAGGCAGACACACAGTGGGAAAAATCATTTTCTTGTGCACTTCTCCTTTCTGTTTCTAGATGACCTTTATTTGTGGAGCAGAGCAAACTGCAGTGCAGACTGTCAGGGGAAAACCACACCAGGGCATTGTTTCAAGGGGACTTTTTTGTTTGGTTTGTTGTTCTCTTAATCAAAGAAACCTAATTCGCATAGAAAGTGTCTGTTTGCTCTTTGTGTCTGGAAAAACATAAGAATTACAATGTTAACATTTCCAAATGGCAAAAAATGAATTTCAAATAGCTGGCAATGACAATGCTTGATAAACACATGCTGGCTGAAATTCATTTCTCTTTCACACCCACTATGCCTGAACCCCATATTAACCATATGCTTTTGCAGATTAAGTTTAGTTCTGTGCCTAGTTTATAATATGCTTTGTTACAATGCAGCTATAATAACCTAAAGTTCCTGAAAATTTAAGCTAAAGGGAAAAATAAAGCTAACTGTGAGATTTGCAAAACCATGCAAGAGACAGAGCATTTGTCCTGTATAACAAAATCCTGCCAAAACTTCAAGTAAGCATTTAGTAGTGACAGTATTTTGCCATGAATCATACTGTCTGTTGCTAGCTTCAATTCCTTCGATAATTTTGTACTTATTGTATAAATTCTGTGGTTAATATTATAGAAAGTTAAATCACTCAGAAATGAAAGTATGATAACATTTCACATTCAATTTTAGCTTCAGCTCGTGTCAAGAATTCTGAATATGTACCTTGTTTAGAGAGTTGCCTCGTGAAGCTGCTGGTTCTTTTTGACTTGGGTGACTCTCACCAAGCAGCTGGACCAGATGATGGCCATATGTCTCTCCTATTTGTATCAGCTTGTCAACAGCAACACTAGCATGCTGAATTTAGTTAGAGCCCTTTGCATTACATTGCATGGGTTATAATTGTAACTCGCAAACCACTGGGGCTCTAAATCACTCAGTTCATATAAAGAAAAACATTTCCATGCTGTTTTTAAAAATCCTTATATCCAAACGTAATGCACGAATTTGCATGCAGCAAATAAATCTACTACCACAACCAGGATTGTAACTGGTAGTTTTCATGCTAAGCCCACTTCCACTAGGATTCCTCTGGGCCCCTGGGGGGTTCAGCTGGGTGCTGGCAGAGCCTTCCCTGACCCTACTGTCAATACAGGGCTCTTCACTGCTGAGGGCTGGCTGGACATTACAGAAGAAAAGAACCCTGTGCTCCAGAGGCCTTTCCATCTCAACCCAGAAACGGGCAGTCACATGGAAGAGACAAATCACATCTGTAGAGTTCACCCCACTGACAACCTCCACCACTCCCTTTTAAACTAATTTCCTTGATTCAATTCCCCATGACTCAGCCCCTGCTCACATAATGAGAACATCTTTCTGGCCTGTTGCTTTTAAAGGCAGAAGGAAAAGAGTAAACTTCTTATCCCTCCTCCCCTTCCCCAAAGCATACCAGTGAGTTTTCTGATGGAATATTCTTCTTTTAAAAAATGGAGGTTTGTCAAAACTGCAAAGTTTTGAGGAGCAGCGTAATTTTGTTGACTCTTCAAACCTCGATTTGTTGCTAGGTCAGGTTCTCACAGGCTGAGAAGTGCCAGGGCCTTAGAAGCTGTGGCTGAATCAGTTTCATCAAAATTCATTGGACTTTGAGCTTCTTCGTAGCCCACCAGACAAACAACCAAAGCTCTGAGGTGCAAAGTGAAGCTGCACAATTGGTTTTAGGCACTTCTGTTCTACTCCCCCTAGATGACAATGTCTGTTTCTAGGAAATTACGTTTCACTTTGATGCAGAAATATTTTTGTTTTTCTGTTTGTACACAGAAATCTCAACACTTCAAGATCTTTCATCATATAAGCAAGTGTGTAAAGTCATGAAAAGGTGATCCCCTGGCTATCTACTCTGCAACAACAAGGCAATAGGAGACCATTTGTTTGAGAAGTCTCTGAGACTGTGCTCTTCAAACACTCTTCCCTTCTGCCAGGACAGAAAATCTCAAAGCATCTATGAGGTCTGGGGTGTCTATTTGCTCTGCCTTTAAATAAACTGCTGCTGGAATATTAGTCTTTCAATAGAATATTTTTCCATTCAAGCTTTTTTCTCAGATTTGTGCAGCATTCTCTGTTCTACATACAATTCACCTAGGATGACATTCTCAATACCCCAGCACTGTTGACATCATCAGGACAGATTGGTAAAACCATTACAGCTCAACTTTGCTCTGAATTCACTTCCAAATGTGGCTGTACCACACACACAGGAGCCTTAGTCAGTGTTCATGAAGGCCACAGGAAACATCCCATCACACAGTAACATTAACAGGCAAAACCTGGCTAACTCTGTCTTGTTCCTTGTGTACAAGAAGCTGGACAAGCTAATTTGCAGAGCAAGCTTACCTGCACATTGAGAAAGGGGCCTGAGCTGGGAGAAGATTCCCTGCCAAGCTCTGATTTGCCTCCCCGCCAGCACAGCTATTATTTCTCACGTTATTTCTGTTACAATAACATCCAAGAGCTGCAGCCCTTCATGGGGACCCCACTGTCACCCTATACACAAACACACAGCAAAGACCAGTGCCCTTGTTGCAATGGAGCCTGGCTACTGAGATTGAAGCAAACAGATAAACACATTTTTTCCCTCTTATATTGATGGTAGATCCCTGCTGGCAAACACTGGATCCAGGGAAATTGAGGTCATATCCTCTAGCTGTTTTCACTAAGAAAAGGAAAAAATCAGTGCTGTAGTAAGGTCAAAGACAGAATGCAGGCAAGGAAAAAAGAAGTAAGATAGCTTTCCTGCTTCTGAACTGAAAGGGATTTCTGAGCACTTCCTCAAGTATCAGGCTAGTGCTGAATACTTGCAGGAAACAAGTAATGTGACCTGGCAGCTTTGTTCACGAATCACTGTGCACTGCAGTCAGTCAGCTCTGCCAAGTGCAATGCCGTACACATCCTAGTGGGAGCTTCATATCCACTTCTGGAGTCCCAAGCTTACTATTGGCAATATTACAAGGCAAGACACCTAGACAACCTTTTGATGTGATTAGAAAGGAGATGCAGATAGAGCTGAGAGTGAAAGAATGACCAATTCCCACACTAGTTATTTAGTATTGTTACTTTGGAAGATTCCTTGGCCATGTTGTCAAAGCCGATCCAGGAGAAGACTGTCTTGAGCACTCCTGAAATTGGCTAAGTGTCAAGATCAACTGACAGCAAGTAATAAGCTTTCAAATGACTGGAAGTATTTAGGAATAGAATAAATGAACTGTTTTCAGGACTGTTTTAAACAGTAATACTTGTATCTAGACTGGTACAAATACCCCTAGGATACAGAGTCCTTCACTCAGAGATCTTTTTTCTTTGTTTAAATAGGATTGTGAAGTATATTTCATGTTCCATGGCTGCTTGTTACCCAAGGCCTTTGCTGCCACCACAGAGACAGTCAATATTTCTATTTCATTACAGCATATAAACATGCCTAATAAAACCTCTTCTGTAGCAACAAGGTCTGTGAAAATGAAGTGTTGAATCTGCATCAAACATCTGAGTTTGGGAAAAAAACCTGAACCATGGGGTCACATAAAATATAGGGAAATATTGGAAATATTTGCCACACTCTGTCTACAACAGTATAGAACCTGTTTTAACCCTTTAAGAGAAATCAGCATCTTGCTAAGTTAGAGGAACAAGTGTCATCAGGATGGAGCAGAACACTGAAATAGGAATGACTAGGAATTGGAAGGAAAATTAGTACTCTGTTGCCCATCTTGTAATTCAGTGGACAATGCCACACAACATCACAGCCCATAGCATTTTGTCTTTATTTTGTCAGTTTGGACCAGCAATTGCCAGGAGCAGTTACTTCTTTACTATCAGTCTGGACTTGCCTCGCAGCTCAGCACCAGAACACAGATGCTGTGAACACACCTAACTGCTGAAGAGTTTTCTAAGTAAATAGTCTTAGCAAAAATAGCCCACAAACCAAAAGTGTTTCTATTTTCCTCCTTAGAAAATACAGTTTTGTTGGAAATTCCATACCTGTATATTCTGACATTATTAATTTGAAGCATTCAACCTTACAGAGATGCATTTCAAGCTACTAAAAATTATTATACAGCTCCAAAATTATTCTTTTTATGAAATAAGTCTTATTCTTTCCATGGAAAAAAAATGCCTATGACCAAATAGAAAACAAGTGCAAATTTAAAACTTTCAGGATATCCCAGAGATATTCTGTCAGCTGCAAAAACACACACAGAAATTTCAGTCTATCTCAGGAAGGGCAGGTTGTCTGTAACGTGACATCGCTGCCAGATGCACTTAATGTCTTGGATGCCAGTCAGGTCTGAATAAGTATGAAATGAAAATGCTACAGTCTTTCGTATTCCTTCATCTCCTTACAGGTCAGAACTGAGACCTGCACTGTCACTTCACAGGCAGTTATCTGCTCTGTGACTGAAAAGAGGATTTTATTTTCTAAGATTATCAGTAGGGCACCTTTACAGGCAACAAAGAAGAAACAAACCCCAATCATACAGCCCTACCTTCTTATCAAGGGCATTCATAAAGGGGAACAAAAGCCTGACGGCTCTGCACTGGTTAATTTTGAAGCAGGCTTAGCTAGCGTACACTTATGGGAATTTGATGCAAATTCTGAACATCTTTTTACAGCCCAGCACTACCTGAAGCAGTGGGGCTGGGGAGGGGGAGCTGAAGCTGCTCTGCTCCAGCCCTGCCCCCAGACCATGCAGAGCAGTTTCAGGACCCCATAGCACCTGAATTCCCAGCCCAGACTCAGATTTGATTTGGATTTTGTGTGGAATGGAGAGGGTTGATGTGCAGTCACAGTGACGCTCATTTCTCACACTTGCTCAACCACACGAATTTCATTGGGCTGACCAGCACAGCCCATGTGGCCATTCTGCACCTGAGGTATATTCCTCACCAGCAGCACCCTTATGAAGTATTAATTTGTTTTCCTTTTAGTACCAAAGGCTGAAAATTATGCTAGAGGATGCCCTCTGAGTTCTGAAAGAAAACAAAATCTCATTCATAAATTTAAGGTCAGATCATCATTTTCTCAAACAGATACAGAAGCTATTACAGCAAGTTTGACACTTTCAAGTTTTATTCTAAAACTTCTTTTCTAAGGGTGGTAATTTTTCTTAATGTTACTATGTATTTTCTTTCAAAAATATTCTGCCTTTGTTGCTGAGAGAGGAATACTAGCTGATAGTAAGTGAAATTGTTGCCTCCAGACAAATTGGCATTCGCCATTCAAGCAGAAAAATAAATTAAGTGCAACATTTAGGCACTCTGCATTAGATTGTTAAAAAAAAAAATCAACAAAGGGAAAACAAATGTTATGTCAACTATTGACTGTAAAAACAAAATAAATAAGAATTTCTCCAGTACTTGTACACCCATGTAATTCACTACATGCTTAAAAGTATGGAGCTTTTTAATAATTTTGTTGGAACTAGCAATCAATTTGACATTTTTTAGATAGAAATATGTAGCCATGGTAAATCCTAAAAACTACACCTGTTCTTTTACTATTTCAACATGATATTTAAAATAACATTATAACTATAATATTATTACTTTAAAGAATTATTAAACATAAATATGATGTTTTGCCACAGTCTGGAGGACTATATTACTCCTTTACCTTGCCTTTGGAGAAGGTCTTTCTTCCTGAAGAATTCCAAAGTACTTACACATTTTAAGATGCAGAAAGCATCCAAGATCATTTCACGCACCAGGTGAGGCCATCTCTGAAGGAGAGTGTCAATTTTACTTTCCTCCAATACTGTAGGAGAGGAAAGAGAATGGAAAAATTTGAACATAATGAAGTTCACTACTGGGATAGCTGTCATTTGGCAAAAAGTCTTAACAGCATTTAATATGGAGCAGATGCTCCTTGTCATTTGTACCCCATGAACAACAGGTATTGCCATTGCTGGACATTTTGCAGCATAAAAAGATGGTTTGGTAAGCTTCTACCATGAAAGCAGTGTCAAATTTATCAATAGTTCATGTATTTTTGTGTCTATCAATGCTGATTTTCAATCACTGTCACCCTGGCAGAGCCATTAGCATTCTTTAAGGTTCCCTCTATCCCTACATTTGATTAACTTAACTTTGCATCACTAGAAATTTTTTCATCCTTCTGCTCATCCACTTTCCCCCATTATCAATAAAAACCTTGTCACTCTGTACACAAAATTGTAGCTCACCCCACAGCTAATTTCTGCCCTTCAAACTGACCATCCATTCCTTGTCAGAGCCAAGGACTTCCTTCACTACTTGACTCTGACCCAGAGCGCTGGTCTGCAGATGAACAGTCACCAAGTCGAGGGTCCAACACAGCAGGGGCTGGTACCACTCTGACATGGAATAAATGTATTAATTGTAATCCTCTTCCACATTCTTCCTAAATTCTTCCCATCACAGTCCTTCCCCTAATATGTATGACCTTGTGCTTCTCAACACACACCAGAAATCGTGTATGTGCTCCATATCTCTGTAGGGTCATATCTGTGCCTCCCCTAGAGCATATTAATTCCCGACAACAGCTGGGTGAAGCAGTAGCCACATATTCCAAGGTAGTTTGCCAAGCCCTGAAAAGGCAAAAAACCTGTGTGATACACAGTTCCACTGACAAACATGAGTTAGTGTCTACAACTGTTCATGCATGAGCAGGACACAAACAGTACCTCTTACAGAGCACAGGATAAATCAGAAAAGAGTAGGGGCTTTAAATATATATCTTCTTAGTAACAACATCCACAATTCAATCTCTCAAAGCTCAGGTTATTTCTCTTTTCTGCCTTGGATTTAGGGTGGGATGCACCCTTCTTTCCTATCAGGACATAATTTTAAGAACAGAGAAGTGAGTACTTAAAGATAAGGAGCTCCATGCACTCTTTCTACCTGTCATCAGCATATGCACCAAGATGAAGTTTAGCAAAGAAGGTGATGATGAGGTGGGCTGCTGGAGAGGGGAAGAAAGAAACAAAGGGGGCAGTAGCTGAGCCTTCATGTCTCCAGAAGAGAAAGGGGCCAGAATTAATGTCTCAGGAGAGAAAAGAAAATCTCAAGTTTCAAGACCACTTCTCTTTTCCAATTAATTGTGGGGTTCTGAGTAATTAAAAAAATAAAAAAAGTCTTAAAAATATGATAAAAACACCCCAAACTCTACAAGAGTATGGATTTGATTTGTTCTCTCAACCTGCATCCCAATATCCATTACAGAGTGGCTATACTTGCAAAGTCCAGTCACATTTTATGAGGTCGGAAGTACTCATTAAGCATTCAAGGTTCTTTAAAGGGAGCCAACAGGTGGGAAAGCTGCACCAGAATGCAGCATTAGCATGCAAGGAATTTGGATGGATGACACTTCTGGCAGCAAATGGCTGGAAGAGACTTGCTGAACTACTGAACCATGCTGATGCAAGGACATGGTCGTGTTCAAAGGTTGCCCTGCCACTTTCACCAGGTTTCTTTTTTAACCTTATGTCACCATTCTTCCAGCACTACCTTTTGCTGAGAGCCTGGGAAATTTCTCCATCACTTGGCTGATACATGGAATAGTGCAGCCTTCCTCTCTGTGCACAGGTATACAGTCATACTCTGCAGAAAGGTTCAGGAGCCAAATGAACCTAGTTCAGTTGTTAACTCTTTCCTCTATTGGTCTCAGGTGATTTGACACAGTCCATAAACAACCTCCCTGTTTATGGGAGAGATTATTTTGAACCAGAGCAGGTATAACAAGCATTAAGCTCACACTGCAGCTGTACTGGAAATTTGCTATGCTTTTTTAAATGAGAAGAGTCCTATAATTTCGTGCTTCAAGGTGATTATCTTGAAGTAATGCATGGTGAATGACAAATGTTTGGTTGATGAATAATTTGACTATTTTGCTTTGCATGTAAATCTGACCTTTATAGTGAACATTACTGCATTAAAAAGGTTCTGCATAATCAAAACACTGTACAGCCAACATCTGTTATTCAGAAGACCCGAGGGGTAGAAAAAAAAAATCACAGCAAATCATTTGACCTAAATATGTTTTGCTATGTGATATAAAGTGTACTTTTACTGTCTGACTTGCCAAATTCTTCATGCCTTAGTGTGACACTGTTTGTTAACAGAAGTATGCAATTTGTGTAACCTTTATGTTTAATGTTGTAGCTAATTGTTATTCTTTAATAGTGTATACGTCATTTGTCACACAGTGAACTGTAGATGCTGAAGACAGATGGACCACCAGATGGACCCTGGGAAGGATTGGTTAAAATGTCAGTGATAAGCTAACAAAATGAAACACAGTAGACTGAAGAGACTATTCAGCTGAAAAGTCTGTCTACAGAAATAGGGTTTGTATTATTCACATTCATTAAAGTGCACTTCAGCCACGCTGTTTTGACATTTTTTTCTTTGTGACTTTTCAGAGCAGCCAAAGCTTTTTTTTCTTTCCCCAAATACTTGTTTGATAATACAGACTGGCAGAAGTGATCCCAGTTTTTAGAGGTGATCACATTTGCTATCAAGGAACTTAACCACAGTTATGTTCAAACTCACAAGTGCCCCAGTTCAGAGCTTGAGCCAACAGTGGACCCCTGCAGGAGTTGTACTGACCAGAAGGAAATGATTGCTTGCTCCTGGTCAGTTTCTGTGACTTGGATCCCCTGATTCTGGCCATGCATATACTTTGCTCTAATAATTACAATAAACTTCTTTGGGGTCTACCCATGAAGATTTCATCAAATAAATGGAGAAATCTTCAGTGGGATCAGGATATTTGACACAATGCACAAATCTAGTAAATCAACAGAAGGGAGCAAGCTAAGATTGCCTAGGAATGACTCAAGGCAGAACCAATGATGCAAAACAGAAACAAAATAGAGAGATTTGTGTATTTCCTCATTTCATACAGTTCCACATCCATTGTTTGAGGAAATCAACTTTTTCTGTGGAACATAGGAAAAAAAAAATTTCTGGCAACCCTGGCTGTGATTTTTACCAGTGCTGTATGTCTGATCCATCTATGCCCTCATAAGAGATATTTGTATGGCCCCAAGCACAAATCAGTTGTCACCAGAGAAACATGAAAATTTCATTTTCACTGAGTTACTAGATATCTAACAACTTCCATGAATATTGTCATATAAGTGAAGCAGGAAATGAAAACAAATTATGGAAAATTTGGGAATTGTAGTAATTCTCCATTGGGTTTAAAAAATATCCATTGAAGAAGAGTTTTCAACTTTTAATTTATCTTACTTTCCATTTGGAAATTTTTGAAATTTGAATTGTTTTTACTGAAAGTGTTTTATAACTGAAAATAACCAGCAAAACTGCCATGTTTGTCACTTGATCTAACAAAGGTAAGGCCAATAAAATGAAAAGCCATTTCAAAGCAGGACAGTGAGATAGGCTAAACTTATGGATCTCTTATCCAAGGATGTACTGTTGCTTCCCATCTCTTGAGATCTTTTAGTATTTCTAAAAGGCATGCTGTGCCCACAATAATAATAATAATAATAATAATAATCTGGATAATGCAGCAAGATATGTTATGCAGTCATTTAAAGAAGACAGTCAGAATAGCTGGAATATTCATTTTTGTTAAAAAGCATCATTAATCAATCTGACATTTTCTACCAGCAGACAATACAGCACAGAATGAAGTCACATGCACACATGCTCATCATCAAAATGATGGAGTGGTACAAAAATGCTTATAGAAGACTGTGCATAATCTAACAACATAAAATATGCATCCCTCTATGTTCAAATATATTGATGCCCAAAAGGATGAAGGGCATTTCCTTTCACTTTAACCAAATTATGACTCTCAAAATAGTAGCATTTTCAGGTTCCATGTGTTGCATTTACACACTGCAACTTTGGATTTTTTTCTTTCAGTTGCTATCATATATTCATGAAATATCTAGCTTAAATAATATTAGTTACCTTATATGGCAGGAATTTTTTACTATCCAGTAAATAAAACAACTGAGGTTAAATCCACTGACATCAGTAATGCAGCTGCATTTTTCTCAGAAACACATAAACAGATCCAGAGGCAAAGGCTCCAAAGTTTGTCCAATCAGACTCTCAAACAAAACACGACAAAGGAATTTGCCATTGCTTTGAAGGTACCCTGAGTGTTAACAGCACCAGCCTCAGCTCACTTGGTGACCACCACAATGCCATGAGGGTGTGGTCCCCATTTGTCAATATCCCGTTGAAAAGCCACCTCGGGCATTCCTCTGTTTCCATCTGCTCATTCCCACTCTCAAACGTGCAGCAAACAAGCTACACAAACATTTTTGAAAATGCTTGTGGTTTTGCTTTGTTTAGATTGTGTGAGCCACCTGAAAATCCTGACCTCTAATAGGACAGGTGAAATGTCAGTAAAGTGGGACATTGGGCAAGAACTCCTACTATAGCTTTACAGCATAGTCACTTTAGAGGATATCACAGAATACAGAAGTTCTGTTATGCTGACACAAGAGCAGGATATTATGGTCTTCCACATGGAAAAAGGGAGCATTAAAATATCTGAGGAGATATCCTGTAATCATTTTTTGTGTTCATTCTTACCAAAGTGGCTTCAACCAAATCCTTATCACCTCAAAATTATCACCTCAAAATAATTTCTACAAGGTTTGCTAATTGTTAATATTCAAAATTATCAAAGTAGACCCCTCCATTTCATTTGCCATAGCTGAGATTATTCAGATCTATGGGATTATGGAACAGGTGGAGTATATTTTTCACTGAATGTAGCCTGAAGTTTTTGGCTTTTCCCCAACAAAACTTTCTGACATCTCATATAGTTAAATGGAAAATGTGAGAAACTTCAAATCAGTAAATCAGTTATATTAGGGGAACTAATAGGATTTGAACATGACTCATGAATTGCAGTTTGAAGTTCTTGATTGTTGTCTTAAGTGTCAGATTTTTTTGAGGCAGAAATTAACACCATAAAAGTCTTCTAATAACAGCTTTTTCTGAGGAATTACCCTGGGAAAGTTTAGTATGGTGTGAAGAGTACATTATTATCTCTTAACACGCACAATGGAAGCACATGAAAAAAATCACAAGAAGATTTATAAGAAAAAGACAGTTAATGTAACTTTATAGCAATAAAGAGTAATAGTACAGATTGATTCTGCAGATTTATAGCAAGAATAACCTTATTTGTTTGTCATGTGTTAAAAAATACTTCATGGTGACAAATGCCACGGTTTCTCTCTGTGTGTATACATCCATGGGCATGTGAAAAGTATCTGAATAAATGTGGGTGTGTGCATAAATGCACTAACAACAAAATCAGCCACCATGGACCCAACTTATTGTGCTGGCAATGACAGTGGGCAGCAGCAATGCATAGTCACTGACAGCATGGCATAACATGAGAGTGTATAATACCTTACATCACTAAGGTTATTTCCTAGCCTTAGGAAGCCAGGGAAAGTTTGAGAGGTGCATAAGCCACCATATGCTGGTGGTTTATGCAGCAGCTCTTCAAAGGAGATTCTACATCAGCTACAAATTCTGAAAATATAAATTCTTCTGGCAATTTTGTCATATTTCATTAGGAAAGATAATTATAGATTCAGCTTTCAGACAAGAAAAAGTTACTATATTTGAAGATGCTGAGATAAAAAAATTTAAAATAAGAAACAATAAACAATAGTCCTCATTATTTTCAGTGACAGCCTAACAGGAACAACTACACTATTTTTTTTCAAATCCTTAATGGTCCATCATAACAAATATATATATATATATATAAAAGACACAAAATCAAATCTGTCCTTGAAACTTAATTCTCAGTTTCCTACCCATTTATGTCAGCAAAGATACCATGCTCTGTAAGCCATAATTACCTTGGGTCTTGCTTTGCATACCAGTGATAAGAACTTGTTTTGGTGCTTTAAAGCACAGGCACAATTTAAAAATGCTTTTGTTCAAACAAGAGTAGAGTTAAGAAGTCATGCTGGTTGCAGGCTGACCCCCTCAGATCAGTAAAGACTGCAGTAAAGACATTTCTCTTAATAAAAATCACTACAGTAGTTTTCCTTTCTTATCTGTAGAAAATGCTGCAATTTCTGCTACTCCTAGGAAACAGCAAATCAAAAAACAGCTGAAAATGAAAATCTGTAGTCTCATATTAAAATTTCAGGGTTGTGCAGATCGAGGGCTTTTATTTGCATATTCAATTTTGCACCCAGGTTCAGTTTAAAAAACAATAAATCCCCCAAACTTTCAAGGTTTAGGATTTTAAAAGCCAGAACTGCTTCTGGCCCTTGAAAGACTGACTAAGCACCAAAATTAGTTACCAAAAAATCTCCCTGACTGCAATGTGGTCATTTCCTTAATCCATAAGCCACTGTTGGAGTCTAAATTCACCCACAATTCACTTGTAGGGAGGTTCATCATTGTGCTCCCCCCAAACAGCAAGAAAGAACAAAGTGTGACACTCCTGTGTTCTGCTGCAGGCCAGGGACTTGTGTAACCCTAAACTATGGCGTGAAATCAGGGTCAGGAAAGATGGGGATCCTGTACCTCACAGCTACACACAACAACCTGATCACAAGGTTAGCAATAACAGTGAGGTACTAAGGCTCTGCTTTGGGCAGGATGGAAACATCTCAGCTAAGTATTTTCCATTAGTAAAGCAGAAAAAATGATGTTTTCCACTGTTTGTGAAATAGAAAATATAATAGAGAGACACTGAAATCTCTGAAACCATCCTCAAAATCAGGAAGAGCCAGGGTGATACAGGAGAAAAATTGAAATCTGGCTGAAGCCAGATACTTTGAGCAGTTGTCAGACTGAGTCCCACAGATCTGCTGAGAAATGAACATATTCACTAGTGTCACTTGCAAAATTCCACTGCTGTTTGATAACATCTCTAAAAATGTATAGAACTTTAGGCCATGTGCCTAAAAATAACATCTATAGCATTGCTATCTTTTGCGTTATCTTTTAAGATTAAATATATTACAGTTCCACAGAGAGCTCTGCATTTGCAATTAGTCTAATTCTTGGAATGGAAATTTAGTAAAGCATTCACAAAGCCCAACAGAAAGAAGATGATTAAGTTAGTGTGTTGCAGTACAGCTGCTGACTGGGCTGGGAATAAAAAAAATGGATAGTAAGATGAGACACTGCTTTCCCTTTAAAATATCAATTATTCTTAATTTTTATTATATACTACACATAAATAGTAGTGTACTCAGGATGCAGCCATGAGTTTCAGCACAAAAATGTAGAGGAAAAAGTGACTCTGTCCTAAAGATTCTCCTGTGGAAGTTCATACCCAGATGGTGTTTTTCAGATGAAAGTTATTGAACACAGGTCACCCAGTACACTGGCCACAGTACCATGCCCAAGCTAGTGAACTGTGTTGAAAGTTAAAAAGAAAAGAGCCTTCTTAATGGAAGCTTGTGTCTTCTAGACAGGGAATCGACAAATCTTGCTTACCCTGAATAGACAAAGCAGGAAAAGCAAGGAAAAAATTGGAAGTGCCAAGCTGAGTTACTCAAATTCATTCAGCAAGGGACCAGCAGTCACAAACAGAGCCAGTCTTTGTCTTCTCTGTGCCAAGCTGCCACTGCTGTATAGTGAGATTAAAACAACATTAAGGAGAAGCACTTCACAGTAGTTTAACAGTCCTGGCTCCTGGACATGTGGCCAGGCTCTCTCATACTGCAGAGAGGGCATTCTTGTCCTCTGAATATTTGGAAACTAACAGGGCACCACCACCAATTCTGCCTCGTTCTCTGCAGCAGAAAATACAGGTGCACAGAAGAACCACCACTTGTTCTGTTCCCATCACAAGGCTGAGACGCAGCCCAGGTGCCCTCAGGGACTGCATGAGGTGAAGCACTGAAAGACCTTTTTGTCTTTCTGTAGGCTCTGTTACCTTCACACACATCGTACAGACAAATACAAGATCATTCTTAAACACAGACTGAAAAATTTTCTCTCATATCCAGGTCCCCAGGATATTTTAATCAACTGCTTATGGAGCATAAGACTGAAGGTTCTTCAAATTCAGCATCCTATTCCCTAGAGCTGCCAGGTGTAGACTACAAATAGAGCATAAGAACCCAGTACAATCAAAGTGTGGTCTTTTCCTCTTTTGGGAGGTTTTGCCATCCACTGGAAAGGAGTCTTCTGCTCTGCACCATCATGACTGAAGGCTACCAACTGCTAATTTATTTTTTCTTTTAAACTCATTATATCTTGTCTCTACTACGGTGACAAGTGCCGAGATTTAATTACCTGGTGTGTGTGAGAACCACTTTCCTTGAGCAGTTAAATCTGATACTGAGTTGTATCATTGTATTACTTTGTCTTCAATTTTGTGAGAAATAGTAAATAATCACCCTCTCCTATTCACCTCTTATTCTCCTATTCACTTTCTCTGAATGCAATACCAGATCATTCACTCAGATATCCATTACTTTAAAGTTCAACTGTCATTATAACTTGGGGACAAAGCAGGTTTTTTTAAAAGTTTTCTTATGCCAGAAACATTCACAAGGATTTTTAATATCCTTTGTGAGATTGTCTGCCTATATTTGTAATTCATACGTTTTGACTTTTAATAAAATGGTTAAACATCCCATCTGCATAACACAGATACAACCTAGTTTCAGCTCTCATTCATTATTAATAGATAGAACTCAGTTATTTATGAGAAGTTTCTTATTCACTTCTGTGCATTCTTCTTCAGCTTTTTTATGAAAAAACCCACCAACCCAAAACTCCCTAATTCAGAAACAACAATTTTAGATTTCTATTCAAGACTTTTAATGCTTTTTGAAAAAGTTACTTTTAACTGCAAATACGTAAAAATGTTTGTGGGTTTGTAGTCTGCTTTGTTTTTCTTTTGCATTAATCTATACTCCAAGATTAGGAAAAGAGTCTATAAAATTAGGCTCCTGTAAAGACCATACCCTCTCAATTACAACAACTGTAATTTCAACAATATCTAATTGTTGAGAAATCATCTGTCTTGCACACTGTGTAATTTATTAGAGGACAGAACAAGCTGCTATCTGCCATAGAGGAATTTTTTGCCACTTTTTTTTTTAAGGGATTACCAGATTGCAGCCCTCAGAAATCACTAGAAATCTCTTGATATCACTAAAGTTGTGCCCTTTTTTAGCTTGGGACATTTTGGTTTTACAGGGTCATTTCAGAAGCTCAGTAGGTGACATGGTAACAAAGACAGCTGATTTTAGGTTTTCTCCAGTATGTGCACTGAGGAACTGTGAAAAATACATGGTTTGGTAATTCTGCTCATGCTGCAAAATAGAGTCTGCAGTAGTTAGGTCTCCATAAGCTTTGGGAGTTTCTGTTTTCAGTTTCTCAATCCATGTCCATCCCACAGCTGACTTCCTGGACCTTGTTCCTGAGAACTGCTGACATGGTCACCCCCAGAATGTCAGAATGTAAAACTGCCTCAGTTCCTCTAGGTCAAAGTCCTGGCTTCAGAAGTAGCCAAAAGTGAATGCAACACAAACAGCTAATATATATATGGAGTTTTTACCAGCAATGCTCTCCCAACCTTCAGCTCATTTGGAGATGCAGCAGACACTCAGCTCAGACACAGCCTTTAACTGCGTGGTCAAGGCAGCTATTCAGCCTGCACACATTTACAGCAGCATAAGGAAGGGGTTTTACTGATACAGATGAGAGAAGAGAATGGCATTCACACCCCATTGTGAATGTCACTTTAACTGGTCATGAGAGAACCTATAAAAACACCTAGGGCTTTTTATTTGGATAAGGCGAAAGGAATCATGAGTTGCACAAAACGAAAAGAAAGCACTGATTTATTACAGTGCCCTGACTGTTTCAGCATCAGAACCATCAAGTATAAGAAAAAAATCTGCTGGTTCTGTGAAAACCTAAGCAACTCAGCCATCACCTTCATTAAGCTCCAAACCCTGAATAAGCCTTACAAATTCAGCTTGATGAGCAGAACTAATGGTCAGTGGTCTGACAAAGCATTTTTTCCCATGATAAAAAGCTGATGAGTTGAAATGAAAGCATTTCATGAAGGTATTGATTTTATTAAAAATTTTTAGGGGAAATAACTCCTTAGCCCTGATTGGATATTAAATCCAGGACCACCAATACATCTAACCACTAGAGCATCATGCAGTTTTTAATTAACCCACATTTCTCTGGCTGAGTCTGACTGGAAAACTAGACCTGCTTTGCATATCCCAGTAATTATCTACTCAACATTAACTACTCTTGCATGGCTTATTCTCTGTTCTGGAAGGACTCTACTACTTTACAAAAATAAATATCAACCCAGAGAAAGAACACCTCCAGCTGCAGCTCAAGATGGGACACTGAGATTTAGCTCCATCCTCAGTGAAGGCTCATTTTTACCCACCAGGAAACTCAACGTGACATCCACTGGATAGCTGAAACAGCCTCGGGATCTCAGCCCTTCATCTTGGATCTTGGCAACCCAGGGTTAAAGCATCCATGCAACCAGGCCAAACAAGGGTTTGGAGTGAAGTCTCTGTGATCCCAAGGGACTGACCTGTCCCTCAAGGCTGTCTCCATAGAAACTGAGGCAGGATGAGGATAAAAAAGGGAACTGGTATCAGGGAACATTTAGTGAGAGAGGAACTTTGTGAAGACGGGAAGAAAGAACATTCTCCTGGGGGGAATGCTGCATTCCTCAGAGGCACAAGAATTTGAAATCAAACAGATTGATTTGATTTCAGCTTTCTGTCCAGGCACTTATTTCATAGAACCTGTAACAAACTGGCCCCTGCAGGGCTCACACAGGTCATGTCCTGACTGCTTTCTTCTGTGGCTTATTCTGAACGTTTTCAGGTTCTGGTTCAGTGAGATTCCAAGGCAGTTTTTTGAGAATCCCCAAGCTCTTTGAACACACACTTCAACAAAAGCGAAGGCACTCAGTATCTCTCAGAAACAGGCTCTTAAACATTAAGGGCTGCAATCATTTCAAAGCATCAGGGAGTTATGCACTCAGTTCACCTGCATATTGATGCAGAACATAGACATTAAGTATAAGGCAGCTAAAGGCAATTATTCTGATCATTAAAAAAATCTAATCAGAATAACTTTGAATTTTGTAGAAACACAATCAGAGAACTAGTCACCTTCCCATTTTCAAGGAGATTTATATTTTGAAGCACTAAATACTATACATTACCTACTTTGTGCAATGCTTAAAGTACACAGGTTTTGTTTAGAAAAAAAAGGTACAATTACACATACCAGCACAAAATGGTGCAAATTCTTAGGAAAAAAACCACTTTTTTTCGGCATAAATAATATTAAAAGGAAGAAAAACTTGGCTTTAAAATTGATTTACCCAACTACATCCTTCCTTTGGTACTGGGACCGACCCTTTGGGTTGCTTCAGAGCAAGCACCTACAGTTCCTGCATGCTGGGGAACAAATCAACAGCGCAGAAGGTGATCTCAGGAATCATCTTGAGAAAGACAAACCAGAGGTTAAAAACCTGTTCTACCCATCAGTGAACATTCGACAGGTCAAGCTGCCCACACTCACAGATGTTACAATGACCTCCCTGGGGTTAAGTAATCTGTACCAGATGAGGATCTGAGTAGTTATTGACTTAAGACAGGGCTCACAGTACACAATTCATATCACCTTCATGTGACAAGCTTGAGTGAAAGTGACATGCCCCAAACCTTATTTTCCTCTCTTTCACATATTATATTGGAGGGCAGGGGAAGGAAAGGGGCAGACAAAGCAGTGCCCTTGTCCACAGAAACTCAGCTGGAAGCCTGGCTATCTCATGTGATGGCTATCTAATAGATTCAAATGTCACCTTCTTATACAGAGCCTTGTAGCTTTCCCAGACAGACTGTTGCAGTCTCCTCTCTCATTTATATTTTTCATAGGCTTTTCTTTTAGTGTATGAAAGGAATGAAATATTATACAAATTATCTCACTAAATTATTCTCTTTAAATGTCTGCCTTCCTTTTCATGTTTGTCTCTGACCTACTGTCGATCCCATTTACATGAAAAAATTACTGGAGCACTTCTCCTATATCAGCATTCATTAGCAGCTCCAAGTGCCTGGCACACAACAGGGGTTTTGCCTACTATGCAGTTTGAGGATGTTTTCGTCAGAAATAAGAGCAGATAATGAGGAAAGAACACAAATCTATACGGTTTCTGTCACCACTATTCTGTTTACTTCAGCAAGCAGTAATGGGGAAATCTTTTCATATGCCAGCTTTTCTCCTGCAGTTTGTGTAGTCAAAGCAGTTTTAGGCCTGTTTTCTTCCTTTTTGCCGTTGTTTATTGCCCTTCCCCCATCTTGTGCCACACATATCAAGGTGTTCTGAGCAGCAAAGTTTAAACACACATGACTGTATACTTCTGCTTCAGGAAAATCAGGTGTGTGTGTTAGGCTTGACAGGACTCATTGTGAAATGACTGCTCCAAGGACCTGCTTGAATGCATAATCCACTGAAAATGAAAGGCAATTGCACTCAGGATTCCTGGAAATCTCTACAGAAGTCAGATTGTCTGACTGGAAGAATGATTAAATAAATTTCTCTTCAAACAGTACATATCTTTCTAGCCACTGCCCTATGACATTGCTGCAGGAACATACACAGATGGAAATCTTCCCTAATTGAAGCATTTGAAATTTGAAAAACTTCCAAATGAAAATTTTCTGAATTGAATACTGTTTTCTTATTGCAGTTTCTTGAGCATGTCTCTCTTTTATGTCAGCTTTTGCCTGAATGCTCACTCCACTGTGATTTTATCCTCAGTACCTAGCAAAAACCTCTAGGATAATTTTTTTCTTAGCTGTCATTATGATTTAACTATATTTTACATATCATATAGCTATATATTTTAAAAAACCTTATCCAAAAATAGAAGAGGTATTTCTGATGAAAAGAAGCTAACATGGGAAATAAACACAAAACAAGAAAGCTCCCCACCCTCCTGTGGGGAAATAGAGAAGGCTAAATAAAATACATAGCTGTACTTCTGGGAAGGCTTGAAAGCAGAAACACTCAGAGTCTGTTCAGCTGTCTCTGCTAGAGAGGAGGCAAGGAGAAAACCAGTGTCTAGGGAAGGAATTGCTCCAATTGTCTTTTAAATTTGCTTTTAGTTTCTCTCCAACATGCTTTCTCCCAGCACATTGGAGAGAAACTAAGGTTCTTTCATGGGAAATGGCAAAGGGATTCTGTCGAGCTGGGTCCTGGTTTCCACCCTTCTGACAGACTTGTGTTGATACCTTTCAGTGTGAAGAGACAAATCCTGACACACAAAGCTGTGTCGGGGCTACCCCTATGGCTTTTCACAGCAAGGTCAGAGCAGCAATTTAAGTTACTGTTTAACAGTCAGTTCTTAATTGGAAAACTATCCACTGTGACACTCTGGAGTAAGCGAGTTAATCACCAGGCTGGTGCAGCAGGGCACAAAGCAGGTCCTGCTGAGAGGAGGAGCTGCAAGGCTCAAACACGGAGCAAGCCAAGATGTGCAGGGCACACCCAGACACGCTGAGGGGATTTCTGCACCACTGCAGCCACGCCAGGTGTGTGGGACTTACTGAGGCTAGGGGGAGCTGTAAGGATTTGTAAGGATTACAACAAAGCAGGCCTCTGAAAGTTACAGCTTTCCTACAACAGACCTTGACACCCTTTAGGGCTTTTGTCAAAATACCAGCCAGTGTTTGACGCCCATTTGCCCACCCTGAGCATAGTCCATACTGGTGGGTTATCACTTCCCGACACCTTCAAGCCCTCTATTTTACATGACTTTACATTCCTTGTAGAGATGGCCCTCCCTTCCTTTCCTCTATTCCTCTCCTATATTTTAGCTTTTCCCCTAGAACCTAAAAAGAAAAATTAGCCTTATTTACTGTGCTTTCGACACTGGTAAAGAAAGCTGACAGGTGCATGAACAACAAGCATCCAAGGGTTTCTATGATTAAACACTCAACTTCACATCAGAGGAGATGAAAAGATTTAAAGACCTAAATTCTTATTTTTTTTTACTCCTAATGAAATAACTTTAAATATTTAATGATTATTAGAAAGCTTTTGAATATGTAATTTTTAAAAATGGTACTTTAAGGAAAAATATTCCCATAAGCATCCACTTCTGTTCCTTTTACTGGCTGATTTCTTTGCTTTATCTGAAGTGACCACTTACCTTCTCAAGGAAAAGTTTGGTTAAAGATTATTTAGTTTCTAAAAATAATGTTAGGTAAAATCAACACTGCTATGTTTCATTTTAAAAATCTTTAATAATAAAAAGAATGTAATTGCATATTGTTTATTTCTTATGAAGACAAATGATAAATTAAAAAACAAATTAAGGTTATTAGATAAAAAATATCTCTTGTATATACTTGAATTCCCTAGTTACTCTACATTATATAAAAGACTACATAAATAATGTAGCTTTACAGGACTGGTCACCATGCACTGATCCATTCTCAACTCTAAGCTGCAATGTGATGGACTGGAAAATGTTTTCTCCTTTCCTTGAGTTAAGGTATTGCACTTGAAACCAGCAAAGATAGGATCTCACTTGAATCCTCTTAAAAACCAGTGAAATGATTCACCAATTTCAATGATTAAGACAAAGCCTTCCAGTGCAGTATCACATCCATGTTGGAATGAGAACACTTTTCAAGACAGGTAAAAATCCTGACAGTGGTACATATTCTGAGACCTTGGTGCAAGTATCAAATATGAATAATCCGTTGCTGAACAATATTCCTACATAAGCCAAATTATCAACTTGTATCATCTTAATGCTACTGAAAAAAGCAGCAAGGAAGCCTATGTATGACACATTCACCTTTATGCAAGAAAGTCTCATTTAAAAATAAAAATATATAATTAACTTGTATACTTAAACTGATGTCCAGATTTCTCTCAGACTGAAGATCCTACCAGGTAGAACACCCCACAACCTGTATCTTTCTGCTGCAAAATGCTTCACTGAAAGCAGTGGTCCCTTTCTCCCAGTCTGGAAAGGAATTTGAGCAACGAAAACCAGGATTTGATAATATTGTACATTAAGATGGAATAAAAAGTAATAAATGCTGTCAAAATTGTCAACAAGCACTCTTCAGAATGGATGTGGGCACACATTAGGATAGGCCAAGCCTGCTTTCCTTCAGGCATTCATTTTACAAATCAAACTAGGCAGGAGCACATGCACAGAACCCACCTGGCACTTCTGGAGCTTGAACCTGCTACAAAAAGCCTGGGCCTGGGATAGCAAGAGCCAGGTGTCAGCTAATGGAGAAAGCAGAAGGTAGAAAGAGGAATCAATGCTTGGCCCTTAGCAAATCTCCTGTGAGCACAGGGGCTGACCCACCTCCCCTCACATGGTGGACACGGGCAGCAGCACATGGCACAGATCGATGGTCCCCTCCCTGCACTGCAGCTGGCTCACTGCAGGCTGCACAGGACAGAGCCTTCCACACGGTGCAAGGCAGCCCCTGCCAAATGTGTTGTGCCACTAGAAAAACACAGCAGATGGGCCAGAGCATCTGCTTTGCACTACAGCTTCACTGCAGCGCACGTGAGCCCTTTAGGCTTCCTCCTTGGGACTGCAGGAAGATTTGAGTTGTGCTGGTTATTGTGCACCTTGAGAACCCAGCCCCAGAATCTGCTCAGACCTTTCCCTTGCCTTCAGTCTTGACTCAAGTCCAGCTCAGACAGAAAGAAGAATTGGAGAAAAGAAAAATACAATAGGAAGAGCACCAAGGCTTTGAAAGAAGCAGCACCACTCACAAGGCACATAATTACATTACCCGCATAATTACTTTTCTTACATAGTTTTCCTTCTTCTCAATAAAATAATGGGTATGCATTCAGCCAGAGTAATTAGATTTCATTTAATAAAATATTAGTGTTTAATTTTGAATGGAAAAGAATAGAAATGTGGGAAGAAAGAAATACCAGCTGTTCTTGCCAAAATAAAATCAAACAGACAATAGCAGCCCAATGATTTTTAAAGCCCTAGCCACAAAGGGCTCCAGACCCTCAGGACTCATTCCCACCATCTCCCACATCCATGCAGGAGTTGTCACTGACTGCACTTAAGTTTTCATCTGTTGACAGAGCTGGAATGAAGTTTTGCATCTCAAAAGCAAGCTACAAATGCAAAAGCAAGCACGCTGCATGTCACAAGTCATCAGTCAATCTAATTATGTGGCTCCTATGATACAACATTCCAGCAGGAAAACAGCATTTAATTAGGCTGGCATAAACATTGTAACCAGAAATAAATGTAATTCAAACAAATGCCATGGGTGGGCATGATCTTTGGATAACAAATAGCAATTTCAATAGTACAGGTAACTTGCCAAAATGCTATCATTTACATCAAAAATAAAGCAAGAAAAAGTAAAGTTGTACATCAGAAATGCACTCTTTCCAGGGCCTAAACCTGCAAAAGTCTCCAAGAACTGTGGATCAGTGGTCATGTCATCCCGGAGTTCTTGGAGTCAAGCAGTAAGGAAGGGTCCAGAAAGACTCAAAAAAGAAGACAGCAGGAATCACATCCTGGAACAATTTCATGTTCACATCTAAAAACCTGTGGGAAAAAGGGTGGCAAATGTTCTGCAAGATTAATTGGGCTGGTGGCCAACTTTGGCCCACAGGCTGTAGGTTAGTCATTCTCACTCTAAACTGCAGGGAAATACAATGTGAATATTCACTTGACTTTCCTGTTTTCAGACACAAAGACTGGATTTTAACTGTAACTTCAATAACTTTTGAGCAACAAAGCAGCCTCCTGAGAAACCGAACCTTTCTTCAGCCTTCCTTGGTACCCCATCCTCAAATCTCTTGCTGTAGTGATTAAGTTGAAGAGTTTGCTCTGGTCCCCATCATCTAAGGCTCTTTGATTCCTTGATTCCTTATCGTGGTGCCCCTCCTCTCTCTTGTTTCTCAAGGTCAGAGCTTTCTCTGTAAGCAGGGCACAAGCAAGTTACAAACTTGAGAACCAGGACTGAGTTCACAACTGCAAAGTACCTTGCTCTGAAAGTCGGGCCCTGAGATTACAGACAGAAATAGGTTACAGTGGATGGAGGAGCTCCAAAAGAAGAGAAAGGACTTGTGAATGCAGCAGGGCATCTTCATCTTGATTCTCTTAGCAGCTAACACCCCTGTCCTTAGAGGAGTTACCCTGAATTTACACTTGTACAAAAAAGAATTGAATCCTTCAGGCACTGCCAAGTTCCAACCAGCAAAGATAGATGAGCTGCTCAGGTACAACAGCATTTTCTATGTACAGTATCCAAGCAACCCAACAACAACAACTGTGCTGCTTTTAGTACACAAAGGGTGCAAAGGCAGCTTTTTTTTCCTCCTATTCTTCCCTATCAGAGGCACTGGACTCCCACTTGAAGCCTGAGCACACCTCAGAGGAAATGATGTAGCCAATCCACTAGAAGAACACAAGATTCAATACCCAGTAAGAGAACTTAAGTGCGAGGAACCCAAAGAAACACCTGAATTCACCCGATAAACTGATGCAAAAATAAACATCCAGACAAGTACAGAGGAAAGCAACCCAAACTCACTGCTTGCCTATAAAACAAAGGGATGTGTTTTATTCCCCATTTGTCAGCATTATCAAAAAGGTGTTGTCTTCTCTTCTGAGGAGAAGAATCCACCAACTGAGAACTTGGAGATTACCTAGTCTGACTCCTACAAGACTGACTCCTCCCTTCCCACTATGGTGACCACCATTGTAAGCACCAGACCAGCGCTCCTGGGCTCAAGCTCCATTTTCAGACTCATCTGTTCTTCTCTTGAGTTCATAAATTTCTATATGGATTATGGATATTTCATACTTATACAAAGCATAAATATTTATAAAAAGTACAAAAATGAGAGTTGGTTGAATTCAAAATACAAAATAACTTCTTTCAGGTATTGACTTTTTAAAGATGCCTTTAAGTTCCTCATGTTAAATCAAAATCTTGCTGCTAAGCACTTGTCTAGGTTACCCACATCTTAAAATACACAGTACTTTACTGTTGCAGGAGTGTTTGTCATTTTACTTAAATCATCCTTGGCTTTTAGTGTCAATTCTCATTTTGAACAGCTGCAAATGACTCAGTTGTCATAGAAGAGAGATATAGTCATAATTTCTTTTACAAACTATTTACTTCTATAAAGTACATAAAAATGATTTTGAGTGTATATGTTTTGTATTCAAGCAGTACAGCTATGAAAATAAAGGCAAATGTCATAATTTCTCTGAGTAATGAAAATGAGAATTTCATTTTGTAAGAATTATTGATAAACTGTGCCCAGGCTTTCTCGTATTTTTAAAGGAAACAAATATTCTGATCATTGAAGGGGGTGGAGGCAAATTCAGGTGGACTTGCTACCCATTTTGACTGAGGTTCCATGCAAAGCAAACAATCCTTCATGATTAATAAAGAGACTTCATATCTTCCAAAAAAAGCCAAACACATCTTCAAGTCCTGCTGTAGGTTTCCATACACCAAGTCAGCTGGAAAAATTTGTGTTCTACCCTTGAAATAACAGAACTAGATCAGCCTTTGGACCATTTAAAATGACATAAACACTCTAACCTCTCAGTTAGGTTTTAGTACCTCATAATTCACCTATTTCCCCCTGCAATCCTTTAGTTTCCAAAGCATCAGCTCTTCAGAGATTATCAGCAGTCACTGAATCTAAACATAACTTGAAGATGATGCAAAATGCTATTGTGTTCTGACCTGAAAGAACTTTCACATGTATGTCAGTTTTGCTAATCCAGGAAATTCAGTTCATGGTTTCAGACCTTTCAGGATCACTGTTGCACCATAGACTCTGATGTCCCAACCATTACACTGAAGTGCACCTTCTTCAAATCCCCAAAACCATGTCATTTTTTTATGGGCTCAGCAGTTTATTGAAGAAAATCAGTAAGTAATTACTCATTATCTACCCTGCCAAAAGCTCATGGTGAAGGCCTGGAAAACTTCCCAGCCGTGAAAACAAAAGCATTTCCCTTATAATAGGGTGGAACATTTGTCACCAAGGCTCCTCATTTCCTCTTACCAGGTTTCAAGTTGAAAGGTGTCAGTTTGACACCATATGCAGAGCTGCTAGGTACCTAGATTGGAAGTTATCACTTCTATTCCCTACAGACACAAGAAGTACACACAAAGGTTAGAACAGATGGTGGGGAAGTCAGGAAACATATGTTTTTATCTGGACACCTCCACACTAAGAAATTAAAGAAACCACCTCTATCCTCTCTTAAAGCTGCTCTTTGTTTTTCTTGAGTTCCAGTTTGACAGAGGAGAGCTCATTGTGTTCCCATCCCTGCTTTTCACCAAGTACACTGATTCCACCTCTTGGAACAAGCAGAGAGCCCTATCCCTCCCTTTGCTCATTTCCATCACCCTCAGGAGACTGTAACAAGCAATCAGGGAGGCAGCTCTGCAGTTATATGCAGTGCTGCATGAAACTCTCTGGCTGCCTTGCAAAATTGTAAACAGGAAAAAACTAGAGCAGATGAATTAGATTTTGCCAGTTACTGCTTTGAGTTTTAGCTGCTCAAACACCAATTTGCAGAGAGGCCCAAAAGACACATAAACCTTCTGCTGGGACAGTAGTAATGAAGACAATGAAGGGATATTTCCATTTTTGTCAATCATAAATGTTTTGCCTTGAACAAGATGAAAAATTCAAACCCCCAAATGTTTAAATTGCAAACAATTGTTCCAGAGTGATCAATTTTGGTCTGCTCTTCCTGTAAAATTTCAAGATTTTGTTGAACTATCAGTCACTCAATCAATCACTGTATGACTTTGGCTCAGCACAGAACTCACAGCAGAATTGTTCCATTTCTTTGTGCATGGGCATCTCTGCAACAATTCTGTTCTTTAAAATATACCAAAGTCCATGATAGGTTACCCTTCCTCTCACCTATGGAAGGGAAAAATTATGGTAGTGTGATAAGCATCATCATAATACATTGCTGCTAAATCTACTCTGTCGCTGTTTCCACCTCAAAAGGCAGAAAGACAAAGTGTTATATCCTAGATGCACAAAGATGAAACTGCAAAATGGCTTATTTTAGATGAAAAAATGAGGAAAGATAAAAGTTTCCCTAAAGAGCAACAGCATTGCTGCTGATACACTAAGATACACACCAAGAGAAAAATATTTGTCTTTTCATAAGGGTTCAGAGAAGGCTAATTCCATTTCCACAGTTCTTTTCCCAACACACAGTGAAATGTCTTGATATTTTAAACAACTAATTCTCTTTCATGCTCCCCTGAACTTGTAAATGCCTTTAATCAACAGTCAGAGGCTTTCCTTTGTCACTGTTTAGTTATTTTATAAACACTTAATCTTTCTGTCCAATTTCATCCTAACACATCATTAATCATTGTGCCCAAAATTCTTCTTCATGAGGATGGATCACAAATGCTTGACGAGCACACACTGCTGTGCTTCAGAAACACCATAATGACAATACTCTGTTTAACGATTAAATCCCAACCTTCTTAATGGTCATAAAGGGGCTTCAAAGGAAAAACTTGCTGGAAACACATCTTAACTCATCTTAATTCCCCAGACAGAAAATTGAGAGGGATGCAGGCAGTTTTCTGCTACCCACACAGTCTGCAAAGGGTTATAGGCAACTAACTCCTGCTTCCTGGAGATGAGTGAGCCATCAAAACACTGACATTTTCCAAACTGTAGGTTTTGTGGTGAATTCCATAATTCCAGGGATGTTCAAACGTACAAAATTATGTAAAGCTTGTCACTAAGGGCAGTTTTACATTGTAACTGGTGATGCAAAATTCAGAACCCTCCAGAGGTTCAGTTTTGGCTGGACAGGAGCCTCCATTCACCAGGAACATGTCTGAGAATGCTCTAAAGCCTAAATACAGCAGGGTACAGTGAAATTCAAGGAAAAGTACATCCCAAATCCTTGCAGCGTGAATATTTACCATGCTGGGGATTGCTGTGATTATGCTAAAACTGGGGAAGGCTTTCTAGTCTTTTCTTGTCATGGCTTCTAAAAAACTCATGCTTGTTGGAGACAAGCACGTCTCCAGCAGTAATCACAACACATATATGTACACTACAATCATGGGACAAAGATTTAAATAGTTTGAAAGTCCCAAGATCTTGTAATTAAAACATATCTCTGTCCTGAAATTTAAATATCTGTAAAAATCACTTAATGATTTGACAATTGCTGCTCATTTGCTTTTTGCTGTCTGAAAGGAAGAAAGTGCAACCTAAAAAATTACTTACAATTATGGATTACTTAACTCTAGCTGGAGGAAAAAGATTATTGATTACATTTTGCTGTTACTATAGCATGAGTTGTGACATTTAATTCACAGCTGTCTCCAAACAGACTTTGTGATCATTGGGACTTCTGAGTATAAGCTGGTTAAGAATCTTTAAAAATACAAGAAAAAAAGGGAATACACATTCCTTAACCAGAAATAGGTTTTTTGGTGAAGGGTGTTCTGCCTTCATTCAAGAATATTTTGACTAGCTGAACCCCAAATGATTTCTTCACAATATTTTGTGAGGATTTATTCCCTAGAAAAAGTAATAGCTTTCAATTTTTCATTGCTGCCTTTTGACAAACTGAAGATAAATTAAAAGTATTCCCTCTGATGCATTAAGGTAGAGTATGATTCTTTATGCTCCAGTTACTGAAAAGATCAGAGCAGTGAAAATAAATGAACTAAAAAATTCTATGAAATATACAGTTCCTTTAGCTCTGTAACCTGGGCAGCTTTTCCAAAATCACTAGGTTCAAAAAATTCTAAATATCCTAAGAAGAATAGAAGATGATACACAGAGAGGACAATGCAGCAGAGCTATTGTGCCCATGTCTTTTTGCAAGTTTAACTGTTTGCTTGACAGGTAAATTGTTAATGCCTGCTTTAAAAAAATTCTATTGCACAAAACCAAAATAGACACCAAACCCAAATGTCAAAAAATATATAGAAGCTATGACTTTAAAAAAAATGGTTGGTATTCAGTATGGAAGAGATGCAATCTTTGACAAACACTGGACATGTGAACAGGTAAATTATAGCAAAAAGTGGGTGGTAGGGCACTTCCTCCTCCCCCATTTATTTCTGCCTTTCATGTCAGTGCCTGCCTGAATGGTCCATTCCCACACTTACTGATTTGTCTTGAATCCACTGCTTAGAGAATATCTACAGGAAAAAAATGCAAATATGAAAATTACTCATTGTTCTGTTTTCAGGCTCTGAGACACTTCTAAAAAATTTCTAGAGGTTGTACTTGGAGAGCACACAAGACCTGAAGATCATTCAGCTCTAAAGGGAGAAGGGGAGAAAACAGAAGATAGAATTTACATGGGGCACAAACATAAATGTTATGTTTATGCAGAAGAATATCATGTTGGGAATCCTTGGGACAAAAAACTACTATTCCACTTGAAAACCTGCCTGTCAGTATAAGAGTGGGACAAGGATTCAGAGTATTTACTGATAATAAGACTGAACAAGGGCTGAGTGCAGACACAGGCTGTGAGTTAATCAAGAATAGGCAGGAATATTCACACAAGCAAAGGCAGACATGATTTTGGGCTGCATAGGCAAAACCCAGGAACTACCACCAGGCAAGCACAGGAACCCTGCTCCACATGACCCAGATCTGACAAGACTGACAATGTCACATCATCACAGCCACCGCTTCCGCAACACAACAGCCAGAGAAAGCTTTCCTAGAATTAACCACAGAAACGAGAGAAGGGTTAATTTCCTTTTGAGTGGAACATGACACACAACAGGAACTAAAACTTGCCAAATAAAATAAATTTATTAAGCAGCTAGGAGATGATCTCTACAGGCAGCTCAGCTCTGCTGAACTTAAAGTCTCAGTCTCTCAAAGAACTCAGCAAACTTACGGTGTGCTGGGGGAATGCTGAGATGCAACTGAAAGGAATGGATATCTCCCTGTGTAGAAAATCACACCCCAATTCCAATGAAGAAAGATAATGTGCAATAAATATAATAAATATTTGCAGCTTGATCAAGTGAAGGCTAAAGAGCAACAAGACTGCCTTCATGAATTATTTGAAATAAACACCGCTACGGAAAAAAAATAATTGAACATAAATAGCACTAATGGAATGAGAACAACACATTTGAAATAGCAGGTAAAATTTAGAAACCACTAAAAATATGCTTTCTGGGAAAGCAGCTAAAATACAGTCATTTTTGGTCTTACTGAACTAGGTTGAGAAGAGCTCTCAGTATCACACACTAGCAAAGTAATGCTCTCACTAGGCATTCAGGGGAGCTTCCCTACCTATACCATCCCAAGCTGGCTGCTCTTTGCATTCATGAAACAAAATTACAAAAGCCCCCAAACTCAAAGTCCAGAGCTCATGCATGAAGCACCAAGAAAAAGAATCACATTTAAAATGGACTTCAATTCCTGTTATGGGTAAAAAAATCGAATGATTTCTTATGCCCTCAATGAAAAGAGCATTTTTGATGCATTGTCAGGTAATAACAGCTAATAGCTGCAGCTACTAATACCCCCTATGTGACAAAAAGAATAAAGTGTCTCAATTTCTTTTAAGATACAAAATATATAAATTACAATTATGTATATTGAGAAAAAATACAATATTATGTAAATCCTCAGGAGCTCAAATCAACACCATGTTTACCCATACAAGTAAGGAGTGACCTGCATTACACAAAGCAGATTGGTGGTATCACAATGATGATTTTTTAGAAATCAAAAAGCATTTAGTACTACTGGCTTCTCACAAATAGATTGCATAAATTTTTACAATGCAATAGCACTTTCACCCTTTTGCAGAACATGAAACAGAGCTTGAGGCATCAAATGATTTCCTGAAAGTCTTTGACTGGGACTGTAGTAAAACAAAGATGCACTATGCACAAGCAGTGCTCCTGCTGCAAGCCACAACAAAAAGGCCAAAGACAGGAAAGGAATGAAAATTATCATTGTCAATTGTAAGAAAAGCAGAGAGAGGGAAAGTATGATTAAGCTGTTCCAGATTAGAGCAGGTCAGAACACACTGTTCTTTTCAAGCCATGCTGTTCAGAATGCTGTCACGAAAGAGAAAAATTTTCACATATGCCAGCATTTTGGAGACTTGTTCTAGATCTTTAAGGCCCTTTACAGCCTGACTCATTATGAACCACACAGAGCTCAATCTTCTATGCACCTAAAAGTCAAAAGAGGTCTTGGCTAAGCAGACTTTTTGAAACCACAACATTGAACAGTGTTCACCAGTTTCTGGTTTTGTTTCATAGAAAAAGAAATGGATATTGAAAAAAACTGAAGTACTTTAAAGAAAACACAATTTTTACTCTCAGTCCCCTATAATACTAAAATCAGACCTGCTTCATGCATTTCTGGGCTCCATATTTCCCTCAGCGACTTGAAAATCCCACTTTTTGTAGCTATAAACTTGTCACATTTTAAGTATTAAATTCATTTTAAAAAGAAAAAAATTACATTCTCACAAGACAGGCAGCAATATGTCCCCAGAAGTCATAAAACCCAATCAACCAGTTTTTAAGCAGCATGGAGAGACATGAGCCAAAATGTCTCATTAAAGTGTTCTGCTGCAGTTTCGCACTTTTCTGGGATGAATTACTCCACCCCAAGACCCTTTCACAAAAGAGTCTTTTTCCAAGAACCTGCCTTACAACAAGAGCATTGAATAGGATGTAGAGGAAGGGATTTTACAGATTGAGAGGCCCATGATAATTTTGTCTTTTAACAAAGGTAAAGTTACAGTTTGAGAGAATGAATTACAAGTCTAATAAAATAAGTTATCCTGTCTGTATGGAGCATGAAGGTGTACTTTTTCATCATGTTTTCTCTAAGAGGCCTTCCTATATAAATAACAACTGACTATATTTCACATAAGTGCTATGCATTTATATAATTGTAAAAGAAAGTTACTGACTACACGAATGTCCAAACTCTTCAGGTAACATACTATATAGCGGATGTTTTGACAAACCTATTGCTGTGGTCATTAGAGAAATATTAAATTTATACTCTTCATAACTCCAGTCAAAGAAACTCACACTTTATCAACAGAAAGGAAATCAACTTGTCCAAACTTGTCCTTAACCCTAAGAGAGAGTCTCGATTGCCTCTTAGGCTGCCCAAACCCCTTTTGGATCAGCAGTAATTCCTGCTGGCCATAATAATGGTGGGGGTGTGGGGTCGTTGGCTTTATTTTTGTTATCACGTTAAAACCACTGTTCTTGGACTTCCTGTTATGCTACATTTGTTATTTCTACTTAATCATTTCTGCTATGATTTTTTATTAATACATGCTCCCGAGCCATAAACCTCCCTACATTTTGTACTTACGCTTGTGCTCCACATTTTCGGTTTCCCCGAGGAAGCACAACTCAGTAAAACCTTGTTCCCTTTCATTCATGGCTACCAAACCTTTAAGCTGCATTTATTGAAGCTTCTGCATTTTTAAACACATTGAAATACTGACTCTGCAGTCCAGCCCACAGCTGCTTACAGGAAAATAGAGTTACCTCTGAAGCAGAAAACAAGGCTAATCTTCTCCATTTTAACCTCTGTGGAGAAGCCAGAGGCAAGTAGGGTTCTCAAAAAAAGGAGGTCAGAATCATCCATTATGCCACCAAAAAAAGTATAAAAATACATAAAAGAGCAGTTATTGTAATACCAGGCAGAGGGAACCATGAAAACAATTGTACCGCCCTAACCCACATTCTTTTCTCAATGATTATCCTCAGATGGTCCCAAGAAATGAAGCAGAAAAAAAATCCTTAGCGGAATAACACTCATTAAGCAACTCAATTTTCAGCAGCGACTGAGGGGCTGTCACAAGCGAATTGTTCTTTGCATTGCCTCTTGGGACATTCGCCACCTGTTCATTCCCCCCTGCCCGGAGCCCGAGGAAGGCATGGAGTCCCTCAAAGAGCAGCAGCTGACCCGTGCCACAGCCTGCACCGCACAGCTCCGGCTGCCATGCCGGAACGTGGGGTGTGTGGCGAGGCCGGGCCGTGTCGGGCAGGCCCGGCCAGGGAATCTTAGTCTAGGAATCCCTGGTGCTGCAGAAGGGACACAGGACAGCCAGCCCCGGGGTGGGAACCTCACAGCAGCCCCAGCCTCCCCCACAGAGCGGGGCACGGCCAGCCTGTGCCTCCCATGGCTCCTTTGTGCGGCCTGACCTGGGCCCCCACAAATGAGCGCCTCACAAATCGGCCGCAGCAATCCCGGGTTTTCAGGTGTCTTCTGTCAGTCGCTTTCCTTGATTCCCAGGCCTGCTCTGCACTGCTAAACACCTGTACTTCCATGTCCTATGCTTCCACCCTGTTCCCACTCATGCCATAGAGGCAGGGACATTGAACTGGGAGGAATGGTCAACATACCCCAAAGCTTCCACATTTCTTTCAGGCTGCTTAGTTTAATACGAGTCACAACAGCTCCCCAAACCTTGTTTCCCCAATTCCTCCGTGTGCTTTCTACTTCTCAATGAGAGCTCATGTTGGATGTGGCCCTGCTTGTGAACAGACAGGCCTTACAGGGCAACAAAGGAGAGAGCCACTCCATCGTCTGTGCCCCACACTGGAGCCAGCCAAAACCTCCCAAAACCTCCTTCTCCTCCTGCATCCAGGCTGAGGCAGAGCTCAACACAAGGGAAACCCATGGTAGGAGCTTGCTGAAGCCAGGGTCAGTGAATAGTTGGAGTCAGGATGGCTGAGTTGTAAAGAAGAATAAACCAGGACCCTTTTTGTGCTGCAATAAAGAAGTCTATCTCAGCTTATTTCTACCCTCTAACAAGAGGGCTGCTGAAACATGTGAGAACAGTTGCTGCCTTACAAGGACATGCTTTTGCCGGCCCAGATTCTAACCCATTTTGGACTGCGGTTTTTGGTAGCTTTTAGGATCAAAGAGTCAGTTTAGACATTATGATTTTTTTTTTTATAAGTGGAAAAGATTCCACCCTCTTTCACAAGAAAGCATTTTGTGTAAGTACAACCTTTCTAGTGTCAACATTATCATATTATCGTGGGTTTTTTTGTGTGCCGCTCTGCCTGCTACCTTCTGCCCAGAGCATCTCACTATTCCCTCTGCTGTTCAGTATGTCAGCTGTTGAAAATGAGAATCTCTGCTGGTTTTAACTGTGGGGTTTGCAATTTGTTGGTTTTCCTTGAAGACCCCAGAGCACCTGGGCATTTTGGGCACCTCATGGCATACTGCTCTTCTCCCACTGTCCTGAGAAACAGTGGGAAGTCTGTGATGTTATTGGCCTTTCAATTTTCTCTTCAAGCATCCATCTCTGTTTTTGCCTGCAAGGACATGGAATCAGTAAGTTTTTAAAAATTATAAACCCTTCAAAACTTGTGAGAGGGAGCAAGTTATGTCTAGCTTTTTTTTTTTTTTCTCCTTGTCTCTGATTCTGACGGACAGACTATTGACTATGAAGAGAATTTCTTTCATTATGTGAGTGAAGCCAGATAATCAAGCTCTAATGTGAGTTTGGACAACAATTAGGTGATTGACATTCTTAGAAATAACGTAATAGAACACAATGCCTACATCTCCTGGTTTGGAATTAATTTCCTTACTCAAAGGTCTCTGTAAGGGAACATGTATCCCCTGCCTCTTACAAGCACAAACTCTTGCACTGCAACAACATCCCTGATAGTGACTGGCCTGGGAAGGATCCAAGATAGCTGTTCCAATGCTCTAATTCAGCTAAGCACTTAAACAAACTGCTTCTAATCCTGTATTTATCATACTGACCTGAGGCCTTCATGGAGATGCGTAGTGAAAAGATTGCTTCTTTTTCAGTAGTTGTGAACATCATGCTGTGTGTCCCTTGCCTCGGGTCTCTGAATTACCCATTGTAAACACCATTTTTACTGTCTGCTTTTTCTCCTTCTGATGCCCTACCCTTCTTTCCAGTAGACTGTGCTGCTATGTGTTACTACACTTTATTAAAAAAACCCCAAAAAACACAGTAGAGGTTGCTGGCTGAAATAGCAGGTAAACCTTGATGGAAAGGGAGCAGAAATACAGACTACAGTAAGACACCATGCTGTAGGTCATGCAGGTTTAATGAGGAAATTGTCCTTCCAATACAAAAAAGTTAGAGCAGACATGTACCATCTGGAGAGTGCCATGCTGGCGAGCGTGCATTTGTGCATTACATTTCAATGGGAGCAGGAGGGAAATGCCTAAATGAGCTATTTGGGGAGCAGCAGGAGGCCCAGCCACCCCATCTCTCGAGATGCAGAGCTCCCTCTGGAAGCTGACGCAGGAGCATCTTGGAAAGCAGATTCTAACTGTGTGAATTCCTTTTTCGTGCCTGTTCTCTGCCTTCACTATTTGGAAATTTCTGTTGCTGCTTTTCATGCTGTGTCAGAGACTTAATGTCTGATCCCTCATGTTGAGGCCAAAGTCTCAGGGTTGGGAGGCTACATCAAAAAGGACTGTGAAGAGAAGGTAAAAAGCTGCAAAGGGTGAGAACATGACAGATTTCTTCTGTGGCTGGTTCAGTTGTGTCACCTTTGCAATTATGACCACATCCTTAGGTTTCTTTATATCTTAGCAGGAGGTGGGCAGGCTTTGTGTGGGAGTGAGACTGAAGTTTTGCAGTGAAAAAAAAGGAAGCCTGACTTCCCAGAGGAGGCTGTTTCCATGTTCTAGCTGTGTAAGCTTGATGACTATGAAGTACTTTCTGGAGTTGAGCACCAGGAACCTTCTCAATTCTTGTTGCTCTTGAATCAATTCTAATTATGCCTAAAAAGCTCCAAAAACATAAAGTATGGATAAACTGGGCACTGCTAATTATTGGGAAAACATCAGGAGAAAGTGGTTGGCAGGATGGTTCCATGGCTTTTCAGAGTGTTACATGTAGTTACAGTGGATCTATAGATTAGTTCTCTTAAGGTGAGAATGTGACATGGAAAGAAAAATCATCCTATTAGTTTAAGGTAGCTTTTAAACTTTTTTCTTTTCTTCTTTTTTTTTCTTTTCCCAGCTCAGAAAGAATGAGCCTAAAATTTAAATCTAAGCTTCAAGTAGGGTCTTGATAGCCAAAGTTCAGCTTCCTCCTTTCTTTTTCTTTTTCTCTTTCTTTTTCTTTTTCTCTTTCTTTTTCTTTTTCTCTTTCTTTTTCTTTTTCTCTTTCTTTTTCTTTTTCTCTTTCTTTTTCTTTTTCTCTTTCTTTTTCTTTTTCTCTTTCTTTTTCTTTTTCTCTTTCTTTTTCTTTTTCTCTTTCTTTTTCTTTTTCGAGAATATGTGTGTGTGTTTGCTGTTGGCATCCAGACAGGCAAAGGGAGCAAGGTTTGGCTGTTAGGCTGAAGGCTATTTCTGCCATTTTGTGCATGGTTACATTATTCTTGGCATAATTCCCTTGTTCAGCAGTTCAGGTTGAGATGCATTATGGATAAATGCAGATGAAGAGCTGGAGCTCAGAATTAAAAACATCTTTGTTTCCTCAGAGACCACCATTTAAAGGTTGATGAGGTTGGAGCCAAAGGCAAGACATAGGCAGGAGCTGAGAAGCCAGTACAGCTGTCAGCTGATGCAGGAACAGGAAGAGAATTATTTTCACTAGGTGAAATTGGCAGTTGTTTTCTCCGGTAAATTGCATGTCACTGAAATGTTTTGGTCATGCAGCCAAAGTTAATTTCAGCATATGTTGCATAATTCTTCTGCAGTTTTTATTTTCCTTTCATGTTTGTATAGAGTTTCAAATGAGAAAAGTAGAGCTCTTTCTGAAGGAATAAAAATATTCAACATGTCATCTAATTAATAAATGACAAACCATACTCTATTAACCTTAAAGTACTTTATATAGTTGACACGTTAATGCAATGTACTGTAATTGTTAATATAGGGAATCATCAGACTGTACTGACCCTAACAAGATATCTACCAATTTCTTTTGGTAGAAAATGAAAAAAAAATCATCAAGAGGAGCTCTTTTTCAGAGTTCAAATGTAGAATATGATGTCGAACTACATAGTTGCAGCAGGGATGGTTTAGAATTGATACTAGGAAAAAAAAATCATAGAAAGAGTTGTCAAGTATTGGAAACACCATCCTGTTTAAAACACATGTAGATGTGGCATCTGGGGACTTGGCTTATTTGTGGGCTTGGCAGTGCCAGGTTGTATATGATGATCTTATGACTCTTTCCCAACTTGAATGATTCTATGATTATATGTATATTTATTTAAAAAGCCTTGCAATGCTCAATTGTTCTTTTCTTTGTATAATACTTCCTCTCAAACAACGTACCTGTTTTATGTTGCTCGTAGCTCCCTGAGTGTTTGAAACATTGATTCCTGTCGAGTGGTATTAAATGGTGAAATGAAACTCAAGAATCTCTTGGACACTGAGTTTCATCCTGTTTTTTTTTTAAATCTGGAGGGATGGAATGACTCTCTCTGCCCTGTGCTACTTTCAATCTTTTTCTCTGCCTGTGGATTGGCATCCTCAGAGTTTGATCTCTTCTCATTTGAAGAGAATGTTATTTTCCCTGCACCATTGTGAGTGATCCTCCCTAAATTTTAGTGATTGGAAGGTTGGAATTTGTCAGTGGACACTTAGCAGCTCACAGTAAGAAGTGTAGCATTCCAGATCTGCATTTTTAACCTTTTCCTTGTTAGACAGATGTCATGGACTGATATATTTAGTTTCAAAACAGCCTAATCCTCATTTCCCACTTCAGTCACTCTGATCCTTTTCTGGACCCTTTTCATGCTTATACAGCCTTCCCTGGGGTTTGGCTGCTGTTAACCTCTCTGTTTCCAGATGCAGTTCCCAAACTCTGCTTTGGGACTTCTAAGAAAAACTACAAGATGTTGTATCCTTAAAGGCTGTGTGAACTGGCATTAACAGGGTGGTGTTAGGAGCTCTACAAGCACTGTTTTTCCTCTTGAGATGTAAATGACTGATGTGCTGCAACTGACCTCTACCAGTGCAGGAAATACAATCATGTAGTGTCTTCTTGTATTTCCAAGGGATAGTATTAAGACTTTGAGACTGTTTTTGCTTGACAGGTGTAATTTTCTTAAATCTGGCACCGGAAATACAATTTCTTACAATGGGAGAGATATAGCAAGGATATCAAGTCAGTGCATTTCCATGTATCTGTGTATATTACTTAAAATTACATCTTGTTCTAAAGCCTTGTCTAAGGACATATCAAAGAGTAAATTTTTTTAAGGTGTTCACTGTTCTATATTACACAGCTGGTAAGTTTAGGGGAGAAGCATTCTTGTCCTCATCAGAGACATCAGGTAGGTGTGGGAAGACAGGAGTCACATTCTGAGCAGATGTGCAGTGCTTCTGAAAGCATGTATGCAGGCATCCTGCTTGCAACATGGAGGGAACGTTTTCATCTCTAATGAATATGGCTCTAAGGCTGCAATTAAAACTGTGACTTGTGCTCATTTCTATTAACCGCTTCAGCTGTGCTGTTGTTGCTCCTAATAGGCAATAATACTTAAACTGACATTAGGAGATCTAAAGCATGCTGCATTTGCAATTGTTTGCTTTAAAGTAAATTTTGCTTCATTGTAAGTGTCAAGCATGATTATTTGGGAGTCACTACTGATAACTGAATGCTTTAGGAGCCATTATGAAGTGGAAGTTCATCAGCTTTCAGGAACTGACTCATTGTGAGATAGTAAAATGTTTTCTCATTCTGGCCAGCTAAAGAAGTTTCACTTAGCAGTAATGATTAAAAAAAAGAGTATTTTTAAAAGATTTTCAAATGAAATGAACTTGGAAAACAGCTGCTGAGAAGAATTTCCAGTGAAGTCTTTCATCTGTGAGGTTCAGAGCAACCTCTGGGTCAGTCACTTTGCAGTAATTTGTGGAAATATAAATGCCTTAATTAAGCAAGTTTTAAAAAGAAAGGGGAGCTAGAAATTGTTGGCTTTAATGTATTTATACATCTATGCTTTTCAGCAGTTGGGGGAGAACTGTGCTACTCTCAAGTCAAAATGAAATATCTATTAAAGCCTCAAAATATCTGTAGAACCTTTCACAAATTCATCTGCTTAGTAAGTACTGCCACATGGTGTTAGCATAACTAACTAACCTGATGGAAGCAGATACTCTTATCTGAGGCAGTTTAATCAATTCTTATGATGGTTATCAAATATAATGTTTTCAAGGGACCCTGCATTAGATTGTACACTGATGGGCAAGCAATTGCCTAATGGAGTACATTGCATGCATTTAGTGAATGAAAGCAATGATCTTGGCTGGAAACAAGACGTAACTCTTAAATTTTTCAGGCCAGTGCTTTGTCTACTAAATGAAAAAGAAATGGTATTTCAAATTATACAACTCGTTACTGTTTACAAATTCTTATTACTTTAAAAGACAAACACACAAAAGTACTGTTCTGTCCTGATTTCTTTTATTATTAGAGTATTTGAAAAGGCCCCCTGCTCAATGATCCTACACCACAAACCAGTAAAGTTCCTGGGATAACTGTGGAGGGTGTTTGAATCTCAACCATGACTGTAAATCTAGTTATAAAAGTTCACAGAGCAGCAAGTAAACCAAAAAAAACAGACTGCTGTTCTGGTCGTGTTTGTGAGACTGCAAATGAACTTGGGTATTTTGGGTGAATGTGTTCTTGTGAAACAAACAATTACATACACAGTTAAGAAACAGTCTTAACTGGAGGTACAGGGATATGTGGTCAGAATAGGCTGTTGGACAGAAATGTTGTCTGCCAGCTGTGCTACATACCTTCAGTTGGTCACTGCCAATTGAAGTGCCATATTACAGGCAACAAAAAATTTTACTACCTCCACTGTCTTTTCTCTGCCATGAAGAGCCAGATCATCCTGTTTTATGGTTCTATTTTGGCTCCATGTAATCTAACAACATCATGGAAAATGTAATAGACTGGGTCTTCCCGAATCTATTATGACACTGCAAGGATGTAAAACTCGGTAGCTACAGTCAAGTGTGAAAGGCATTTTTGCCTATTCTATTCAGAGAGCTCTAAATCTCATTCCCTGATTTGAATATGCTGGAGATAGCTCCTGGTGTCTTCTTTTTAAAGAGGCACTATGAAGCTGTCAAATTTCAACACCTGTGTCACCATCAATTTTCTTGAGATGAAAATCCAACTCCAGAGCAGTTGTTTATTCTTCTGTATTTGGTGAGGGAGAGGAACAGGAGGAAGTTACACTGCTTTAGGGCTTTGGCTAAAAGAGACTGATGTTGTGCCCATGTCTTTTCTTGGTTAAAGTCAGCCAGAAGTGAGTGAAGTATCATTTCCAGTCACTTTTGAATTTCTGTCCTGAAAGACCATTCATGGATTGAGAGGGGAATGTTTTCAGTGCAAGGTTAGAGCTCTCATCTCTGGGCTGTTACTTCCACTCCCTTGCAGTTCATGGTCTTCAGGACTCCACTGCAGCAGTATCAAGCTAATATGAAGGCAATGTGAATTGTCTTGTAAGTCTTGTATAATGCTTCTGGGTTTTGCCCAGTGGAAAAGTAAAAGTCCGTATGTTTGAGGCTTCTGCATGGATGCCAGTTTGTTGACTTAACTAGTCTTGTTATATACACAAATATAATTGATTGACTCCAAAAGGTTTTTGTCTCAGTTTCAACAATGTCTACCCAGGGTTACTTCCCTTTGATGAACAGAAGTGATAAAAAATGTACTATTTCCTTTTCAGTGATTATCCCAGGATATGGTTTGTAGTCTTAGAACTGCCAGCTCTGGCCTTACCACTGTAAAGCGTCCTCACCATCTGCTCAGGGTTCTGTTGGTGAAGAACTGAGGCTTAATTGGTGCTTAATATTAATTGAACAGTGATAACAAAGGAAAAGTCATTTCTAAGGCTAAAGTGAATGAGTAGTAAAGATACTGTGGCAACAGTTACTGATGCTGTTTACTTGTAGTCTGGAGCACTGGCTTCTGACATAAGGTAGGCTATTTATGTAAAAGACCTATTTACAATAAAGGCAATTTCCCACAAAACACTTAAAGGGAACTAGTGAGTAATGATGACACATCCTCCAAATTCACCCAAGTTCACCCAGGTGATGCTGGGTGTAAAAAGGAAAAGGCAGATTAATCATCAAATATAAAATGAGGAAAAAGTGGGTAGAAGTACCACTGAAAATATTTGCTAGAAGACCACAAACTGAACATTAAGCTTCAGTACCATGCTGCTGCTTGAAAAAAGCAACAAAATTGCTCTTGGGTGGATGAATAGACTCATCCTATGTAAGACATTATTACAGTCCTGGAGGTTCTCTTTTAGGAGCTTGTTTTGAGAAAGATATAGACAAAACCTGTGGCTCTCTGCTTTATCCTTGTTCTCTCAGATAACACCAGCTATGAGGAGGCTTTGAGATGATTAATTTAGAGTGTGTGAAAATTTGTTGTGAACAGCAAGGTGAACTGATATTCTCTGTCTCCCACTGAGAGCAGAGTAAGGGGTTGTTAGCTGCATTTTCAGGCCGGAAAAGATTTCACAAGGAGACAGTCTGTTTTCCATCACTGGAAACCTTTATTGATAGGTTAATAGCACCTGTGTGGGTTGGATTATGTATCTCTCTTGACTTGAAGCAGGGCATGGGGATGACACAGCTTTTCTAGGTTTATTTTCAGTGAATCATATAGCAAATGGAATCTTTTAAAGTGATGATATCAATGTCTAGTTGAATTGTTCATGCAGGTTTTCAAATCTTAGCTATAACTTTATTAAAGAAGATTTTAAGATCAAGAAACACTCAGGGTTTTGTCCCAAAGTTTGGACCCTTGACACAAGCAGAAAAAAACAGTTCAGGTTTTGCATTGTTTCAACTTGGATTTCTGGCTTCTTTGACTGAGCAGATGGGATCAGTCCCATCTCAGTGTGCTGCAAGGAGAGTAATGATGATTGCAACTCTTGTTGAGGTACTTGGAATATTTCTGATTCAGAGCTTAAATTAGTTTCAAATTGTTTGTAAAATTAGTGCATGTTGTCCTTATGTGCAGCTGAAGGCATGTTGTTGATCCTACATATTTGTTGTTATCATCATGGCAGGTTTTTTTTCAACTTAGCAAATATGAGCATAAACCCTGTCCTGCTGGAAAATAAGGATGCTGACTTCGGATGTTCCAGAATTTCAAAGTCCCTTTCCCCACATAAATGCTGAAATCTTGAGAGCTAAATTTAACCCAAGGCATTTTTAATTTTTTCAAGCTGAAAATAGATCTATGAACTCCTAAAATAGTAACAACTTCTAGTATTTGACACAGTACTTGCCCTAATATAGTTGCTGTGAAGTCTAAGGGGTTTTTTAGGATAAAATTTGCAGAAAGTAAAAATACTCAAATTCCTGTAAATGTTTAAACAGAAATAAAGGGAGTTGATTGTTTTCAGCATAATAACTGAAATATAGAACTTCTGTTCCCTTTTTAAACAGAACTCTCCCATAACATCCAGAAATACTTCCTATTAATAATTTTTTTTCAGGCTTTGCCAGCATGTAAATCATGCCACAACTGGAAAAAGTTATTATCCAGAATAAAATGGAAATCAGAAACACCACAATAGCTATATATGTGTTGAGCATTCATAATTCTGAGCTATTGTTAAGGGTCTAAAAAGCAGATTGGCCAGCAAATGAGGTGGTGTGCCAGGCTGCTGCGAAGAGCCCTGACAGAAGTAGCTTACTGCTTGATTAAACTGGTGCAGCACAAAAATGGGTGGAGAGGAGAAAGCAGGTTTTTGTGACTGCCTGCAGAGCCCAGATGCTCTGTGCCTTTGTCACAGAGTGCTGCCAGCACATTTTTGTACAGGCTGGAGATGGGGCAAGGCCACAGCACAGGAGTGCTGCAGCTTGTGCTGTTCGTGAAGGAGGAGGAGGTGTGATGAACCATGCCCCTTCAAAAGCATGGCTTGACTTGGATGGCTTTTCCCCTTGGAAATACTGAACACTGCACAATCACCAGAACACCTTCTGGGTCAATGATTTGGCTTTTAAGGATCAAGGATCCAGCTGAGAAAAATATTGGAGTTCTTTCCTTGCATCCCAATCTCTTCTAAAACATCAAAGTCTTAGATATCTGCAGAAACTCATGTTAAATCTGAACAAAAATAAATCCTTTTTGACTATTCATCTAGTTTTTCATGCAGTGAGATTTTTCTTGCTATGTTGCAGATTACTTTGGTCCTTTCTAAACAATCAAGGTCAACTGTGACTTCGGGTTTCTGCAGCACCAAGTACCATGCAGGCACTGCATATAATACCACATTAGTATTTTTAATTTCTTCTCAGTACATATTAAAATTTATACATGCTTTAACATCTTAGTGGTAACCTCATTGTAAAGTTCTATATGGAATATTCTTTCTACTGAAAGAATATTTCTGTTTTCCTTGTTCTCCCATATGGTACCTTTTTGAGAGAAAACATGTAGTCCTAGTTCTTAAATTGCTGTAAGAGGTCAGGTGTCTTCTAAGACTTCTCTTTTACCACAATGCTGGTGTTTGAAAGAGTTCATTAAATCTTTAAGTGTCTACATTTTCACTTAATGTTTCTTTGTAATTTCCTAAGGTATTTGCTAGTAAAAGAGTCAGAAAGGGCAATCTGCAGAGCTAAAATATCGAAACAATAACAACAATAATAATTTTTAAAAGGGGAAAAAAAACCTGGAAAAAATCCCAAACCATCTCATATCTGTTTTTCTAGAAAATGCAAAAAACTGTCTTTTGCATTCTCTTGGAACTTCTTTTGCACTTGACCAGAACTGAATTGGAAGTTAGCAGCTTGGTTTTGAAAGCATTTATATCTTATTACTTGTCCCTTGACTTGTGTGGTTCTTCTGCCATCAGGGTTTCACAGAAGCAAACCTTCCAAAGCAAATAAATAAATAAAATCCCAGCTGACAAGCTAATATAAATGGTATGAAACAGAAGGGTAAATGGGGAGGGGGGTGGAAACTGATTTGACATAAACAAATTAGAGCTGTTGACAGTGTGGGTGATTTTGAGAAATGCAGTTCCATTAAATTCACAGATATGAATCCTGACAAATAACAAGCCGTGGTAATTTATATAAACAAGGAAAGGAAATAATGAGTGGATGTGGAAATCTAACAAGAATTTGGTTGTTAGTGCAGCACAAAACCTCGTGGCAGTATGGATAGAAAAAACTGAGAGCCCCTGCCATGATGAGGCAGAGCTAACATGCACTGTCCCACTGGAAACAGCCACAATGCTGTGCCAGGATGAGAAGACTGGAGGAAATAATGTAATTCTTTGCCTTTCATACTTTTTATAGCAAAGCCAGAAAGCACATGGTTAGACTGTAAAGTCAGATAAAAACTGAGGTCTCAGTGCTGTAGAGGATAGTTCTGGTGCAGGTGTCTCCAAGGCTATATTCAAGCCTTCAGGCCCTCTGCTCTGCATATACTGTCTGTGTATATGTGGGGTTTTTGTCCCCCAGAACTCCTTTTAATTCATGTGGTGTTTTATGTGCTTTACACTGAAGTTTCTGTGCAGGCATGTGGTGCTTGTTCAGTTCACATGGTCAGCAGTTGATGTGCTGCTTCCTTCCTGCAGACACCTCATGGAGTTCATATCCTTCCTTTCTTTTTTGTGGAAAGAGCCTTTTTCACCTTTTGTTGAGGGTTCCTAATGAACAAATCTTTTAAATATTCAAAACACTGTATTTATTTAGATAAAAGCTGTTAATTATAAATGACCGGCCATATGGCCATTAAAACTAACAGTAGTAGGATATAGAGGGGATGAATATTTTAGATAATAAAAGACAGTTTTAGAAAATAGATACTTTCTTGATATTATGTTTCATGTAGATTTAACAATGGAGTGGTGATTGGTAGCCTGCAGTGGTTCACACTAAAGAACTTGGTTTTCTTTTCTTTTATATTTTTAATGCCTCACTACTGAAAATGGGCTATTAAAAAAAAAGCCACAAATGAAAAGACTCGAGGAAAGCCAGATGGCTGAATATTGGCATTTGAAATAAAAATAAAATATTCAGCTATACATATGTGTCTTAAATACACTTAGCTGTAGTCCTTTGTTTGTTAGCCAGACTCACTTCTCTATTACTTTTGCACTGGTAAATTTGAAGTGATTTGCATATTTTTCAGTAGATCAAAGTTGAGCAAAAATGTGGTTAAGGAAATTTTAGTGCTTCTTGGTTCTAGCCCCAAAACAAAGATGCAAGGTCAGGTTTTTGCCAGATGTCCTAACCTGAAGTCTGGCAGGGTTGTTTGGGTTTTTTGAAGCTGTGCCCATGGACAGGGATATTATTAGCAACCTTTTGAACATGTCTCAGCTTTTCCTGATAACACTGCTGTTGTATGAAATTTCGCTGATACTGAAAATCTTTAAACTTTGTCTGTAGTGATGATGTCCTTGTTGCCTGGAACTCTGTTGTGAAAAATGAGCAATAGTACAGGAAAGCTTGTGTGTAGATAAGCAGATACCACCAACAACTGAAAAGTATAGTGGAGATATATGAAAATCCAATTCTTCTACAGAAGTTCAGCCAACTCCCGGAGTAATCTAAGAAATTCCCTGCAGGTATTCAGCATTTTTCATCTGATACATAAAAGAGCAACCACTGTATTGTTACCCTCCTGCTCTGGTGGAAAAATTTCCTTTTAATATTTGCTGTAATTTCTAGTTTTAATAGTCAGGACACATATTTGAAGACAGTGATTGAAGACTAGGGTAGCATCAATTAGTGTCACTGATAATGCAGCTTTGGAAAATGTCTCCATCAGGTAACCAGTGATGTGGATAGTGCCTAAATGGAACCTGCTGTTTTCTTTTTACCATCTTGGTTCAAAAAGCCCTTGATGGAAATGGGCATGTTTGGGTTTCTCTCAGTTATGTGAGAAAGCTGAAGAGGTTACAGTTCACTCCAGTCAGGCCTGTTTCCTTTTTTTCCTAGCTCTGTCTCTGGAGATGAAGTTGAGCTGTTTTTTCTGTGTTCCTAGCCTGGACTTGCTTTCAGGGTTACTTTGCTACCATCAGAAACTTGTCACTCCTTCCTGTCTTGAGACTAATAATTGAAATTGAAGAAGCAAACTGCTGGTGTTTGAGATTCAAAATGTGGTAAGAAAACTCCATGGCGTAAATGAAAATTGCCATGGATTACTGTTGTGTGCCTCCCTGTGAAGTCCCTTTCAGGCTTTTTTACAACCTTCATCTCTTGGCCCATTTGCCAAGAAGTGCTATGAACTTTTGTGGCATATGAGACTGTAAATACCATTTTGGCAAGTCCCTGTGTATCTAGGGAAGGCTGTGGGTGGGTGCAGCTCTATCTACCTTACTCTCCTTGCTGTAGGGAGCAAAGAAGGCATGAGCAGAAATGAGACGTGGTGGGGGCTGGACTGGTGGTGTTCCATCAGGTCTTCACTGTCAAAGTTGCTGCCTACAGCACTGTATATTTAGAGCAGTTATATATTAAAGTAATGCCAGATGCTCTGAAGGAAGATTTAGAGAGTGAAAAACGGATTAAGGTTTATTGTAAAATTTCTAAATCTGTGTGAAGACATGCAAGATCTGATTCCTGTTCTTCAGTACAGGGATGATTCACCACTGAGAAAATATTAGGAAAGAAATGGGCCCATCTAACAGCTTTAGATTTATGCTTCAAGTAGATAAAGAGTTATTTAAAATAGTTTGAAATAAATTTTAAATATGTACAGAGTTTTCACTTGCTCTTAGCTCTTAACTTATACCAGTTGTCTCACACAGCAGCAATAGCCAGCAGAGATTTCCAGCACTGTTCTGTAGTCACAGATGCTGTTTGTCCAATAAACTAATAAAAAGTTCAGTCTAAGTTTGTATCTGGCACCTGACTGACAGAAACATTTAGTACAAAGTCAGATATGTGACCTACAGAAAGCCTAAGTAATGTTTGAAATATTAATGAATAGCAGAATTATAGATGAATAGACACAATATTTTGACTGTTCAAATATTGGTAGTGTTTAATATTTGTAAATTAATTCAGCCACCAAACATCTTGATCTATTCTGGTTACTCAAAAACTGCAGCTGCAGAAGCCATGTACAATTCCTGAATATATAAAAATGAAATGGAAAATACTGCATTCTGCTGCTGAGACAACACAAGATGACTTAAAAGCTGTCATTGGAGATGTTATCACAGGTTAGGGAAACTGTGCTGCATATACTTGAAGTTCCACAGATAATTAGACTAGGTGTCCTCTGAGCAACCCTACTCCAAATAATAAAATCCTGTTTGTCTAAATCTAAAGGAATCTAAAACCCTTTGGGTGAAGACAGTGTTTTGGGGTACTTTTGTCCCACAGCTAAGGTCTTTGGTTTCTGCAATGGCAAGTTGTAGTCCTGAAGGGCCTTTCTTGAATCCACTAAAAGCAGCTGCCTGGTGAGACAAACTCAGAGTAGATCAACTCCCACAGGAATTGTTGTAGTCCTAATGTTAGCAGTGATCATTCTACCCTGCATTGTGAGTGTTTGTACTCTACATCGTGGTGTAGCACCGTGTTCAGCAGCCTCATCTTTTTTTGATGCCAGAGTTTCCTTGATTGTGTTCTTCCTACATAGCCTCTCACAAGAAACCTGACCAAAACCTGGGCATAGCAGAGACACTCCCCTCCTTGCTTTTCCTTTCTTCTAAGACTCTGTAATCTGTTCCACAGCAAGGATGAGAACTCTCCAGGAAATTGGTCATTGCTAGGAATGTCCCACTGTTCCTGAGATTTTGGTTTATTGTTTATATGAAGGAGACACTCAAGAGGTTTATTGGAAAATCAGCAGTGGAGGGAGGGTCACATACAGAGTTGTACTCCAGAATACACAGTGCTGCTCCTTATGGAACATGCAGTTAAGGCAGTGATTTCTGAGAGCTGGGCAAGGTGGTCAGGCTGATCAGAAACAGAAATCTGAGATATGGCTGCCAGGATTTGGCATATAATAGAAAACTCTCTGCTTTGTGCTAGAGTGAAACGTGATATGTCACATCTCTATCAGGATGCTTGCAGGATGATTTTCATAAGCCTGTATGCCTATAAGGGAGTTTTATAGGTTCTAATAGATGTCCAAATTACATTATTGTTCAGAGAGATGCAAGCTTAGTGGGAAATCCGTATCAGGGAAGGAATTTCTGTGTTCTTTGGTGAGCCAGTGCTATCATGATCCATATGAGCTGATTTGGGCCAGTCCTGTTAGACTGCAGACTGCTTCCTGTGCTTATGGGGCAGAGTATGGCAGGAACTTCACCTCAAACACCACTCTCTGTATCTCATCCTATGCACTGCTTTTTAAGAGGCTGAGAGTAGTAATTGAGTACATCATACTGACCAGTGGTAGCAAAGAAGGGGCTTCCTTGGGTTGGCTGTTAGAATTTCTGTATGAATCCATAATGGAACTTCCAGATAATGCCCACTGCTCAAGTTTAATCTAGATGCAGAGTTTTTTACTGTGTTCCTTCCTTCACTTGTTGAGACAATTGTTGAGGAACCATCTTACATTCTCATTTATATTTGTAAAACTCTTCCACTTCAGCAGATGGAAATTTATTCAGACTCTATCCTATTTAATGGGAAAGTCAGTCTGTCTGTTGCATGTATCCCTACAGTCAGGTCTGTTTTCAATCCTTTGTGTCACCCTCCCAGTTAATTTGTCTTAAATTGTACAGTGACAACATTCACTCTTTAAGCCAAAATCCCTTAGCTCATGTCTGTATTGCCTTTCTTCCTCCTTGAAGCTATTTGCAATTAAACCTCAGTGAAATATGAAGCACCAGAAATGTTAGACTATCTTGGCAATGAAGAAGCATGAAACAGATGAATAATGAGAAGCACAAGATAAGAAGCAGTAATGCCACTTCATTCTGGAGTGCCTATTCTGGCAAAGAGTTCACATCACCTTTTACAGTTTAGTATCCTATTTATGAGTCTTAGGAGTGATTAAGGGGAAAAAAATCCTACCAGAGAAGAGTCCTCAGATTTGTTTAAATTATGGAAATGAAAAACTTCAAGGCCTTTTTTACTAAAGATTAAGAATTAGCTATCTGAGATTGCTAATGCACTTCAGCTTAGAGAAGTGTGTGGATAAAGGAAGGAGGAGACTCATGCTCATGCTTTTTTTCTTGGATGTGCTCATTTTGAGCAGTGTGTGAGTAGAGCTGACAGAACATCATAACCTGCCTTCTTTTTATTTCTTCCCAGATATTAGCCTGGGAAAATTCTGTTTTCATGGATAATGCATGTTTGTGACAAATACAAAAAACAAAGTGAAGAATGAGCAAGAGATTGCAGAGATATGAAGACTCTGCTTGAAGCTCGTGTATTTTTCCACATGCAAAAAACATGTCGGAGAGTGGAACTCAGTGGACCTCTTTCTCTTCTTTTATATGGACCTCTCTCTTTTTTGTTGCTGAAATTTGCCATTACTGAATATGCCAGTTCTGAATTGCCAAAACATGGTTAATTTTGTGTTACTTACTTAGTGTTGCTTTTAACAACCTGGAATAAAAATTCTATTGAATATTTTTCCGTGGTGTGCTGAAGGGTGAAGTTTGTGTAAGTCACAGTGAACAGGGATGCAGTGAGAAATAACAGAAGCATTAGGTCTGCTCAACACTAAGGTCAGCTTAGTCTAGGGCAAAGATACTCAGACAAAGGCAAATTTAGTGCCTGCTGCCACTTTGTTTGCATAGCTGATTGTGACTGCATGTTACAGTTCGAGTAACTGGAATACAGGACACATATGTCATAGATTTTTTTAGGAGATATGCCATTGTCATCATTCTTGGTTTAGAGTAGAAGCAAGTTTTTTTCTTTGCCTTCTTCCCCCTTCTTTTTTTCTTTGTTACTAGCAGAAAAAGCTTCTGTTCAAGCTTTTGCCACTGGAAAGCCTTGAAATAGTAGTAATATAGAATTCTGATAATGAAGGAATATGCATTATCATTACATTCCCGCAAAATGTGTAAGTTAAGAGGAAATTTCCCTTCAGAAAAGAGTTGTCAAAGGTTGAATTAGAATTGATCTGTAGGTAGAGGCATGCAAATCTGATTTGAGGGTATTTTGAATGCTTAATTTAATTTTTTAATGCTAAATATCATTGTCTAACTTTTGAGCTGTGATCGTTAATAGCACCTGAGAATAAAAAGCTCAGAAATGCCTTTAACTTCTGCCCACTGCTCCACAGTAATTGGCTTTACCAATAGTGAAAGATGTCCCTTGGACAAGACCAAGAGATCTCATGCTCAAGAGATGTTCCTGACTTCCTATGCCTCATTTAAGTTTGATCTGGTTGTGATTTTAATTAAATGCTTTTTCAATCAGAAAATTTTGATTCATGGAAGCCAAAACATTTTGGGGAAATGAGCTAATTTGTAATTTCTTTAATTGTAGTGACTGCCTTTCAAAAGAGATTCTATTTTAGATCTCAGAAATTTGAAATAAGTTCAGGCAAGCCACAAGTTTACTCCAAATGTTTCCTTTTGATCGTCTTTCCCAGGGATTAATCCAGAAAGGATTAATTATTTAGAGTAAATATATATTCTTTAAAATGTCTCATTACTGTCTTTAGGTGACAGGATCTCTTTTGCTATGGGGTCTGCTCTTTCTTAAGTCAACAAATACTTCCAATTGTGCTTTCTCGGCCCTCTCCTCTCCCCCTCATGGCAGAAGCTTCATTTCCTCTTTCCTTTTATAAATTTAATATCAAGAAAGGTGGGGAAGTTGAGTTAAGCCTGCATTTAATTTTCTGTCTACTATCACAGTCTTTCTGTAAATGTTGATGTCTTCTCTTTTCTTTTTTTTTTTTTTTGTTTTATTTGTTTTGTTTTGTTTTGTTTTGTTTTGTTTTGTTTTGTTTTGTTTTGTTTTGTTTTGTTTTGTTTAGAAAGAAAGAGTGAGGCCATTTCCCACTGAAGAATTTTCTTACATGGAATTTCTCATTAGTTCTGGTTGGTGCCCCCTTAACATTCACTTACCCTTGGATTTGTTCTCAGCTGTAAGGTGGAGTTGCAGTTTCTTCATACCAGGTAACAGCACTTGCATCAAACTTCTATTCCTAATACCACCTGTGGTTTATTCATCCACTCTCCCAGAAAATAAGATGACACTGATAGCAGGGGAAATATTCTCAATCACCTTCAGAGTTTTTTGGTGGCTCTGTGCATGATGGTGCCAAGAAAAGTAAATTTCTTTATTTTTTCTGCCCATCCTTCCACCTTCCTCAGCCTGTGTTTTAGTTGTTTGATGGGTTTTTAATTCTAAATATTTACAGAAAGGACAGAATAACTGGCCCTTAAACATATAAACTTAAGGCAGTCAAGGTTATTCCTGTTTATTTCTTTTTTTACCCTGCACCAGAGAGGAACACACCATTCTTGACATTATATGTAAGGCTGAGTATATTTAGGGAAAAAAAGTGTTTTTCTTATCAATATGATCAGGCAAAAGAGTTGGTTTCAGGGCTGTTCTACATACAGGTAATTTTTTCACAGAAAGATGTAATTCTGTGCTTGGCCCTTAGCAGTGGCAGGCCCATTTTCCAGGAGTCTGAGGGCATTGTTTTACAGGAGTTTTACATTGGAAGACGTGAACTGCAACTTACATTGTACGTTTGCTTATTGTTTCCTGGATGAGATTAGTTTAGCAAATACCTGGTCCAGTTTAGATGATAACTTAATGTTCAATGTATGTTGCAAGTAATGGATTTTTAAATACAGATTGAACACAATTGGTATTACATATGTACAAATGGTCTGATCTTAAGTAGCCTCATGAATCCAGGGTATTGTAAATTCTAATAGTCTCTAAAATGAAGGACATCTTTCCCTGGCTGCCAGGGAGCAGTATTTTTGGCACTTGTGTGTGGTGGCATAGCTTTGCATGCTTATACACACAGTTTTTCCAACCAGTATTTTATCAGCTGTAATATATAAAATATGAGTCATTTTCATTTAGTCTAATTAGAGTTTGCAAACAGTAATTCCAAACAAAACCAGTCACACTGTATTAAACACTTAACTGTGGTGAGCAAGAGTGCAGGTTTTGTTTCTGAAGGGTAGTCTGTGTACAAGAGGTATTTAATTAGTTTTCATCAGAGCTATGGATCCTCTATTTGGGGATTAAAAACAAGCCAGGAAAATCTGGCAGAGCTGAATTGCTGCGTGCAAGCTCATGACTAAATATAGAGCCAAGATGCATATAGACACCAAACAATACCATCATAAATTTACTGAGAAATCTCATGTGAAAACAAGGGATTCACGCTGTATACCTCTCCCTTCTTCCATCTGCCTATCAGGCACAGAGTTCTTATTGTCTCCAGTATGCCAGCTCCTGAGCTGAATATGGTTGATCATGAGAACACTATAAAATGCTTCAGGGTATTCTGAGAGTTGAAAGGACTAACAAATGCAATATATGAATGTGATACCTTTGTAATTAATTTGACACACACACACAAAAATACATTACAGAAGTGTGGAGAACGTGGTTTGACCATAAGGATCAGGGGATCTTAAGCTATTAAGGCTGGAGCTTTGTCCTTAATTCACCCTGTCATTTCTAGGTATTACAGTGTGTGGCACCAAATGTAACACACTGTCTCACATCCAGTGTAAAAAAAGCATGGTATAATGTGAAGTATATTAGGCAAAAGTAGTCCGCTGTGAACTGAGCTTCAGTCCACAATTTTCATGGTGTATATTTAGGACAGGTCTGTGCAATCACTTGGAGCTTTTTGTACATGAAGTATTTGTAACATTGGAAAAAAAAAATCCTGCAAAATTATTCAGTTGACTTGGAATACAGAGGATTTAGCATGATACATTAGAAAACAGGTACTTCAAAGAATCTAATGGCTCAAGATAACAGAGAAATCTATATTTTGCCCCATTGGAGCTGTGTCTATGTATTGTGTGAATCCATAGAGGTATATTCAAGGTGATTAGCCAGGATTTAGTTCTGTGTGGGAGCAGGGGGAAAAGGTCTAATGGAAATGTCGACAGACCATTAACTAGAGTATCACTAATGGGTGATATAATAGAGAGAGATATTTTTAATTGTAAAGGGGTTAATTGGTATTCCTCATTTGCATTCCTTTCTTCCTGAGTGGTGGCAATTTGAGCTCATCCAGTGATAGGAATGGTTTTTATACTGAGAGAATATGAAGGATCATAATATTTTCTCTAAGAAAATATGCAGGAGGGAAACCAGAAATATATTAACTGACATATGATGATTATCCAGCTATAGCTGAGGAGAAAACTGATTTTCCTAAGAATTTATTAAGGGAGTGCCTGCAGGAAATTACTGTTTCTTTAGTAATTAGAAGAATATGATTTTTAAAATTTTGTTTTATATCTGACCATGAAAAAAATAGCTCATCCTGGTCACAGTGTTTACTGTGGCACACGTTGTAAACCTCAGCCCTTTCCTCTGTGGGGATAGGATTTTCTGAATGTAAGAGAATAGCTTTCATGTCGAGTCACTCAGACACCTAAAATGAGGTTTATCTCCCTAAGCTGATGGGAACAAGTTGGGCTTTCTCTCCCTGTTGCCCTCATAGGATCTTGGTTGGTCCATGACCAGAGGCACTGGTCAGCTGATGACAACAGGCTGCCCTGTTACCTCTCACTTTGTCACCAGCCTGTTCTGGCAATAAGATCTTCCCCTGGCACTGGTTAAGCTTGGATCATTGTGCAGGGTTTAGGTCAGGGGCAGCTAACCAGGGCTGGGGGAGCCTGGCCACGAGCCACCAGGGCAAACGGGCAGCAGTGCCTTCTGCCTGCACAACAGCCAGCCTCCATCACCTGCCTGCAGCTCTCCATGCTTGGATCAGGCTCCAGGGGCTGAGCATGTCCCCACCCTGGCTGCCCACACACCATCAGGAAGCTCTGAGCCTACCCAGTTCCTTACCCTGTTACTGTGTCTCCAAGTGGGACTGGCTGGTTTGGGTGATGTGAGCAGGCTGAGGTACCCAGCCTTCCTCACCACTTGCAGCCTCTGTATGAAGCCTTCCTGCCTGAGAACCTCTTTGAGGTCATTTTCTTCCTCTCAGGAGTTAATGAGACCGTCTTTGTCTCATTAGGAAAAGCAAGCAAAGAAACAAGCACATACGCGTGCCCTCTGTCTCTTCTGCCATGGCCATCTCTTCTTTGGCTTGAAGTCATCTTCCCAGTGTTCTCTAATTTCTCTTCTTTTTTTGTCATTTGCTCTCAATTCAGTTTTCCCCAGCATTCACTGAACTGTGCATGTTTTCTCTAGAGGTCTAACAGCTTTTTCATTCATATTTCACTTGCCCTCCCTCCTGTCTTGTTCTGAAGTATGTAGCAAGAAACCTTTCATGTGGATTAAGTACTGAAAGAAAACACATTTAAAAAATACATCATATAGTTGTGGCTTATAGGTATTAAGTAATTTCATTAAACAAAGGGCATCTTTTAGTTTCTTTGCAAAGTTAATGCCTTAAAGAATTTAACCAACAGCAGAAATTTACTCATAAATACCATCTTAATGTACATGGCACAGCTATGTTTTAATTGAGGAATTTGCCAATTTGTCCATCCTACAGTGCAAACTGCAATTTCTTCTTTGAGTCTTTCCAGTCTCCAGTCTCCTTTACTGTGTTTTTATTTAGTGGTCCAGATGCTTTTTTTGTGAAAGTGAATAAAGCTGACTTTCCCCATCTTTGCCCATTTCCTAATGGATTTATGGGACTGCTTTTTCTGTAGTACTGGGAAAAAATTTGCAGATTATATCAGTAAGTGCAGATAGGAGATTTCAAGTTTCTGGAGAATTTCTCATCTCTCATTCCAAGACCTCTTGCTCTAGACTTCATCATCAGTTGCTTTTACAGATTTTCGCTCTGTGGGATTGCAGCCACTCTTGTTTCAGAGTTCAGAGATGCTGTGGGGCTCACTAGAGCTCCTTGTTCACAGCTAAATCTCTCACCAGCTTGGATGAAAGCAAGAAATTGGATGTTCCTGAATGAGACCCAACTGGCCTGCCTTCCATCTGCTGGGCTGGACTGGGTCTCTGCTGCCCACTGATTGCATAGGCAGGGTGGTCCTCTCACAAATAACAACATCCACGTGATGCCAAAATCCTAGGCTAGTTCTCAGCTTGATCAGCTTCCCAATCTGCTTCACCACACGGCCAAATGACATTTGTGCCAGAATAAGGCCAAAGGAAGAGCTGAGGGTGGGAGCGAAGCAGAGCTGCATTCTTGACTCTGTTTTTTAAGCTGCAGTGCTGGCTTACACAAATTTGGAATGCCTGGAGATTGTCAACTGCCTGGTAAAGCACTTTGCAACTTACATGTATGGTCACATTTGTGTGCTGTGTACATACCCTTTCTGCCTTAAGGCAGCTGGGTGGTTGCTTGTACTTGCCAGACTTGTGGAGTTTCTGGGACAGGGAGCACTGCCTGTCAGCTCCCTGACTACCCCCAGGATTTTCTTTGTTCATGGAATCTTCAGCAGGCTGAGTCCCAGTGCACCAGCTCTGGCATGTGTGCTGTCTGGGCACTGGACTCATTCCCAGTGAAGTAGTGTTTGTAGCATGAGGAATTTTCACTCCAGTAAAAGTCACGGACCACCTTGGCAGGGGTACCATTCTCACGCTGTGAAGTGCCCTCTGCATTGTGTACTGCAAGGAAGTGATTTGGTTGAAAGGAACACCATCCTCTTTGTTTTTTTGTTTTTTTTTTTTTTTGGATTCTCCCTCATTCTCACCCCAAATTATTTCTGTTCTGGATCATTTCCATGACCCAGTTCCCTGCAAGCCCTCACAACTGGGAATGAGCAGCAGAGTGGAGAGGTGACAAACCAGCTTAAACTGCCTGGCCTTTGTACTCCATAGGAAAAAGAGTGCTTCTTTGGGGCTAGAAAACTGAGGCTACCAGAGCAGAAACAGAACATCCTGTGTGTGCAGCTCTACTGACACAGCTGGGATTATCCTGGAGTAATAAACCCACCTACTACCCCCATGTATGAGCTGAAGGGTGAAAGCACAGTTTTGCCAGAGCAACTGCATCTGTATTGGGGGATTTTACCAGCATCCACTGTGCTATAAATACAGATGTCTGTATTTGGGACCTGACCATAGAATGTATCTTTACCAGCTTTAATTGATTTTAGCTAGGAGCTCACTGGCTCCAGAAGAACTACTTATAGCTTAACATTTCTGTAGAAAATGTACCATTTAGTAATTAATGGGTTTGGAAAGCAGCCAGAATCTTTCCATCTAATCCAGTTTAAGAAAAAAAGTATCCATTGACTCTTTTTTGAATGGCAAATATAATGAAATATTTTACAAAAAATCATGGTTAAAAATAGCCTAGTTGCACTAGCTGTCATGTAGGATAAATCACTTGCATCAGGATTTGATTTTTGTGATTTGTGGTCTATGCAAATAAGCACAAGGGTTTGCTCCATATTTTGTATTCAGGCAAAGTTCCCTGTGGACTTCAATGGGAATTTTGCCTAAGCAATAACAGTGAAATTGGTCCCATGAGAAAAAAACTGATCACTAGGGAAAATTAAGAGATTTTTCTTAAAGGCACAGATGGCAGTTAAGCATTTAACTTTAATTGGCTTTTTACATGAGTAGGGACCCCTCTACTGTTTTACCTTTAGAAGAATCCTCCTCAGAACTCTGAAGAGAGAAATGTGTGTGTCAGTTGCGTGTCAGTGGTGGATAGTCTGTTGCTGGGTGGGATAGAGCCAGTGTGCTCCAGGGAAGTGAAAGAATGCTACACAGGGATGTGAAACAGCTGAAACAAATGCCAAGATGGAGCACTCAGAGCTTCCTTTACTCTCATCATGTGAGTAGTTTTACTTGTCATGGCAGTGTGTGAGGAGTGAGAGAGGGGCAAAAGGATGGGAGAGGGAACAACTGCAGAACTTCAAGGGTTTATAAGAATGCTTGAGGGTGAAAAGCATGAATGTTCAAGCTTATCTGGGGCATGGAATGAAATAATTTGGGAAAAACTGCCTTGAAGGCTCAATTTAGTATTTCAGCATGTTAGGTTGAAAATTAATTGCAAATAGAACTTGAAGTTTTCCCTTTCCTTAGCATGATGGTAGGTGGGTACTAAGAGCATGAACAAACAAAATAGACTGTTGTTTAAGATCAAAGTTAGGGTAAGCACTGTGCTTGGGATCAGATGTAGTTTGTTTTCTATGCAATTTCCTCAAGTTAACCCACTTCTATTCAAAAATATTTATTAACTCAGGTTTAAATCCAAGTAAAAACCTAAGCAGCTTTTTTCAATTGGTGCTAAAGGCCCATCACAGTGATTGCTAAACTGAGACTTAGAATGAAGCATAGGGAAGACTGTCACTGAAAATTTCTCTTGCCTCAAACATAGGTAAGATAGTAGCTGTAAGGAAACTGGTTTTATTGGGAAATGAAGACACTTAATAGTTGGGATTGAGTAGAACTCAGTGCTGGGTGTTGGAAGCACGAAAAGCTAAAGGTCACTGCTCAAAAGTCAAGGATTGCAGCAAGGCCTGGGTTAAGAGATGTGGCTCAGGATCAGGTAAGGAATCCGTACTTAAGGGGCGTGAAGTGGTTAGAGCAACCGCAGAACGGCAGCAGTAAAACCTGAGAGTCAGGGCCAAGTGCACAGAAGACAGGGAAAAGCAATTGAAGCTAAGGGAGAAATAATAAAACCAAATTTAGCTTAGCTTAGCCAAAAATTTCTTAAACAGCCAAAGCCAGCCTCTTGATGGCGTAGTATTTTTAAGTGTGGGTAAACTGGCAATGCTCAGCTTCTGCTGTGATGATTCTGGCTCTGTCAGCCTTTGGTCTCAGCAAAACCTGACTGATAGGAGCCCTATCTCATTTGATTGCTGCATGGACAGGTCTTGTTTAATAGCCTCTCTCTTCCTGTTCAATGGGGTGAAAGGTTTGGGTACAGGGATGTATATTCCTATAGGTCCCCTAGGTCAGGTGTCAGGAATTTCTAGGTTTAAGTCCTCAGTTTCTGTTTCTTATTTCAGATTTTTTTAGAACTTGTGGACTGTCCATTCCTAGACCTCTTCATCTAAGGTCTGTTGTTCAGATATAAAAATCTGTCATGGAACTGCCTTCTCTGGACGAACTTCAGGTGACCTGGGGTGGTGCATTCAAAGACAAGAAACCTGTCTTTTTTGACCCTCATAAATGTAAATAATTACATAAATCTCTGTATCAACTCAGGTGCTACTAGATTCAGGCTTGGAAACATGAGATTTTCTTTTCTTGGAGAGCCGTCCTCCTCTATTCACCAGCCAAGCAGAGACTGGGACTGTGGTGCTGACTGTAATCCACTTGTCCTCAAGCTTCCCTTACTTCAGGGACAGGCAGACAGTCTTTCTCAGTCACTAAGTGGTCTGTTACATCTTAAATGAGTATTCTCTTCCTCTTGAAAGCCCTTTGTCTCTGCACTGCCTGCAGTCTTCAAGCCTTTCGAATCCTCAACCTGTCACTGAGGCTGAAAGGACTTGTCATGCCGTGGACAAAGGAGCCTCTTGCAGAGGTTTGCTGTCTCTTCATCACATACTCTGTGCTCCAGCCCACTGCCAGCACGGCCAGGCAGAGACTGGGGTATCCCACAACTATTTTGAGTAGTTGCAATGAGCAGTTCCACAGCACATTGTTCATGTTCTCTTTTCCTGGTTTGCAAATGTCAACCACAGGTCACATCACATCTCTCTCTCTGTATGTGTATTTGTTATATATGTGTGTGAGCATGTACATACACATACAGAAATACAGTGGGTTAATATGTCAGGTATGTAATGAAACCTTGTACATATTCTTCAGAAATTCAAAGCAAACACAACTAATTACACCTGCTGGAATTAAGTGGTTGTAAACTCCAGGAAGGATGTGGAGCAAAGGAGGTAGGGAGAGAGGATTGGCAGCTCCTGTGAAGAATGCATGGTTCTCCACTGCTGGCTCTTTGGAGGCCAGGAAGGCAGGGGCTGGCCTCTGCAGCATGAGAACACAGGTAGTAACTGGTGGAGGTTCATATATTTGTGCTGATGAGGCTTCTTTTGTAACCAAGGAGTGAAAGCCATTAGTGGGTTCATTAGAGTTGTCATTAAAGATGTTAAAAGGTGAGTAGCACAGTTCTGTAGAAACCTGTGGGAGAAGCAATGAACAACACAAAACAGGTTACCTGAACTTTGACCCAGGCCTTCTGTCACTGATGCAGGAAATGCCATGTTCAATTCTGTGGGTGCTTTTTCCTGGATTGTGAACTAAATTAGAAGCTTTTGTGTGCAATAACCAGGAATGGAACTGCCAGCCTTGCAGAGGTCATAACTCCAGTGCCCTTCCCACAGTTCTGCTGGGAAAAAAATGGACATTTCCTTCCACAGTTGGTGGACACATGATTCCCAGGAGCCCTGGTGCAAGAATGAGATGATGTGGAAACTGCCAAAAGGTGCAATAACATAGGTAGTCAGGGAAAGGATTGTATCTGAGGGAATTCAGTTACTGAGATGAACCAGTGGTGAAGACATAGGCAAATGTTTCATACTTTGAGATCAAGATTAGTAGTTCTTCAAGTTGCTTATGAAATTGTAATGACTTTACAGTGATATCCCTGTTAAAGCAATTTGGAAAGAAGTTTGAATGTGCAATTTCTGTGTTTTCAGTGCATGACTTTGGGCAGAGAGAGAAGACATTAGTTCTGGAAAAGTATTGGGAATAAGAGGCTATTATGTGACAGGAATCTCCAGCTGATGAAAATGAAAAAGTTTCTCAATTATCATATGGCCACAGCTGCTCTTAAGGTATCCTTCAAGGAAGGAAAAAATCAGAAACAGGGCTGGGAGCTTGCCCCTGAGCTAGGGAAGGGACTCTCTTCACAGGATTTCCTCTAGTTTTACAATGTAGGTACTTCCCTTCCAGATCTTTTTCCTTAATATAAAGAAAATTCTCCATATGTTCAAACTCTGTTCTTCTGGCTTTGTAACCCTTCTTAAAACATCCTTTTGAAATGATCTCTTGGAGATGTCATGAAGAAAATTCACTGCCCTGTTTTGCAGGGTTGCAAGAGGTGTGCTGGGACCTGCATTATTACAGTGAGGATGAAATGGATTACCAGTGAATATGAGAGACAGTTTCAGCATCAGGCTTTCTTCAGGCTCTGTTTCCAATGCACGAAGGTGGTCATTGTGTTTTTCAATGTGTCTAGTTGGCTATCTTGAATGCTGTTGGACATGGGGGAATGTTGATATTCCAGTTTGGGGTAGTAAATCTGCAAGAAGTTCTCCTGTGCTCTGTAGGTGAGGTCTTATTTGTGTACCAGCACAGCTTTTCATGTGAATGTGCATTACTTTGAAAGGATTCCATTCCACGACTGCAATTTCTGTTACTAGTTTTAGGAATAAATTCAACTGTTACTGCAACATCAGAATCAAGATCTATGCTAGAGAAAAATATGTCTGTAACTTAAGAAAGAAGAAAGAATGAAATGTCATTTGACAATGGGGTAATGAAATCTGTGCACATTCAGCCATCACTCCTTTCCCTGGCTTTGGTGCAGGGAGTGAACGCTTTTGCTTTGTGTCCAGGCTGCAGATTTGGGGGAGAGAAAGCAAAACTGCACATACTCTGCAGGGAGGAGCTATAACACAGATTGATCCGGTTCAGAAGAAAGGAAATGTTTTCTTCCAAACCATTGCATAAATTCCAGATGAGCATAAAACTGTGCAGTTTCACCCTGAATGCTTTTCAAACAGAATGCTTCTTTCCAGAGTGTGCATGTCGATATAAGGAAAACGGCATAAATGTCACACTCAGTCTGTCCGAGCTGCGTAGTTTTGTTCTCGTGCAATGGGAGCAGGTGGTGGGAGGTTGTTTTGATGGGCTGAGAAGCTCCTCCCCTCCTTCCCCAAGCAGCATTCTCATCTGCGTCAGCAGTAATTGTGTGCCTTGCACTGCTTTTCAGTGAGGGTGAGTGCAAAAGATACATCAATATGAGGTATCAAACTAAGGCTTAGGTGTTGCTTTTAAGTGGCTATTCATTTCCTTGAGCCATAATATGGGCTAAAGGTTAACTTACACATTCTCCGTGGAAGAACAATTTCTCCTTTTTTGGGGAAGGGAGAAGGGGGGGGGAAAGGGCGTTGTTTCATATTCTTTCCTACCTATAGACTCCATGTGATGTACAGTGCTGCTCGTGCAGATTTCCCCCCCCCACCCCACTGGATTATTTGCTAATCAGACTTCAGTGCAGTGGCGATAAGGGCGAGACTGTTGCCTAGCTAGGAGGCTGTGCCGGCGCCCGAGCCTCGGAGCCAGGAGCGACGCCGCTGCCGCTGCCGCGCCGGCTCCCGGCGCGCCCCTGCCCCGGCGTGCCGCGTGTCCATGGGCCCGGCGCGGCGGAGCTGTCCGAGGTGCTAGGATGCTGGTTGCGGCCGGATTGCAGCGGGAGAGGAGCCCCACAGTCCTGCTGGCACCCGAAGGTAGGCTTGCTCTTTGTTTGAGAATCCCTGATTAATCAACAGCAGCATCCACGGACCCGGGCAGCTGGAGAGAGCAAGCCTGCCTGTAGTCACGGGAGAGAGACAGAGACGATGCCACGAGCCGGACTGTTTCAGACCTTCTGTAAGTGGCAATGAGCGAGCAAGCATCTTTCCTGCTGCAAGAAGCCATTTGGATAGGATATTTGCTGTTCCTTATATTCCTTTCTTTTTGTCTCCACAGAACATATTCAAATGAGGCACCTTAGAAATCTCTGTGTTAGTGCATATGATGGTGCTGTAATCGTCTGTGTTGTAAAGTGGGTAAAAATCACCCAGTTTCTTCTCTGCTGGACATCAGCGCAGGGTGTTGTTTATACCCTCCCATTATCCGTACCCTCTCCTCTCTGAATGTGGATTTAAAGAAGCAAGCACCTGTCTTTTCTTCCACTTCATTTTTTAAGCCAAACTTTCCATACCATTTTAATCATATGTTAAGAAGATCTGTAACATAACCCATTGACTTATAGTGATGTCGAATTCTACAATCTGGGCAGTTCTGCCAACAAGATTTAATGCACTTTAACTGAAGAAAAAACTGAGCCTAACTGAAAATCTGTTTCTTATGGTGCTGAAATATCCCTTCCGACTGCACTGAGATAACCACAGGAAAGGGCTTTTACAGGCAAAAGTCACCTTTGATTATTGCACTTAGCGGTCCCCGTGGACTTGAATTTTGGTACGTACTTATTTTAATACCTCATATGAGCTTGCTAATAAAATATGGTGCTAATTAAAATGAAAAAATAACATTACAAAATGAGATAATGAGTTGTAAGAATGCATAGTGACGGGGTTGCATGTATTTTTAGAAGGTATTAATCAAGCCATTGCTAAACTAAAAGCTGAAGTCTGGCTGGTTTTGTGTACTTCACATGTTGATTGTGCTTGTAATAAAGAGGTTTGGCAGCTGATTTTATTTTTGTTTGTAAAAAGCACTGCTAAATATTTAAAATCATTCTTTTATATTTTCTGATGAATTAATTGAAATAATTTCTAACATCTATGGTAGTCACTTATCAGACCCACTGCACCATTAATATTTTACAGCATCTTAACATGATGCTGGTGGTAGTGAAATCTCCATTTCATTTTCTTAAAGAGGAGGAAAAAAATAAGGCCATCAGCAAGAAGCTCATGATTTCTTCTGAGTTCAAATGCACTCTTATTGGCATAGAGAATGCATGTATATGTCTTCTTGTTATGTGGTTTTATTTCTTGTTGTTTATAAGTTGTCTGCATAATAATGGAATGATAAAAAGTCATAACTGCACTTAAGTGCTGGCCATTCTGAATCTAGGTTTGTAATTGTCCAGCATCCACAGGGTTAGGAGGAAGCCTTATTTTCCTCTGGGAATAAAAGTGATAAAAGTGTTCCTGTATTGCAAAGTAAACTACAGCTTTTTACATCCTGGAGTCATAGAGGAGTCATTGTTAACAAAGACCTTTTTCCTTTTCAAAAGGCACCTGCAAGGGGGCCAAAATTCAAGGCCCAGGGTATTTTTCTAGTTCTTAAAACTGTAGGGAACACAGCTTTCCCCTCTGAAGGGTTAGGACATCTGTAGAAATTGACTATTCCTTTAAACACATGCAGTAGCAATTTCAGGCTACTGAAGGAGACACTTTTAACCTCTTTAAGTGAGGGGCTCAGCACTACCCAGCTTTAGTGATTTCACCCAGGTGCTACAGCTCATGCTATGTAATATAAAGAGCACCAAGTATATAATCTGTAATCCCGACAGAATATAAAGTATATTTTGTACTTTCAAATGACAGTAGTGATTCTTTTAATATCTGCATATACAGTTGTCAAATGATATGTAGTAGGAAAGTTGCAGCCAATTTCAGAAGATCTTTCCTCTTTGACACTATAATTTCTGGCATCACTGTATGTGGAAACAGAAATGTCATTTTATTGTTAAGAATGAGCAGGGAATGCAACTTTAAAAGGCATGTCTTAGAGATTTGTCTCATCACATTCACCTGTTTGGTATTTCAAATATCACTTGATATAAAGCATAGTTATGATAGGGGACAGAGTTCTGCAAAGTAGTATCTAGTATATTTTTCCCTCACTAATTTTTTCTTGATTGCAATGAAAGTATTTTTTTGTACACCCAATACCATTTGGTCCTTATTAGTACTGCTGTGGTCAGCAGTTTGTGAAAATTGGATACGACTGGCCTGTCTGCTTTTATTCTTGCCAGAATCTAGAATCCAACTGCTCAGACTCGAGGGTTGAATGGCTGGTTATCATTCCTGTTTGTGCAGAATCCTTCTGATATAATAAACTCAGTGGAGGGAGTTAAAATGTAATGAGAAAGCAGATGTTCTTTCAAAGAGAGGAGGTAGTGTTTGGGAGGGAATCAGGGAGTACTGAAGAAGTGTGCAGTAGGCCTTTATAAATTTGAGATTGGACTCAGGACTTTGGGCAACCCCACACTTGTTTTTCCATGGTCTCTTCTCCTATGTTAAAATTAAAAAAAAAAAAATCCCTCTGGTTTGGAAGAAGGCAATCAGTGCCTTTGTCATTACTTCAAAAAGCTCCTTCAGTTTAATGTCAGCATTGCCAATTTTCAATGCAGCACAGCTGCAGCTTATGGCTGTCAAGCAAGCTGAAAAGCAACTGATATTTTGGGGATCCTGATGTGAATAAGAGAGAGAATGGCATGTCTGAATCTTCACGTGTAGCACTGCTTGGATACTGTGATATTCAGTTGATTACTCATATTCTGAAATCAATATTTTTGCACACTGATCATATGAAAAGGAGGTGGCTTGTCGCTTGATCAAAAATGCTGTATATGTGGCATCAGAGCAAAGGGTTAGATTAGAAGTAAGGTATGCAACCATCCTGTGAAACACAATGGACTCTGCTCTCACAGAAATTGTATCTGAATCAATACAATGATCTTGAATTTAGTTATGTAAGTATTTCTAGGCAAACCGGGAAGGGGACTGCTTGCCCTTGCCAGTAAACCAGATGCATTGGCAGGGAAGGGAAAAAAAAAAATCTTTCTTGCTTTACTTCTCCCATGCTGACGGCTGAATGCATGAACCATGCCAGTGTGAGCTTCTCTGTGCCCCTCTGCCAGAGTCCTCTGATCTGGGGGTACCTGAAGGGGCAGGTGTCAGTGGGCAGGATGGGTGTGATTATGGCTTTTTCTCAGTGAGGTTTCACAGAGTGTTAGTCTTTAAGAAGCAAAGTGTACATGATGGAGAACTCCTTTGTGTCCTTGTGCTCAGGTGGATTTTCAAAGATGTTCATGTTCAGTGAACACTCAGAACCAAATTCCTCCAAATAATTTTTGTTGACTTCTCAGTATGTTGGCTTCAATAGCTAAACTCCAAGGCTTTTCCTCTGCCCTGCTGTCTCCTTTTGTTCTTTCACAAGGAGGAAGGGAAAAGAAAGGAGTGTCTAAAGGATTTCTCAAGTGGTGCAACTCCCAGTTATAATTTTCCAGGACTGCTGGAAACAGAGAAACAATAAATGCACTGAAAGCAACTTGATTACAAATACATAGGTGACTGTATAGTCCTTGTTACTGGCTAACAAAATCTCTGATCACAGTGTGCATGCTACCAGGATCATGGGCCCTCAGCTTACATGACATTTAGCAATTTGCATTTGCACAGTTTTAATCAAATATGAATGTATTCAAACAGAACCCTTGCCTTTGCCTGTATCTGCCCTGGCAAATGGTTAGGAACTGCTCACTGCCTGAGTTTACCAGTCATCAGAACCTTTGCTCAAAAGCTGATCAGTGCTCTCCAGTCATTTTCCAAGGAGGGGGACAGGCAGTCACTGGGACTCCAGGGGCCATATCTGTTGGTTGCAGCCTGTTGCAGTTATTGAGGACATTTACTAAGGTAAAATACTCTCTGAAGTGGCATTAATACCTGTAAGTAAAATTGGTCCTAGTGTGCTGCCCAAGGAATATTAGGACTGTAAAAATGTTTACAGTAATTATTTAAGCCTTTTACACCTGCTGTTTGCATTTTTAATCCCTGTTTAAGTATAGCATGCACAACTGTACACTATTAGAAAATATAGTGGGACTGTAAAATACCACATACACGGGAGGTACATGGGGTTTGAATGAGAAAATGCTTGCTGCTTGCACAGAGGCTTTTTGGAGTCTGTGCCATAAGAGCAGGTTCAAGGCTCTGAAATACCTGTGTGTTCCCAGCTACCCCCAGAAGTACCCCAACCTGAATTTGGTGTCACCAGCATGCAAGGATCAACAGTCACTGGAGGAGTTCAGTAGCTACCATTGCTCAGTACGGCTGTGGAATTGGGCCCCTGTTAGGACAAAGAATAGATCTTGATCTATTTAGTAAATAGTTTTTGCATGAGTTTAGTAATTAAAAAAAAAAAATCAGTAGAAAAACAGAATATATAGCCTCTCCTCAGTTCATGGAGCAGAATAAAGGCTTCTATTTAATTCTTTTTGCAACTGGAATGACTTCATCCTCCTGTTTAAAAAATAAACATCATTATACAAGGAGATTCAGCATATCTTTAATTGTTAGTTCATTTCTGACCTCCAAAAAGAAAGGAAAAATGTGGAGAAGAAATGCAGTATAGTCACAAAAGACAATGTAAAGCATATCATGTGTCTTGGGGAAAAAGGGATGAGAACCACATTTATTGAAACCCTGCTGAAGTTATATCCAGTATAAAATCTCCTATTATTTTTCAGGAGTAAGCCCTGGTCACTGAAGAAATCAATGGCAATACTGCCATTCAGGTCACTAGGGTGAGATTTCTCTGTTGTGCAGGTTTATTTGAATTTAATTCAACATATGCAGAAATAAGGTTTTACTAGAAGTCCAAAATGGAATACACAATAAAATAGCCATCTGGAGAAACAGCTGAGACTTTAACCATCAGCAGATATCATTTGAGGAGTTCAGAGAAAGGGGAGTTAGAGCTGTCTGTGCAGTTAGCACTGGTTTTAATCTTGTAGCCTTCATGCTGTTGAGACTCAGGAAGGAGCTTCGATATTTGGCCTTACTTTTTTTAATCAGCAAGGCTAGGAATTAGTCTAAAACGATATCTGCTGAAGAATCACAACATTCATAGAGTCTGTTCAGCTCACTGTGATCTTTCCAACATCCTCCTGTGCAGACTGCGTGCTACTCATGGTGAACATATAGAATGGCTGAATGCACATTCCAGCCCAGCAGAGTTCTAGCCAGCTCCAGTGTCAGAGCTGTGTGAAATGGCATGCAGGCACATTGGGCTGCACTAAGACCTCCTTCACTGGCTTTACCCTGCAGGGATTAGTGGGAAATGCTTATACCCATGCTTGAAAATGCTTAAAGATCACTTCAGTGACCCTCAACAGCAGCCGTATGTTCACGTTCAGGCTTAGCTGATAGGTTGGAAGGCAGAAGAGGTAATAGAAGACCCTTTGCATCCTCTGAGTCTTCATGATTTTAACAGTTGTGTGGCCATTGTACAGCGATTTTGATATACAGACATGAGAGAAAAAGGAGAAATTATCAGTGTGCTTTTAAGGTATTTAGTGCCTGAAACTAGATGCTTTTTGCCATTGTCACTTCAAAAGTTCCCCAAACAAAATGGGGGAAAAACATTCAAGGGCAGAAATATATTTCCATACTCTTTTCCTCCCTTGCATTTTCAGAGCCAGGGCCCAGATCTGAAGGCCCAGAGTGGATTTCTAGAATCCTTAAGAGCATTTAAATTTATTTATTTATTTATTTCTAACCAGTGCCAGCCTGGATCAGAATTTTACTTCTCCAGCTATGTAATAAATGTTAGAAATAGAGCATTACACTAGGAAATAGGAGAAAGACTTTTTTTGCTGATTCCAAAGGAAGCCTACCCCTAAAATCTATGTGCAGACAGGATTCTTATTGCCTATTCAATAAGTTCCTTTTTAGTTGTAGTGTTGGCATGTTCTGAGGCTGATTCCGAGAAGCCACGCCATCCTTCTTCAGGGAAGGGAGGAATGCTGTAGCAGTGAATAAGCAGACGTGCCTTAGAGAGCTGAGTTCAGCTGCCAGGTCTGCCAGCAAATCACTCAGTGACTCCTGCACCAAATCCCTGGGATGAGGGCCCCTCACAGGGCTGTGTGCAGGTAGTGCCACTCAAGCTTGTAATGCCTCTGCTTGTAATAATCACTATTTTAAAAAGGATGGAACTTCTATTTTACTAGTTTAAAGTTTTTAAACTTCTGTTTTACTTGTTTAATGAGTGGTTAATCCAGTCCTATCCAGCACAGACATTAGAGAGAGACACTCTATCTCTTGAAATTCTACCTTGCCTTGGTCCCCTGTAGTATTTACTGATGTGTCTATACACCAGAGCTCTTGCAACTCCCAGGAGTTTTGTTGATGAACGGAAAACCTTTGGGGCCTTTCTGTAGAGTTTTAGGCTGCCTGCCACAGACCCAGCAATGACCCAGGGAGTGTGTCTGCTCCAAGGTGCTTAGCTGGAGGTGCTGCAAACCCCAGTGTCTGTTATACCTCTGGAATACAATTCTTGGAGTCTTCAAGGGCCTGTTCTGAAGGTCCCAGCTCAGCTGGGCATCCTTGTCCATTCTTGGAGCTTCAAGCTAACAAGATATTGGGCAACAGATGACCAGGGCTTATAGGCTCATATGATATTACTAAGAAATACAGGAAAATATTTCACAATATTTTTTCTAAATTTTGAACCTGAAGAAAGCTTTCAAGTTTTTTGTTTCAAAAAATGGAACAATACTTTTCACCTGAACTTTAGAACATCCTGCAGAATAGGAACTTTGTCTGGTAGTCACAATAGAATTTTTTTCTAGTAATCTGCTCTGATGCAGCCATATCAAAACTGTAAAAGGGACCTGTTGTCCTGTGATGGGAGCTTTCTCAGTTCATTTCAAACAGAGTCAGAATGGCAGTGTTTATGCAACTGATGGGTACTAGGAAATGGGAAGGGGTGAGAAGAAATGTTTTTGGGATCTAAATAGTGTAATTGTATGGATCTACATTGTTTGGAAGAAGACACTCTTGGTTTTGTCTCCTCTTGTCTGGAGTAATGTTGTTCTGTGTTCTGAGTTGCTTTGTTTGTTATCCTTTGGATGGGAAAGTCTGAAAAATTGTCTCTTACGGAGATGTTAATTACAACTGACACGATCTTGCTGTCATAAACCATAAGCTATTTTCCTACTGATTAAGGTATTATGTGTTTTTCAACCTGCAGGAAACGTTGCTTTCCTTTGTTCATTATCTCCTGCAAGATGATGAGTTCTAATCAGGAGGAGGTCACTTTGGGCGCTTTTCTCCAGTATATTGAAGATATGGGGATGAAGGCCTATGATGGCTTGGTTATACAGAATGCATCAGACATTGCTCGAGAGAATGATCGCATGAGGAATGAAACAAACCTGGCTTACTTGAAAGAAAAGAGTGAAAAACGCCGAAAACAAGAAGAAGCAATAAAACGGTAAATATTTTGATAAAAAGATGAGTGGTCTGGCAAAGTGGATGAAAACCAAAGGATTCAGATATGGTACATATGTGTAGAGCAGTTGATTTCTAGGCAGCTTGCTGGCAAAAGCAGTACAGACCACTGGCCTATGTCAGGCCTCTAACAGAAGTGGTTTACATTGTGTAGACGTTGTTTGAACTTGTGTGGCATCTTGAGCAGATGTGACTTGCAACAAAAAGTTTGGGGTTTTCGAATAGGAGATGTAGATCTAGTGACAAATGGGTTGTCACCCTCTTAGTGCTTTTAGATGAACAATTTGTACTTTGTGCAAAAATGTATTTGTGTGTAAGCAAGACAGGGAGAGTCTCACAGTCAAAATAGACTTTTCTTGAGCTGATACTTTAAATCTGGTAAATTTTCAAAGCTTTCTAACTGGTGTCTTAGGTTCTTTTTAAAAAAGTGTCTATAATATACATTTTCCTTTCAATTCTGTGATCTCTGAAGTCAGTAACAATATTGCAATCACTTGCAGGAAAACGGATCAAGCCCCTGATGGGCAGAACCCTATAATGGCTCTTCTTGAACAATTCCATTGATTTTAATTGACAGTTAATGAGAGGAGCACTTGCATGACCTGGCCTCTTGTGCCAATGGATATCAGTGAAATCTCTGCAGTCTCTTGGAGAGGAAAAGAAAGTTGAATGGAATAGATATAAATATTTATTACATACACATTTGCCAATACAAAAAATTGTTTTTTCTTGAGGTGAAGGTAAAATTCTGTAATATAGGTTAATCCGCCATCCAAATCCTTAACTTTTATATGCAAATGGATGGCTTGAGCATAAACTGATAGGAGGTCCTTTGAATTTTTTTCCCCAGCATGAATCTTCTGTATTTCACTTTAAGTGATTAAATTTTATGCTATGTCTTGGGTACTGTACACCCAGGTATAACAGACATGCTGTGCTGTGAACATTCGAGCAACGCCTCGGTAGTCTGATAATTTTGATGGAACATTAAAAGGAAAAGAGCAGCACACACACAGTTTGAGAGAGGAGGGAGATGAAGGAATTATATGAAAAATATGGCTGCTTTATGTTCCAGGAAGTGGAACTACTTAGATTGTCAGTAATTTCATTGGAGTGCTAAGAATAATGTGAAATTAAGCTGCATACAGCTAATTAGGTGGTATGCTGGCTAACCTGCTTGCATGTACTTTTATATTTATGACCATAAAGGTTACTAAGTACCAGAACAGATTATGAGTAAGTTTGTTGGGACATGAGAAAATAACTTGTGGACCTACCTGGTTCTTTACAGTCCTCTAGCCAAGCTTTTCTACCTCATTTGAGTAGTAGTGACAGTATTTCCTATACTGTGGTTGGTTTGTGTGGTTTTGTTCATTGATCCTGGCAAAGGGATTTGATGAAGAGCTCTGGATAAGCACAGATGATTTAGGGCTGAGCCAAACCATGAAATTTTTGCCCACACTCAACTGAGATCAATGAGAACAGAGTATTTATCCTCAGTCACAGAGCCAGAAGACAGGAGGTAGAAGACCAGCAACACAGTGAGCTTATTAGAGGAACAGCATGCGTGTCTATGTGGTTTGGAGATTTCAACATTTCCTCAATACAGTGCTCTTCTGTGGGAAGCTATGTTTGCAGTGATCCCCTCTGATTCCTCCCCACTTGGCTTATCTCAATAACACTGAGGGGGGTAACAATATCTGCCTGAGGAAACAAAGTAGGAAAACACCTCAGGAAATCTTGAAAAACACTCTCTTTAAGTCTTTTTTGCTTTCTCCCATGTAAACTTGGAGAGGTAAAAAAAGATGCTTGCCATCGACCTTCGGTTGGAAAACTAAAAGCCATGGAAGACCAAGGGAAAATACCTGATTCAACTAAAGGAACCACCATGCCTGAAGTCACTTAGGCTAACTGCAATTGAGTCAGCTCCCTCTAGTAACCTCCAGGGATTCATCCAAGACCACGCTGTCTATTGAAATGCAGCAGTCAGGAAAGGGTAAAGTAGGATCCTTGATTTCTTCTTTGTTCTGTACTACATTCTTTATGTCTTTACCTTATCTTGGTGGGTATTTATATTGTCCCTAATTCCTGAGAGCGTGGCCTAGATAGCAAGTGGTGCACATGTGCAGTGGCAACTGCCACCAGTCTGGAGACTCCCAATAGCTGAAAGCAATCTCCTTAGCAACAAGGGAGTCATCCCCTGTGATTAACTGCAGGTAGATTTTTGAGGAGGAGAGAGGGTTCCCACAAATACTCTTCTTTTGCTTGTGAGAATCAAAATAAAGCAGCCAGAAGTCTTTGGCAGCTACAGAGAATTACCTGCTAGTACAATTGTTGAATTATTTAGAAGCTATTCAATTTTAGTGTTCAGATGGTCTCTATTAGAAGAAGGCTTGTTGTGTATATTAACAACATAATAATGAGTAATATATTGTCTAATAAATTGGTCGCAGTCACATACAACAGTACTTAGAAGCAGCTGTTATTTACTTAAATCATCTCATAACTATGCTGAATGACTTAAGTTCATTGAAATGCATTAGTCTGAGCAGTTTGGAAACAAGATCTGAAAAATGACCTAAAAAAAAATGTTTGATTGTAGGTTTTTCTTTCCAAAGGATACGTTGGGCTGTGTTTCTCCAGTAGCACTGATGTACCTTCAGTGTCATTGCTGTCTCATGGTGTCTGCTTCTGATAGGTTAATTGTGGGGAAAAATGTATGGATCCATTGTACGTTGAGGGAGATAAACACAGCGTATTGGATTGGGGGGAAAAAAAAAAAGCAACTAGTCTTTGTCTAATCTTGCTGGGCTGAGTCAGCTGATCTGATCTGAATTTCTGACCTAATTTTAGTATGGTACTTAGCGCTCATGCGGAGAAAATAAGGTTAATGTGCTGATTAGCTGAGAGTAAGACACGATAAATACATATGTATATAGGACCTAATGTATAGACATTTTTTCTTCCATCATTTATTCGTCTGGTCTCATTACATGATCATTGTCTATTCAGGGAGCTGTGTCCAGATTAAGAGAAGGTACTGGCATATTGCCCACAGAGCCTATAAATTGCAAATAAAGTTATGGAGCAGTATCATTTTCAGGGGCAATGCCATGAGATGTACATTTGCCATGATGCAATATCAGCTGTAGGCAGCATTTCTGGGAACAGAAGGTAGATTTGCCTCAGCTGTTGTGGGTGCCAGGAAAAAGGTGAGTATTTGGAGTTTATAAAGGGCATCTGTTAGAATGAGCAATTGCTTTCTGACTCATACATAACTGAAATGCACATATTTAGATACTTTATTACTGTTTTGTGTGGATATTTGACCAATGTTTTTCCTTTTCAATTGCACAAATATAAAAGCTTGGTAAGAAACAAATAATAAACACTCCTCTTCTGAAGGCTCGGACATGTGGCATTTATCAGTTAAACTTTTAAAGAGTGCATGCTTTCAAAGGTCTGGCTTCTATTTTTTATACATCATTTAAGTTACTCTCTCTGTTGGGAAGTCATCATTTTCACTTGTAACACTATGAAGATATGACTACTGTAAAGCTGGTGGTGTCAGTGGGCATGAATTTCTGCCTGCCAAATCCTGGACTTAGTCATCAAAATATTTACTTCTAATGGCTTCCCTTACTTGTAGCTCATTCCCAGGACCTAAATGGCTCTATGGAAAGCCTTGCTTGTGCTTGTATCCAGACAGATGCTGTCAAGAGGAGGAGCTTTTAGGAGCACTGTTGTGTGCTAAAGCTAGCAGAAATGGGCCAGCCAGCCAGTGGCAGAGTTAAGCTCTTGTAGTAAAGAAGGAATTCTAATGAACAGCTGTCATAACCTCTCCTTTCTTTGGCAAACCAAGTCCTGAAGACTAACCCATCAGCAAAAGTAAGATCACATTTTTCTCTTGCCTTTTTTTCTTTTTTTAAATGGACATGGAAGTAATTGAATTCAGGTGTTATCTTTCTGTAGTTTTCTGTCATTCCTATCCTTAGTTTCCTTCGTGAATAAGACGTAAATTATGTGTCCTTCAGCTAAAAGTTGTTATCAAGCGTGGGTGACAGTAAGAAAATATAAAAAGATTTCTATGCATGGGATTATTCACTGCCAAAAGCTCTGTTCAGCTGAGAAAATGTGTGTAATCTTAGACTATGTGGACATGCTGAAGAGTTTCTACCAAATATTTCTACCAGAATAAAAAATAACCTAAAATAATTTCATTATTAACTTATTTTTTATAATTATGTCTTGAAATCAGAACAATACTTGCGTTGAAAGAATGTTTAATATTTCTTTTTTTTCTGAACATCTCTCTGTAGTTGAAATTCTGTGTAGTAAACTGCGCGCTTCTAAATTTGCAGGAAAAATTATGCTTGCTAGATTACAGTATCTTATAGCCTGACCTCAATAAAATGGTGAAGGAAGTGCATTAAATGTTAGAGGTTATGGTGAGAGCCTCAGCTGAAATACCTGTAAATACATTATTATACATTACAAGTCTGTTAACCCATTGTTTTTGGCTCTGTGGTTGATGTAAGTTGTGGAGGTTTTTTATTTGTTTGAGGTTTTTGTTTTGTTTTGTGGGGTTTTTTTTTGTTTGTTTTGTTTGTTTGTTTTGGGGCTTTTCTGTTTATTTTTGGTTTTAATTCAAATCTGAGTTCACTTGGTGAATATGTCTTTTGGGGTCACTGGTACACGCTCCTTTGATCAAGAGGTCTGTGCTATGAGGAAGCTTAACTGGGGCACTGTTGTTTTCTTTATCTTCCTCCTGGACATGTTGCATGCTTATTTCATCCTAGATTAAGTTATTGCTCTGATACCACTGTTATGGTGGCAGTGGCTGATGAGGTATGATAGAGACTAATATTTTTCTGTGATTTCAAAACCTTTTTCGCATGAAAATATCCTGGGGTGTATTTTGTAATTGGTTCAGTGTAGAAAGAGTAGCATTGATAGGGGTTTTTTTCATCAAGAGTAAGTAAAATGGTTGTGCAGTCAGTGACCTCCAAATGTATTTTTGTTGCTTTTATAAGTAAACAGATGTGATGATTTAGCCAACAAATCCTCCCTTCCAAATGCCCATATCCATATGGCTGCCTGTATTATTGCCACACAAAATAAACAACAGACACAATGCAAACTATTTTATATTGCTGTTATTCAGAGAAGTTTTATTTTAGAACAGTCACGTGATTAATGTCATTTAAAATTTACCACAGAGGCTGATATCCAGCCACGCAATCCAAAAGACCAAGGAAGTAAAGCAGAAATCATTATCAGTTTGCTGTCTAGATCTTGTTATTTTCAAACTCTTCCCTTTTAGGGCTTCTGCCTACAACCTTTACTTCCTCTCAGGGAGTTCACATGGTCTCTTTCCCTTCACTGTTCCACAAATTGCTCAGACCTATACTGATCTGCTATGTAGGTGGGTGCATTTTTTTTCTCTCAGGATTCATTTGCTCTGTTTAAGAGCACATTAGGAGTGTGGGGTCATAGAGGGCCCAGATTTCTAAAGGAGTTACAGACCCCTATTCTTGTTAAAACCCAGCAGAAGTGTCTCAAGGCTGTTGGTATTCCCAGGACTGCCTGACCACCTGTGTAAATGAGTGAGCTGGCCTTGCTCCAATTCCATCTGGGTGTGTGTTCCCATCCAACCTGGAGGCTGGAGCTGCCTGGGCACACCGAGTCACCCTGGAGGTGTGCTGTACCTCCAGGGCACAGTCCTTGGCACAAACTGCTGAGGGATGCTTGGGGCTCTGTGGATCTTCATGGACAGTTTGTAGCCATTTGTTCCCACTCCACTGCTATTTCCAGTCTCTTCTCTCACTAGCTCTTGATTGCTCTTCAACTACAGGATGTAGTTAAAATTATCCTGCATTTCTTCAAACCCAAAAGCCCTCTTAGCAAGAGAGATGTATGCAGAGTTGTGGAAATAGAGATGTTTTGCATGATCCTGTAGAGTTCTGGTGGTGCCATTATCTGCAGTCAAATGTTTGCATTTGTTTGGAAAATGTCTTCAAGTATAGCACAAAATTGCAAAGAGTAGAGTAGAATTTAATAAAAATTGTTGCTATGAAGACTGGATAAAAAATAAGGAAGACTATTCTCAAGCATGCCCACATGAAGTTTTTATAACTGTTTTAGGATGGACTTAATTAATAGAGAAATACAATCAGTAATACAGCACAATTCACATGCAAATGAAAAGCATTGATCTGTTCTGGCTCAAGTTTTCCAGTAACCAAAAAATGCTTCATGCTGAAGTTCATTTGCTCCTGACAAATTTTGTAATTGCCTGTGACCCAAATTTAGAGTTGGTGTTGCAACCTGGAGGACAGATACTTGTACAAAAGACATGTAGAAAGAAATCTCACTATCCATTGCAGCAAAATTGCAGCTAGCCTTTGTCCTAGACACTGGGAACACACAGCCCCAGAACCCAGCAGAAGTGATGCTTTGTGCCAGCATTAGAATAGGAAGAGTGAATCCTTCTGTACCTTCAGGAAAATCCATCATTTAACAATAACTGTTCATAAAGTTGAAGAAAAACAAATGTTTTCTTTGAGCAAAATAGCTCAGTTCATTGCTCTTTTCAGGGCCATGGATCACAGCTGTATTTGGCTGGATTTAATATTAATAAAGATTGCTTTAAGCCCCATCCAGCTGGCAGGCATCTGTGCCCTTTGCATGCTCTCCTCAGCACCCTCCTGACAGGCTATACGTACTTCTATTTATTTATTTATTTCTATTCTTTCACAGGGAAGCATGGAATAATACTTGATTATTTAATTGGGATGTTTATTTTCTTAGCCTAAAGTAGAGAGTCTGCTCTTGGGTATGCCCCTGAAAAAAGAGAATGTCACACCACTTCTCTAACAGAGGCAGCAGGTGAAGGGCATCTTGTTGTCAAGTTATGCTGCATCTGTGGCTAAAATTTGTGTGAAAAGAGGAATATCTATGTGCAGTGATTGGATTAAAATAGGAGCAGAGAGATTAGAGAAGAAATGGATTGCAGAGACATTATTAGCTGAGGGTTTTATAGTTAATTTGAGAATGCCTTTATTTTTCCTTCTGGCTTTCTACTCTAATTTAAGTTGTAATCGTAAGTGAAGTCAGTTAAAAATATACATAAAAATAAATAAATGCACAAACCCCTCACCACAAAAAGCCCCCCCATAACACCAACCAACTAAAAAAAAGGCCTTTGTGCATTGTGTCCTGAGAAGGGGGCCTTCCTTCAGGAGAGTAGAGCCAGCAGGTGAGCCCAGCTCAGCCCTGGGAGCTGGGCTCACCTGCTGGGAGAGCCCTGCTGGGCTGGGGCAGGTGCTGCATCCCCCTGTGAGCTGCCAGGAACCTGGGAATGAGCACAGGGAACTGCTTTGGTCCTGCAGAATGTGGGCGTCAGCGGAATTGCTTTTCATTTCCCTTTTCATTGCACAGCACCCAAGGACCCCACATGGAAATTAGATTGCTCTGAAACACGAGCCCGGTGCACGCAGAGCAAAGACAGCTCACAGCACGAGCTGAAATTGTACCCAACGGGTGACTAAAGGGGCAGATGAGGAGTTTGGGGACTGCTCATTTCCTTCCCAATATTAGTGCAGCGCAGAATAAACTCAAGTGTGTCCCCAGTGGTTGTGATGAATTACATCCAGCAGTTCTCTCTGAAAGCTGCAGAGGAGCAAACGCTTCCAATGGACCCCAGCAGATGCTTCTGGAATGTCTCAAGATTGAGAAGGCCAAAACCAGCTAAAACCCACAGAAATATTCCTACCAACAAGTGTTTTTCTTGACAAAACATTTCAAAAGATCAAAAATGAGAGTAAGTGCAGGGTTTTCCATAAATTAATAAGATTTACCTGGGTTTAATCCATTTCTCTTTTTGGTGGATTATACAGGGCATCTCTCACCAGTAGATCCTCTGTGAACTGAGGGCACTTTAGTTATTAAGTTGAGATCACATGTTGGAGCCATTAAGTGAATTGCTTTGAACAGCCTTCCCCTGAATGCCAGGGCAAATGCCGTATTTCATACCCTTAGCTAATTTCACGCTGTAATTTAATTTCGGAAACATACTTTTAATTGAATCTTTAAAGACAAAAGGAAACTGCTGAGTCCTTTAGTACTGCAAAAAGAGATTGTTTAAAAATGTAGCTCATCTAGAGAATAATCTTCTATAATTAAACAAAGTTTGTTTTGCTTCTCTGTGTGCAACTATGGGGTAGAAAATTCTGCTGTTTGCAGAATGCTCAGGGCTGAAAGAGAGGTTTTGAGGAGTGTGAGAAGTTATTTACCATGTGCTCAGTTTTGTGACTCTGACATGAGATAATCCTGCAGCCATCCACAATAAGCGTGTCTGAATAAGTAAACCAAGAGAGGCTAATTAAAAAATTAGTCTGCTAACAGCAAAATCACATTAGTAGGAGCCTGACTGGTGATCTCATTTTTCTAATTTTTTGGTGATGAGATGAATTTGAGTGAGATATCAACAATTTTGTCATTAACAAAACTCAGTAGCACAACAAAATCAGTTCTTTTCATCCTGAGACTGCATCCAATATTTTAGTGGTTAGATTTTGATATTCATCTTCTGTAGGCAGAGAGATTCAAGGTGTAGTTTCAGTAAAAAATTCATATAATCTGTTACGCAATTTTGTTGTGGGAGAAGCATCTTGATTGGATCAGTAGCGATGTAGGTCTTCAATATTTTGGACATTCCATTAAAAATAATAGCAATCAATGCTAAATGCTGCTCTCTAATGGAGAGGAAATCCTGGAGCATCATTTTGTGCTTTAGTATTCTGATTCCTTTAAATCAGCAAGTGATTTGCAATGGAGATTTTCCCTTTTATTGTTGTTGGAGAACCTATAGTACATGCTGCAAGTGAGATGTGTAGGGATGCAGTAAAAAGCATAAGGTTAAAAAAGAGAAGTATCTGAAATTAACCCATGAAGCCTCAACAGAGTATCTTCTAATGAGGGGAAAGAACAAAGACATCATGATCTTTCTTTGTTGAGAGCTCTGCACTTCCACATGCCCTGAGTTGGTAGCAATTACAGGCTGAATGGTGCTGTAAGGTTTGAGAGCAGTCCCTTGTAAGTGATGGGCAGACTTAGGAAGGCCATGTAGGGCTATGGGGAATCTATTTGGCTTTAACTAAAATTGAATTTTTATTTGGTTTTCTGGTGGGAAGGAAATACTGAGAGAATCTTGTCTCTGAAAGCAGTAGCACAGGAATATCCCCTGTATTAAACACTGAAGGCCATGGTATGCCAGAGGTCTCTGAACATTTTATGTTAGATCATGGCATCATAGTGAGGTTCCTGAAAGTGCAAGAACAACATGCCTTGCTGGAATTGACCTCAGTCTGGTAAAACATTCCTATGGCTGCCTCTACAGAAACAGAATCCCCTCAATAAACCTGCCTTTGGGTTGCAAGTAGGCCCAGCTGCATTCCATCACGAAGCTAGGAATGGCAGCCCATATGATGCAGGTCTTCATTAGCCTGCTGTATTAGCAAGCTGCTTAATTTTGGTACCAGATGTTGGGACATACCATGATGATAAAATGCTACCTCAGTGTCTGGAACACCTTTGACAGAGAATTCCTGCAATGAATGTCAGCCTGTGGATTACCACGTTGAGAAATGCAATGAGTTAATTTTAGGGTTGATTTGACATGATTTTTATTTCACTGGAACAGCCATCTCCCGTTCTTCTCGCTTCCAGTTGTGATTAAAGGGCTGAAGAAGAAATTCAATATTCTTGGTACTTAAGTGGAAAAATATTCTGAAATTCATATACTGCAGCTTATGCCAAAATGCAGCTGCTATCGAAGATTGAACTGCTAGTGTTTTTTATATGGCTATTGTTCTGACATTAAAAGGTTTTTCAGCAGTTTATCATAAACACCATTTCAAAGATAATTTTAATTGTTTCAGCTTTACATCCAGACTGTTAGGCACAGGGAAGTGCAGGTTTTTTTTCCCTAGGAAATCATATTTGTGTGTTGCTAATCTGAATTGCGCTGCCTCGGTGCTGAAGCGGATCGGGAGCCGCATATGTGCTTGCCATGGCAACCCCTGGCTCACATGACAGCGCTGGTTCAGCCAAAGAGCTTCATGGCTTATTGAGCACAGACCCACACACACCAGCACCCGTGTGACTGCTCCAGCCCCGGCAGCTCCTTAAAGGGAAACTGGCTTGGAGCATTGCTGCCTTCACCAGCATCATCTTGCCTGCATTCCTTCTCCTCCTCTTAAACGCTGTTTCAAGCATTTTAAAAATGGATGCAGGTTGAAAAGGCTTTGCTCACAGCTTTTTGTTCCTCCTGTTTGTCTTTCATTTGGAAAAAAAATGATGTGTGAAGATAAAGTAGTGGGGTTTTTAATTATGATTTTTTAAAATTAGATATTAAGGAGCTCTTTGCAGTTGAGCAAACTATACTGAATATATTGTTTTTTGGGAAACATTTTTTTCTCTCACCTCCTAGATTCTACTTGATTTCAGAAAAGTAAATGAGGACAGAGCAAAAAAAACTCAAAACCAGCCCTGGTCCATTCTGTTATCAACAAAGCATTCCAAAAAGACCTTTGCTCCTTTACATCTTTCCTCTTAGACCTGATGATGATGCTGCTGATGACAATGATCTCCAGCTCTTTACCCAGCAAAATGTAGACTAATACAAGTTTTCCCTAACTTAGCTTGTTTAAAAGGAGTTAAACAAGCTAAGTTAGTGTGGCATTTGATACTTTGTGGTGGAGGGATGCAGTCTCACAGGAATGAGGGGTGGTGTGCAAGGAGAAGTTAAGAGGTGGGGCTGGAGTTAAGTGTCTGCCTGCCCCTTAATGTGCACAAAGGGAACAGCAGCAGTGCAGGGCTGCCCTGATTCCTTTGCTGTAGGGCAGGTGCAGCATATGCTGCTGTCAGGGTCAGCTCTGCCGCCCACTGGCACAGTCTGTACTTGGAAAGGAGCTCCTGGAAAACTGATCTTTACCAAAACAGTGGAAAGGAATCACTTCCCCCTTCTCTTTGCCTCTCCTCTGTCAGATGCTTGACTGAAATGATGCAGTTTTTCTTTCTCATCTAGTTAGTACCTGAAGATTTTGTGTCAAGAACTTTATGTGAGCCCAGCTACACCACCAGGTGCCTGACTAAAATGGAGAACACTGCACAGCAACAAAACACTGTGAAATACTGCATTTGTCTTAAATAGTTATTGCCAAAACCCCTTGAAATTATTTAGGCTCCTGTCTGCTATGCAGATGTAATCAACCATTATAGAGAGACCAACTCTTAAGTCCATGTGCTGAAGTTAATTTTTGTGATTTATGGTGTTGCTTTTGAACTTGAGGAAAATCTATTTTCAGTGTCCAGTTCCAGGCTGTCAGATTTTCATCTTCATTTCCCAAGTAATCAGTCAAGGTGCAAATACTGATAATTAACACTATTCAGTGAGAGACTGCTTGTTCCTTCTGTTTCAAATGAGTTTATTATTTGGGTTACCATTTTGGAAAAGATCTATGGTAAGGGAACAATAACCTGCTTTGGGAATTAATTTAGAGAGGTACGTGTACCTAAACCGACCACTAAACAGAGATGAAATATTATCTGTGTGATTCAGGACACAGTGACAAAGTGTGTATCCGTGCATCTCTGCCAGCAATTGTACACAGATTCTAATACAAAAACAGCCTTTAAATGAAGAGACATGTAAGGGAATGTGTAATAAAAACTCTTTTGGCAGAACAAGGTATTCTAGGTAGCTGTTTTTGTTGTATTTTATGGCAGTGATGGTTTTTTTTTCAGCGTCTTCTATTTGTTATTAATACCTATTCTGACATATTATTAAGAGGGAAAGGAAACTTAGAGACTGTCTTTCCAGGGAAGGCACTGAACAAAGGCTCTCTCCACTCCACTGAAATGTAGTGAAGATTTTGACAACTGCTCCCAGCAATCTGCCGCTGCTGTGTTGTGCTGTGTCGGCAGAAGGGGAGGGGTGGCAGCAATATTCCCCCTTTCATGAACTGGCTTTTTAGAATTCCTCCATGCCTACAAGTGGGATTGCATTTTCAAAAAAGATTACCACAATCGATTATTTTTCTGAGAAACCGGCCCAAACCTCTCTAAAATTTCAAATTTCATTAATTCACGTAACTAATGCACTTTGCTGTCTAAAGGTTTGTGTTTAAATCACAGGTTTCTGTATTGTTTGTTTGCAGTTATGGCAGTGGAAAAGGCTATTTAGGCTCATGACAAAATATTTTGACTAGCCTCTTCCTACTTAGTCATTTGTTTGTCCTCAGTATATATTTATTGTGAATTGTCTTCCCTGGAGATTACAAACAAGATGGAAGCTTTCACAGCTGATCTTTGCTGCCATTAAACTGTATGCTGCTCCAGGAGGTTCTATATGAAGTGGGTTTGTCAGGCTGGGTCTAAAATTTGTGGAAATAATGTCATTACCAGTGTACATCAGAAAAAAAAAAGCCCAATAACTTCATTGCAAGACATTTAGGGTTGCTAAGAGACAGAATGTAATTATCTGCCAATTTGTTTACCATTCCCAAACACTTGGAAGGGGGAGAGCTGTGGGCTGCCCTGAATTCTAAGCTATGCACAAAATAAGCTGAATGCATTTTCTTGTCAAATGCAGTTTTAAGGGCATTTAAAAGTGACACGAGAGCTTTGACCTCTGATTTCTTCCTAAATGTCTAATATTGGTTATTTTCATTTGCCTCTCACTCTCCAAATCTACATTACATGCATTTTAACTGATAATAAATAAAAAATCAACCAACCAAACAAAACCCCCCACACAACTGAAAATACGAAATGTATAGAAATATGCAGTTTTTCTAGTAAGAGAATTAACAGCTGTGCTTGCTTGAAAATGATACATTCTTTAAAAGTAGCAGTGTTCAGTGTTCCCATGTTATAATGCCATTCTTAATGTATGCTGACGTTAATGTAAGGTTGACCAGCATGTGTTATTGACTCTTTTTATGTCTCTTTTTCTAAAATGTTTTGTGTTGGTTTGCACTTTGAGATAAATACTGCAATTAACTTTGGGTGCAAACGTAGTTTCTGCCACAATGAAGTTTTCATTTCTTGGTGTCACCACGGCTATTATGTAGGCAGTGTAAGATTTATGCCATCCTAAGCTATTAAATTTCTTGATTTTAAAGGCATGCATCTGGCAAATTAAATATGGGCAGTAAACAGACTGAAGCAGAGGATTCACCCCTGTTCTCAGAATGGTAAATTCTTCCATTGCTGTTTCTTTAATGGAAATAAATATTCATTTTTAGCCAATGTGAAACCTTAGCTGTGAAACTGAAGAATTCCCCACAATACCAAATGAATAAGCAGTTCTCACCAGCCTAATAGCGAGCTCAAATCTGAGTCTGTGTTCAATCAGCATCTCTGATAATGTAGTGCTGAAGTATGTCCATAAGGTGCATTACTGTTTTGTGGGATGTTGCTCTGGGAAGGTTGGGGCAGGTTGTCCTGGACTGTGGTCTTTGGCCTCTGTACCTTGCCCCAGCAAGGGCTGTGAATCTTTCTGTTCACTGAAATCCATAGGGATGTATGAATGTAGATGTTTTTACCAAAGCTTTAGCAAAGCCAAGCTGCAGGTCACTTCCCAGAAAAATTGTCCCAGAACAAATTTATCTGGCAAGCCCTTCTTTGTAGAGGCTGGCAGCCTCTGCCTTCTGAGCCAGCTCTTTAGGGAAGCACAGGAGTTTTAGGGAGACAGCATCACCCCCTCAGTGTCACTGTGTCTCATTCTCTGATGCTTGTGGCTGCAAAGTAGTCTTGCTTTGGTTCTGATGAAATCTGTCTTTTAAAGTCTGCATCAGAAACAACAGGCTGCAGGCACACTGGCCTGTGTCACAGGGCATTCTTTTAATTTCCAGTGGTGGCAATTCAACAGCAGAAGCCTGTATTGGGTAGCTAAAGGATTAAGTTCCAGTTTTCCTCCTGACACCTTTTGAACTGCTCTGTCCCAGGCCAGGGGAGCTCAGCAAGGGCTTTCTGGTGGTTGCTTCTTCTCTCCATGGGGTGCCAGTGATGTGCAGTTGGCTCCCACGTGTGACACCAAGGGATTGCCTAAAGAGAAGGGGATGAGTCTCTGCCAGTGAAGTCTGTCCCTGGGTCATCTGTTGTGACCACACTGACAGCCCCAGGTGCTCTGTCTTGCTGCAGAAGCCCTTAATGTAAGGAGATGCCACCCCATGAAGGGGTTTGTGCAAAATTTCTGGCTTGTTTTGGTTTGCTTTTGTGTGACCACTTTGGTTCTACTTCACACTAAACACATAGTCAGGAAAAATAGGGTAACATAAATGTTATTCCTTTATACATTTCAACTTCTGGATGCCCAATTGTTGAGATGGAAAATAATTGAATCAGTAAATTTCCCCCCCTCTATGAACAGAATCTCATCACTTTTTTCCTATATATTTTTCTGCTTTAATTTTTCAGAATTACTTTGTGGTGTTCTTTGCGAGCTAGTGAAATGCAGTGACAGCAAAATAGAAAGGGAGGTTGGATATTTCTAACCTTTTTTGTCCATTTAATGTAAATAAGGGGACAGAAAAAGCTTTTTTTGGTCTTTAATGGCAAGGCCATCAGAACTGCATATTTATTGTAGACCTTCTATCATAAAGTGTCATGTAAATTACTGGGATGCACACTCTAGTGATGTTGTTGACACAAGATGATGCTGTTTAGTGATTTTAGTTGATACCTACTAACAAAAAAGACCTTAAGATTTGTTTTAATGAAAAATATGGCTGTTCATATTTTTATTAATTAAAGAAATGTAAATAATTGTTCAGAGCATATTAAGAGTTAGTTTACACATATCTATGTAACTACAGTAGTCCAGTTCCTGAGGTAATGCATAGCATTGTTTTTTTCTAGCACACCTCCTGCTGTAGAGTCTCACTAAACCTCCAACTGCAAGGACAGTTCCATGATTAAATGGGATATAACTTAGCCTCTGTGTGAAAATAAACAATACTTTGCCATTATTTTTTGACTATATTTTTAGGAAGTCTTTTATCATTCCATATGTTGCTTTATACCATGATCTCTTGCATTAAGATGGAATAAAATGCTCCTCCTTTTGGTGGAAAAATCTGTCAGTATGCCTGCTGGCCTTTAGTATGCTTGACACATTTGTTGTGCTTTTTTGGTACTTGATTGTGTCTGTTTGATTTCACAAAGTTGCAGTAACCAGCCTCAGGGGTTTCTATGGTGTGAGGGCAAATTCCACACGACCAGCAGAGGTGTTCACCCGAGCTCAAACCTCAGTGCTCTCTGTCCCTGTCAGTCACTGTCCAGGATACATTTGATGGGGCAGAGCAACCAGCAGTTGCTCAGTACTTAAGTTTATTGCTTATGCAGGGCTGGTGTGCATGAAAATAGTGCAGTGGTGCCTTCTGCTCCCTGAGCCAGACAGGAGGGAGGCAAGGGACTGCAGAGCCTGGGGGACAGTGGTCCAGGAGGTGGCCTGGGTGGAAAGCTCTACAGCTGGGGTCCTCTGGCAGCTGCAAACCCATCACAGCATGAACCCAGGGCACAAGGCAGAGCTGCTTTTCTCAGTGTCATAGCCAAGCTTTGCCCCGTGCTCCAGAGAAGAGCTGCTGCCACCTGGCATGGGCCTGCAGCTCCTGAGGAATGGCATTTGTACAAATAAAAATACAACTACAGAAACTTTCTTTCAATCCTTATAACTCTGTTTAGAGCAAGCATCACACACGAGTTCGGGTGTCTGTTGGAGCCTACTAGGTTCTATTTAAACTATTAAATGAATATAGTTGGTACAAGAATCAGAGGGGGCTTTTTGGTGCTTGGAACACAGCTCTGACTACTTACAGTAGTGTTTGTATACTGGTTGTGCAATGATCTTTACTAAATAAAGTAACAGATAAAATATGATGGCTCTCAGCATATTAGCCTTTGAAACATTGGAGCTGCCATGTAAAAGGAAAGGAAATTCAGATCTGCCTTTTTTTTTTTTTTTTTTAAATAAAGAACACCCATATTAGCATCTGGGGACCATTTACTTTCCTCCTATTGATAGAGGATGAAATATCAGGACAAATTTGTGAAGGCTGGAATAATTTTTCTCTTCCTGTCAGTTTCTTGTTTGTTCAAAAAAATTACCCCCTCTAGAAAGTTCTGTCCATCTATTTCCTGCTTTCTTATAACACCTAAAAAGTGCCCATGTGTCTTCTAGCAGAAATATTGTATAATGTTGCTTTTTCCACTTCTAATTTGAAAGACCTGGCAAGGGCCTGCTGAGAGTTAGAAGCTGCCTGCTTTGAAAGCTGCAGGTAGAGATCCCTACAATTTTCCTTGTTTACTGAACAGAGCACAAGAATAGTGGTCTGAAGAAGATGAGATCAAAGCAAGGCAAAGAAACACCTAAGATAAATCATGCAAAAGTAAAAATATTCCAAGTGTTTAGAATTCTCCTGGTCTAATACCTCCAAATGCAGAAAATAATAACCCAGCTTCTATTGTCTTTGTGCCTTTTTGGTTTGCAGATTATTAGGTAATAACTGTATGTCATGAGAAATTTTTTTCTCAGCTTCACAGTTATGTTTTTCTCCTACAAAATAATTGAAAAAGCATGATGTAGATTTCTAAAATTCTGTTTTGTAGGAAATCCTCCTTTTTTTGAATTTAACTTTCCAACTAAAACCAGAATTAGAATTGTTTGGTTTTATTTGTTTTGTTTTGTTGTTTTTTTTTTCTTGTGAAATGAATTTAAAAGGCAAAGCCCAAATTTTTTCTTTCAAAATGTAATTTTAAAATACTAAAATAAAGGTCACTTCATACTGAAACATCTTCATGTTAAAAACTTCAGATGTGACTGCTGAATATGGACTCAGTGGATGTGCTCACTTTTAAGTTGTTTCTTGACCTAAAACACCATCAAAAGTGACACAGGCTGCAGATGGCCTGGCTTCCAGCAAAATCTTTCATCATCTTCTCACATAAAGTGAGATTCCAGATTAAATATGGTAAAATGTAGGAGTGGATGGGAAAAAAACCCAAAACCCAGTCAAACCAACTAACATACAGGAAAAGTTCAGCCTGCTCACTTAAAACGCTCACCTGTGTCTGTTGTCCCTGCAAGGCTGTAATCTCCAGATCATTTGGGTGTGTGTTCTGTCCTGTGGGTTTGCTGTGGTTTCTGTGCTGGTGGCAGCAAGAAAATGTGCCCATGTTTCAGTGAAGTGCATAAAGAGCAGTCTTGGGGCAGTAAAAGGGGCCTGAGTAAGGAGACACCTCACAGACTGAGATCATCTGAAGGCCAAAGTAGTTGATCCATGTTTATTTCAATGTGCTTTATGAACCATCAGTGATTTAAGGTGCCACTTGTTCCATAGTGCTTGTCAACCTGCTGGAAGAAACTCTCCATGACCAGAGGCAGTGAAGCAGAAATAGGAGAACAGAGAGGGGCAGCAGAGCAATTGGAGTTCTCAGTTGTTTTCTGCCAAAACAAAAGGAACAGGGTGGTCAGTTGTAACTGTGTAACTGTTAGCAATTTGCAGTATGATAATTCACCCTTTCCATTTCTTGGTTTGGGAACTGGAAGCCTGTGTCCTCTGTAGCATATGGAAATCTTCTCTCAATTCTCAGGGGGGAAAAAAAGAAGTGTAAGATCTCTAAGAAGATCTAAGATTAATCTTTATTTAGCAAGTTATAGTGCTAGGCTGTGCATTAAGGAAGGCCTTTTAATTTCATTGAAAGAGCAAATTGAACTTTGTTTCATTTAAAACATTTACATTTTGGTTCTTTGCCTGGGCTCCTGACCTCAGTCCAGGACTGTTAATATTACTGTTACTATTTGCATACCTGACTTTATATTTTTTTCCATTTTTTTAGTCATGTAGCTCAATGCAGGAGAGCAGATATACACATGAAGAAAACTGAGGTGCTTGTTTGCTAAAGTAGCCTTTCCTAGACTGGCTTTGGACAATCCCAGTGCTTCAGGAGACTTGCAGCCTGCACAGTTCAGATGAACTGATAGTTGTGTTGGCAGTTTTATGTGTGTTTTGAGCATTGCACTTCTGGTGAGTGCAAGGTTTCACACCACACAAAAGTCACCTTTCGGTTCGTCAAGTTGTGGATCTTTTGGCACTACAAACCACAACTGTGTCCATGAGCAGATGGGGCTCAGATTCAGCCATTTTCATATTAAATTTTGCACTATGTCCCAATGTAAATGTCTCTACCAATATGACCCAGGTGTTAAAGTTGTAGCAGAAGGTGCCTGGATGAGCAAGATTGCCTGAATATTTACTGTATGGCTGTAAGTAACTTAGAAATTGCAAGGGGATGCAGTGTCCGTATGGTGCAGACCTGCCAAAGGTTTTGGTTTAAAAGTCTGCAGTACCCCTGAGATAGCTGAGGTGAGTGGAACTTGTTTAGAAGGGTGAACATGAAATGACAGCTTGAGAAAGAAATGCATTGCCTGCTCTTTTTCTCTCCTTCTCTGAAGTCAAAGCATTGATCTATTTTTAGTTTGAACTAAAACAAATTTCAGGTTGTTTAATCAAAATTGATTCTTTGCCTCCTCAGTGGCATGTTCAATTTGCAAGAATTTTCAGTTTCTTCATTGTGTTTATGAAACCACAAGATACAAAGATATCTAGTCTTGCTGGTTTACTACTGTGCTTTTTAAAGCTTGGGATATTTATTAGAACCAGTCAAAGAGCAGTAGATGTAATTTGATTAATAATTTGTTTGACAAGCAGTGGCAAAGTTCCTCAGATGATTCATACTCTCTGATTGCCTCACCTAAAGCTTTGTAGTTGCTTTGCTTTCACTGCTGAGTCCCCATTTGTCTCTTTGCAATACTTTCTGCTGAAAGATGCAAATCACTTTTCCCAGTCCTTTTCATCTTTCTCTCTGTGAGTGCATAGCAAACAGTGGAACATCCTAATCTGAGTATTTTGAGCCTGTGGTGGATAAGGCGTTTACAGGATGCACTCAGAGCCCACTCTGAGCCCACTCGCCTGAACACGGAAGGGGAATTGGAGATGCAGTTGTGTATTTTTTAGAACAAATGTCTCTTATAATCCGGTGAAGCATGCAGGAGCAAATTTAGCCTAATCCTAAAATTAGCCAGTTTTCTCCCACTGCAGTTTTCGAATCTCATTGCATACATGATTAGATATTTAATTTTCAGCCTAAAGAAAGTAATTTTGGAATTAGAGTTCTTAGTATCTGAATTTCTTTAAATTTTATTTTTTATTTATCAGGTGCCTCAAAGCATCAGAAGGAGAGAGGCCTTCTCAACAAGGCACAGCCTGTGACTATTTTTCATAAGACGGGATTTCCACTTCTTGTAACAGCTGTGTTGCTATTCTTTTCGGGCCTTTATGCCTATTCATGCAGGAAACTGTAAAGACAGTTTAGTCTTTATCCTCTTCCTTGGAGACTGATGCTTTTGATTTGTTTTTTGTTGATTTTTAATGGGAATGTGTGATAAGTCTGTGGTCAGGTCACACTATATCCGCACTGGAAAAAAAAGCCTGTGTGGTCAAAAACCCTCCCAATTTTGTAATTATAATGAAGGCTTGTATGTCAGTTCTAATTGCCTCAAGTGAACCATTTCCTGGCCATGCTGATAGCACATCCTATTGCAATAACCACATCTCAGCCATGGTGGAATACCTGTTGAATTGGGAAAGTAGTTATAAAGAAAAAGAGAATGAAGCACCCACCCCTGCAGAAGATGGTAAATTTTCTTTCACTTTGATTTCATTGTATTTGTGTAGATGAGAAACTAGAAGCAGATTCCAACTGGATCTATTAATAAATAGATCTTTAATCAGTATATTCTCCCAACTTCCTTTATTTACCGGAATAACATTTGGGATGAACTTATTCCTGAACGGAATTTGCAAGCTACTGGGGAAATGCTTTTTTTCTTTTTTTTTTTTTTTCCATTTCTGCATGGTTTATTTGTGAGTAACCTGTAGTATTTTGACACTATGGGTAAGAATGCTGATGTAGGGGGTCCTGATTCAGCTCCAGTTCATTATTCATTTGTACCCCGAGTAAATACTTCAGTGGTTGCTGCTTGCCATGAGCCATCACGCTGCTGAAGCTGCCAGAGACTGCAGCAAGCAAAACAAAAGGTCACGAGCACCCCAGGTCTTTCGGCACTGCTGCAGCAACCCTTCCTTACAATTGCATAAGCAAGCAACAAATACAGCACAGTCAGTGCCTTCCTCAGCTCGGCACCGCGCGATCATTAGCGGCTTTCCACCATGCGGAGCCGTTCCAGCCCAAGGGAGATGAAATCCCACCTGAGCCGTTTCCCCGGCAGATGCAGACGGCAGCTGCTTCCCGTCGCCGTCCTTTGAAGGTGTGACAGGCTGTGAAGGAGCGGAGCAGCCCCGGCGCTGCTGACATCGCGTGCGAGCCGCCGCCTGCATCCCGGGGTGCGCGCAGCGCGTCGCGGGCACCGCGGCATGCAGCGGGTCCGCACGCCAGCCGCCAGCAGCGGGCTGTGAAACGCGCTGCTGCCCGCTCCTTGGAGAGCTCACCTGGAAAATCACCCTGCTTTCTGAGAGCATGTTCCCTCATTTGCGCTCAGACAAGTTTTCTTCTGCCTCGTGACTGCTGTGAAAGGGACAGAGATAAGCAGTGCCTGAGATCTGGAGGGATGCAGCGATAACGCCTCCGTGTGCCTCTGGCACCAGGGAGGAATTGGGTCAAGAGCAGCAGCTTGCTCTTCTGCTGTTTGTGAGCATGATGGGGATCTGGCTCCTTACTGCAGGTTTTTTGCAAGCTTTTGTAAACTTTGGGTGCCATCAAAGAGAGCAGGATGGCAAGACTTCTGGTCCAGCCAATTAGGACAATTTCTGTATACCAATACTGCCTCCCATGTGGGAGATTTTTACATATACTGATAAATGATACTTTGAGAGTCCTTGGTTAAACAGGTTATAGAGCAACATCTTCAAGAAAAGAGGCTATGTTATAAAATGCTAAGTTTGAATTAATTTCCCAAGCATTTTAAAACACTTCAAAATTAAATATTTAAAATTTCTTGTCATGTTCATTCACTTACTGGGGTGTTTTAGTTATTCTCTCTCTCCCAGACAACTCAAAAATAATGACTCCCTTTAAAGGCACTGTGATTGGCAGGACTATTCCTAAAGTATTATGTGGTAGGTAATTTCCACCCATACTCTCTTTTCAGACTTGGGATTGATAGGATAGGTGCCAAGCTGTCACATTATAGCCTTTGGTAATTAAAATATAGCATGGCATTAGTATTGGTTCTGGATAATTGCTTGGTTTTTGAGCAAAGCTTTGACAGACAATATCATGGAAGGTCTCCAGAAATTTGATTTTAAAAGCTCTTCTCATGCCACAGAAAACAAAGATTATATTTTGCAGGTAGGGCTATTTGGAGACCAGTTGGTACCATTTAATGTAGGAGATGGTTGAATGATTTGTGGAAAATAAAGCTATCTGACAAATTCAGCCCATATTTCAGTTAATAAATAATTCATAAGCTAGTCATGACTTCCACAATGCATTCATTATTCATAAGGGCTCACTGAATAATTTGTGCAAACAAATTTCAGCCTATAGAGTACCCGTGAGTTGTTTTGTGCTTGTTATTCTTTGTGTGTGAGTGTTGTGTTTGGTTTTATTTTCGTACTATGCAAAACTTTTAAGTTGGAGGGTAGTAGATAACATTGAATAGTTCCCAAAGCAAACAGAATCCTTTCCTGTGTGAGACAAAGAATATTTATGTCATGCTTTGCCAGTGCTGATTTTAACATAAAAGCATTGTTGGGGCTGGCTTTGTTTATATCTTCAAGCAGAAGGCCACAGATGCGGTTCAGTTGGGCTTAAAATTGTAAGTCCAAACACCAAGTGTTGTCCAGCTCTGCATGGATTTTCTCAGGAAATGTTTTAATGACTAACTGGATGTCTTTTCTTCCTCCTATTTTTTTTTGTTTGTTTGTTTGTGGGTTTTGTTTTGTTTGCTTTGTTTGGTTGGTTTTGTTTGTTTTGGTTGCTGTGTCTTCATTGTTTTAAGCTGAAAGCTGCTGGATCAGAGGTCGCTGATCATTTTAGGAGTCTTAGACTGATTTTCTTCCTTTATATCTTGTCATACTTTTTTAATAATGGAAAAATCTCTAAATATGAAATGGAGGTAATTGTCCTTAATTGCAGATTTTGAGACAGACTAAAGTTCAGAAGCTGTATAATTCCATTACTTGTAGGGAAACAACAGGAATCAAGTTTTCAGTTTTCATTAGAGAGAGATGATGAGCTATGAAAAGAGTTAATAAGGTACTCCTTAAGCAGCTGTGGAGATGTAAATTCTGAGGCAACAGACCTTTCAGTAGCTTGGGTTAATAGTTTGTTAACTCTAGTGTGATTCAAAGTGATACTGGTTTATTTGGAGGGGCAGTAGAATATGGTTTAAAACTGCTACTTACATCTGCACCGTAGGAGAAGGGAATACAGGTGACCTGGTCCCTGATAAGTCACAGCTGTGTTGTTTACCCAGTTCAGCCTCGCCCCTGATGAGTCACATCTGTATCCAATAAAGATAAAGGTGATAAAAGGGAGTGGGTGAGGTGGTGAGGGGAGGATCATGAAGGAGGAGGAGCCTTGAGGAAGAGGGAATGAGAGGCTCATGAAGAAGAAGGCTCCTGGGGAGAGAGAATCACTGCTGTGGTGTCAGTCTGGGTGAGCAGTCAGAGCCTGTTGTTGTTGGAACTTGCAGTCACAGTCTGGCTGGGGAAAAGCTGCAGTCAGAGTCTGCAAACTGATCCCTGCAGGCAGAGGTCAGCAGGAAATAACCAGCAGTCAGAGGCTGCAAGGGCAACCCGCAGCAGGAGCTGCTGCAGCCAGAGGCAGGGAATGGTTGGAGTCAGGATGGCTAAGCTGTAAAGAGGAACAAACCAGGGCCCTTTTCATGCTGTGATAAACAAGAAGTCTATGTCTTGGCTCATTTCTACCCTCTAACAAGAAATGTGCTGCAACACTATATGTTTAATGTCCCAGGTTTTTGGTTACTGTCGGGATCTGATGTCTTTTGAGCCAGATATCTGGAATGATAAGCCAACTCCACATTTTGTGTATACACATAGGTACACTTAGTGGAGTCCCAGAATTACTGTTTATCTTGATGAGAAAAACACTCACACACATCATAATTATTCCTGTTTGGAAAGCAATAGATAATAATGTTGTCTGATATTTGTACAACTGCACCATACAGAAGCTCTGAGGAAGACTAAACCAACCTCATGCTCCACACTCAAATGACATTTCTGAAAGCCTGGGTATCAAGTGCAGCTCCTGAGAAAACACAAGGCACTGACTATTTGAGCTTGTATTTGGATGCTAGATTGAAGTTAGAGGATTCCAGATCAAACTTCATTCCTCAGGTAGTGTCTGTTTCTTTGCGCATTTGTGATGTTGGGAGGAGAGTCTGGATGACTTGTTCAGGGGGTCTTTCATCTGCTAGGATGAAAGCTGGAGACAGCTATCAAGTAAAGCTGCAATTTTGGGATGAGAATCCCTACTTGGTATCAGACACAAGATGGTGACCTCTTACCATCATTGCATCGGACAGCAATTGTTGTGGTACAAACAGTTCCCTCATTGGCACCCACTGGTTCTTCACTGGGAAGGAGGGTAGAAATGAGTGTCCTCATTGGATGTTGGCCCAGTTTCTAAATTAAAAGCATATTCCATATGTGAGTTTAGGCACTGAACCTCGGTGTTTGGCCTACAGTCATGAGTCCCTGGATCCAGACAGTTCCCAGAAATTTGGAAAAATTTAACTGAAGCTCTAATTCTGTATTCAATTTTCACGGCCTGTTACCTCCTTTCATAAGCTTTGTCTGTCTCAGAGCCACAGAAATAAAGCTGTGTTTTCCAAACAGGAGGTAACCAGTTGTTCTGCTGAAATAGAATGAGGTAGTTCCAAAAGTAAACCTTCTAAGGTTTTACACAAAGCACACTTGTATGTGTGTGTTTACAGAGAAGAAATTTTTGTTGTGTTCATATAAAAGGGTTGTTGTTAACTCAAAATGTAACATGAGCCTGAAGGGCTTTTGAGCTGTGAAAGAAAAGGGTAGGTAGAACTTCTTACACCAGTTTTCCTATCAAAACTAGGTGTTTCCAAAAGCTGCACTCCCACTGCAAAATGATAGAGACCACCACAAATAAGGCACCCTCTTTTGTAGTACTCATTTTGTCTGAAAGAGAAAAGCAAATGTCTGTATTAAAGGGCTCATCTTTGACAAGCCCTCAGTTCACCTCCAATACTTTAATATGTACCAGTGATAATGATTACAGTTGAAGAGATGCCATTATGCCATATGTCCTTTTATTGGTCTCTAGGGAGTATTTGCAAGTACACAGAGATAAGTGGAAGTTATTGCTATGATAATCAAACTGTGTGTCATATGGCATATGGAAATTATATATTATTAATAAAAAAGCTTAAGTTAAGCAACACTCCATTTAAAAACATGTATAGGCTTACATGCATATTTTACATCTGATATATAAGATTAAATAAATATATGTGTCATGGAGAAAGCCAAAATTCTGTAAGCAATAGCAGATTTTGTGATCAGATCTGGAGCCCTCAAAAAGGGTATCAGTTTATATATCCTCTCACACACTGTGCTTAAATTATCATACTTCCATTCTCCTTCTGCTTTAATGGGTACTAATCAACTATATAATTTAATTGGCAACACTTTCATTGCTTAGGCTATCAGTCCATATTTTTTACTGAATTCTGCTATCCTTGTGTCTAAAGAAAGTATGAGTTCCTGAACATAGAAATTCACAGCTGGACACTTCTGATCCCTCAGTAAATAACAGAGAATGGAATTAATTTAATTTCTTCTTTGTGTTCTTGGTATAGATTTTTCTCTTTGCTAAAGATTTGTTTTAAAGTTTATAGTCTACCTACTAAGAATACACATTTATAAAGGATTTTAATGGAAGGAAAAACTCTGTCATTGCACTCTGCCTTCCCTGTTCAAGAAGTTATTAATCAAAAATCTATCCCTTTTTATTTTGCTAGATTTGATCAGTTCAAGACACTTACAGAATTTTTCTTCTTGATTACTCCTAACATTTCGGTAGCTGAAAATAGAATCTTTCTGCAGGTAGCAGGAACCTACTCTTGCCTAGTCCTGACCAGAATATCCTCCTTGAAACAAAAAATCCCTCATGAAAGAACTTCAGACCTAATCCTAGACGGCGATGAGGAATCACTTTGTAGCTAAAACCTAGATTTTAATTGTACATAAGTTGAATAAGGTAGGAATTGGTTAATTGACACCGACACAAAGAACTTCAGAAAACAATCCATGGCTTGCTCCTGCTACATCCAGTTGATGGAAAGATTCTCAACCACACAAATAGAAATGGAATCAAGGTCCAAATAGCTCCACTGTTTTAGCACCTGTTTGTTTGGGTTTTGTGATCTTCCTTTCTTTCTTTTCTCTCCTCCTGACAACCTACCTGTCAGGAAACTAACCTGCTATTTAATCAAATGATGTGTTTACATATATTAATCAATTTGAATATATATTTTCCTTAGTGTGACATTCTTCCCTCGTCTCCTCCTCCACATCTAAGCTGGCATCTTTCAAAGTGATAAGTATCTTCCTTCCTTTTTCACTTGAGAAAGTGGCACAGAAGTTAAAGCACTTCAAAGAGATTGTTATCTCTCCATAGCTATTGTATAATTAAACATCAGCCTCCCCATACCTATGTACATTCTCCTTGATCTTTAAGTAGGAAAACAAAAGGAGGAGGCATCTTCTGTGTTTGTCTCTTCTAACCGATGAGCAATAAATAGCTTCTCACATTTCTGCTGTAAACTGACTTGCTTTGTTGGAAAGAAGCTGAATTAGGGCAAAAGGATTTGCATGCTGCCACAGAAAGCTACTAGTATAATATCTCTAGCAATTGATTAAATTGTGAGGATGTGTGATTAATTATAGCTTGGTCAAATGTGACCTTTTAAATATAGGACAGGATGTGTGCAATGACTTGCAAGATTTAAAGTGGAGTTTTAAGCTGTGGACAAGGGGATGCTTTGCTTGTCTGTTTTGCTCAGCATGTCTCAAATAGATTTTAGCTGTAGCAAATTAGGTAGAACTAGATGAAATGAAAGCCACCTCCAGCTGAATTATCCAACTTAAAACAGCTTTAGCATACTATTTTTAGATTTAAATATTCCTGTTTCATGGTGGGAGATGCCAAAATTAATCTGCTTATGAAGATTCAGATTTCTGAAGTTTCCACATGGGGTCTGTTCAAGAAAATAAATTTTCTGCTTTTTTTATACAAAATTAACTTTGGATTTTCAACTTAGCTAGAAGAGGCAAAATGCTATCCAGAACCACATTTTGGTATGGTAGGTAAATCCTTACTGAGCCAAATTTTCAAGCATGTAAACTTGGGTTATGCCACCAGCTTTGAAAAAGTGACAGGATTTCTGCCACCAGCCAAGGAATTTTCTTCTTTGGAATCAGTCAGTGCAAGTGGTAGGAGAGGGGAAAGCATGACATGGCACCTAGACACTCCTTATTTTCAGCTATCTCTGCAAAAAAGAAAAAAAGCCTCATCAAAGGTGTTCAAAAATATCTCTCCTATTACTTGAAATGACAGTAGACTGAGTATGGAGCTGTAACAGGCAGCTCACAGGAGACAGGTGACAGATTTTCCTTGGTTTCAGACTCACTGCAGCAGCGTCTAATGAATGCATCTGCTAAAAGCTGGTTAATGTTTGAGCTCTAATTCATTGTTATATATAACAGAATGATAACTATTGGTGCTGCTGATCTACAGCAGAGGGCTGAGTGTGCTTCTCCTCTAGTCTGGAACTAAATGTTACTGGCCTGGCTGCAATCCCAGCTGGCTGGTTAAAGAAATGTGTCAAGGGATCACAGGAATATAGACATCAGTGGTGCATTTGGAATTAAAGCTTGCTCTGAGCTCTTGATTCTTTTATTCTCCTTAAAGATTTCCAGCACAGTGCAGTGTGGATAACTCTTTTTAGCACAAAGAACCTGTCCAAGCAAGTGTCTGAAGTATGGTTTCAGATGGGTTTTCTCTAAGGAAAATATTTGTCTTTAAATCTTTTCAGCTCTAATTAAGCCTGCATACCTACATTTCATGTCTGTGTGAGTTGTAATTGCTAACATTTGCACAGAGGAGCAAATGAGGAGCTGCCATGGCTGCTTTATAAAATGCAAGTGAGCAGAATCCAGCAGCCAGGCCCAGTGAGTTTTAATGACTGACTTTTGCATCTTGAAAAAAAAAAAAAAGGATGGAGCTCTGCAGCATTTGGAGCCTGTTCAAAATAAATGTGCCTTCACTTCACAACTGCGGGTCGCAAGCTCTTCTTCCCTTCAGGGATTAAACTGGTTTGTGCAGCACTGCCAGGGGAAGCTCGGGGCAGGGCTGTGCTTGGGGGGGAACTGCAGCCACAGGGCAGAGATGCCTCCACTTCCCTCCCAGTCCATGATGGAGTTAGCAGAACACAAGGCTGGGCTAGCAGCTTACAGTGACAGCTACAGAAATAAGTAAAGGTGTGAGGAGAAGTGATTGTAGCTGGCTGGATTGGGCAGAACCAATTCATGTCTTGGCTCCAGTCCTGCTGTGCCCAGGTCCTGCCTGTCCTGCTGGTGCAGCAGGTAGGTGTGGGTGTGGTGGAGTTGTCTTATCCCCATTTTCCCTCTTCCCTTGAGGCAGTAGGAGCTGCTTGCTAATAGGCCCATGGCAGAGGGGATGGACCTTAGCTCAACTATGCTGTGGATCCAAGCTTGAAGCAGAATGCTTCATTTCTTCTATTTGTGGGTTTGCTTGTTCTGGGTGAATGGATGAAGTGAATCTCTCTGTGGAGCTCAGACATGTGGGAGGTATGTGCCTTTCTGTCTCCAGGCAATAGCAACCTTGCTTCTGGAATTGTCTTTTTGGCCTGATTTTTCACCTTGGCTGGCTATCTGTGTAAGTGAAGGCATAGTTTGAGATAAAATATACTACTGAAATGTTGCTGATGTGTTAAACTGGTGTGAAGTCAGACTCTGGCTACTTATGTCAGCTCTCTGGGAATAAAGAAGGAGCTGCATTGCTTCCATCCAACAGAATCAGTCATTGTGTGCAAATCTGGTACCTTGTCTGAGACGTCAGCAGACACCTTACTGTCCTCAGGTGAGATACATGAATCTCTACTAGTGAACCAAAACCACAAGTCTATTGCATAAATTTTTATCTTCCCTGGTTAAAATGGAATTTAGTCTCTGGGGTTATTATTGTCACTCATTATTAAATGTTTAATTAATGCTGTTGATTCTTTATTATTGGTTTAGAATCCATTTTTTATTTCCCACTTCATGGATGTTAGCGATGTAAAAACAAAGGCTTTAATTAATTGAATGACTTAACTCTTCCAATACACATCATGCCTGTTCTTTTCCACATGTGTATCCAGAAGGGCAGAACAAAAGTGACATATGGTAAAAGGAAGCAGAATGTCTAAATTCAGGTCATTAAAGTGGTAATAATAATGTTTCACTAAATGGAAAATACCACCAAGTCTATTCCAAACTGTCTTGATCCACACTCAATTCATTTTTATTGTTTATAGTGTTAATTATTTTGGGGGGGAGTTTATATCAATTAAATTCATGACACGGTTGTTAAACTGTAAATAACTAAAACTGCTAAAGCTTCTCCTCTAATAAAATTGAAATTGGCCTTTTAAAGTAACTGCACTAATAAATTTCCCTTTTCCTTCTCCTCATACTTAACAGAGCAGAGATCCTTAGCTGTCATAAGTCAATGTCTTTTAGTCCTGTGAAGTTTTCTAGCCTACACCAGCTGGGAATCTGGCCCAAAGCAGGGCTGGAACAAGGGAACAGAAATATCACCTCCAAGGTATTCACATATTGGATTGTTATTCTGCCTGAAGTCAGTGCACTGCTTCTTATAGAGGAACAAAACAGGACATTACAATTATTTGTACTCACTGAGATGATTTATACACAGTGATAGAAAGTTGGAGTAAAAAATATGGTTGAATTTTGCAGCTGCTGCTGGCTACATGTTAAACTGGTTTTGTGAGCAAACAGGACCAGTGGTAACTGTAATGCCCCACTCCTCAGGATGTGTAAGTACTGGCATGCTGCTGTTTGGAGCAGCTGCTGATCCACAGTGCACCTGATGCCAACAGTGTGCCTGCAAAATGGGCCAGGCCCCCACAACCCATAACTTCACATTGGAATGGCCTGGGCACACGCTGTGGAAGGACAGGAGCCTCCAAAGGGTGAATACTTTTATAAATGATGATGTGAAGGATTAAGTCTTAGGCAGTGTGTGTGGTGAAGCAAAGAGATGAAGGGAGGTCTTCCATATTTTGAATAGCCTGTCCCCTCCTTCGTAGCAATCTTATTCTGATGTTCTATTTTTATTCTCTGTGCCATTTCTGATAGCAGCCATGCCTAGAGATTATTTCTTTCTTACAATGACCTTAGACATAGTAATTATTTTGTGCACAAGAGTGCTTTAGGATTCTCTGCTTCCTACTGTCAATATATTTCTGGGGTTTGGCTGTGAAGTGTCTCTCTCTGTGGTTAATGTACTTCCAGGCTGCTTCATCTACAAACTCTGCATTAAATATTAAGGCTTGTACATGTAACCTTTACAGTTTTACATATGTACAGAAGACTTTTGACATGAAAACACACATTTCCAAATGCAGTGATCCCATTTTGTTGTGTTTCTACCTGCAAATTCTTTGTGCCTTTGCAGCCTTAGAGCAGGTGTGGGGTATTGTGGCAGCAATATTCCCTGCGTGGGAGTGTGGCAGAAGCCCCAGGGTGGAGCACTAGACTCTGGTTTCAGGAGCTGGATTGTGCAAGTGCATCACCCTGTTCCCCTACAGGATATAGGGCAGGGCTCTCCCCCATACTGCCAGCAGAACCTCCTCTCCCTGCAAGAGCAGGGCAAGGCCACCACCCAAATATGTCACATAATGACACAGTTGTAGCTGCAGTCTCCTAGCTGTAAACTCAGAGCTGTTCCTCCCATTGCAGGCGTGGGTGTATGCACACACCAGAAATTGGCCTTTCCATGTCAGGTTGCAAGGAACCTGCTCTGGTATCTAATTATTCCCAGTCTGCAGGGCGGCTGATTCCCTGTAAATAGCACTTAGTCTAGTCTCAACCTGTTAAAAGTGGATGACGATTAACATTTTTTTTTTCCCCAAGTATTTCATTTTGACAGCACTATAAACAAAAGCACTTCTATGCATCTTTCTTTGCTGAATTATTTATTTGAATGTAGATATGAATCATCGTTATTGTGGGATACAGTGCAGTCAGGTCCAAGTACTAAAGCGTCAGTGCTAATTAGCTGGAAATAAAATTGTCAAAAATACTTGATTCTAATTAGGGTCTTTTTAATGTTTATACACTGTAGACTTGATCTTCCTCTCAATGACTGTGTAAATCTGGAAGGCTTTCATGTCCTCTAGTATGGTATTCATGCAAATAAGATGATAACTTTATGGCACGTTCTAATGGTTATTATATGCTGATAGCTAAATGAGAAAGCAGTTCAAACTTTAAATTGTTTGATTAAGTAAAATCAGTCCACATGTTTTCCATTGCATATCTAAAGTATAGAAATATTATCAGCTATGCAATTCCAGAACCATAGATCTGACCATATTCTGAACAACAACTACATACTCTTACCTGTTTTATATACAAATATGCTTGTATAAAACTGACTCATTTTTATAGCTGGAATTGTTCAGTTTGTAAGGCAAAAATATTAGAGCTGATCTGCACAATAAGAATGCCACATCATAAGTGTTGAAAGTTATCAAGCTTCTCTCAGGTTCCCCACATAGTTCATTTTGCTATTCTTTTTCTCTTTGAAATCAGCTGTTTTTTCTTAAGTGAAGTCCAGCTACTTCTTGATGTGATTCTTCGCTTTTTCCTTATCCCTTTTCCCAATTTTCCTGTTCATCAGAATGCCCAATCCCACAGTACTGTCTCTGTTTTGTACTTCTGTCCCAAGAGGTTTTTAGAATAACCTTTTGATGGGTGGGCCCAAAACTTGCATTTAACCAGGTGTGAAATGAGTTTGATAGGCAGGAATTTTTTGAATCCCAAGTTGACTCTCACTGATTCCTGGTGATCAGCCTGGGACAACAGAGGTATTTCTGAAATTCCCTCAGTCCAGATTTAAATGCTGCAGGCTGTTCTCTATAAGGTCCATGCCCTCTACTTTATAAATGTAAAGACAGGAAAAAAAGTATATTCTTTTGGTTTTTTGAAATGAAAGTGAATGTAAATCATAAATTCTTTTTGTTAAGAGTTAAATTCAAATGCCGTTGTGCCAAACTAACATGGTTGCAGGCTGTTAAGCTATTTATTTTTGCAACTACTTAAGTAGAAGCTAAAGTAGAAAATATTTTTACAGCAAATAATTGACATGTTGTTTTTCTGCTTTATAAATTGCTTAAGGGAGGCTTATGATTTTATTCATAGGTTTATAAATTTGTTATAAGTGTTTGGATAATTCTGTGGCTAATCCTTGAGCTGCTAAATAGTTTATAAACTATTTACTTTTTATTTTGAGAATTTTTGATTTAGAATTCAGAGGCTATCAGTAGCTGCCTCCCTGTGTTCTTGACTAACTCTGGGTTCTTGCCTTTTAATGGTCTGTCGGATGGGTGTCGGGACCTTTGAGAGCAATTGTAGTAGTAAAGAAATAAAAGTGACTTTAGTTTGCTTGATTTAGCAACACAGTATATTAGGTTTCTGGTATGGCCATCCCACTTGGAATCTTGCTGTCTGGGAACGTTCTCTAATGTTTAGCCCTGAATCAGGTCTGAACCCATTCCAGATCAGGGTGAATTACCTCAGATATTGACTCAGGTATTTGCTCACCCCAGGATCTCTGAGGTCGGGAAAGAATAGAAACTGCTCTCCTGTTTAGCTCAGAATTAAATTAGGGATATCTTCTGAAGAAGTGGATCATTTATTTTTCTGCATAGGCTCTGAATTAATGGACAGATTAAACTGTTTCCCTGTGTCAGCATCCCTTGCTGTCCTGAGTTCTGCTTAATGGAGACTTGAGCAGGTTCTGTTGAGCTGCAGCCCCATTAGCACAATCTGGAGGGGCCATGTCGGGTGCTCACAGATGTACAGTGACACATACATTTGTGTTTGATGAAATATGACCCAATAAATGGAGAGATTGCATTTATCACCTGTCTGAGGAGGCTGAGTAGGAAACAGGAGATGCTTAGGAAAGGGCTATTCAGCATGCTTTAGGTTGTATCTCATTTCATTCCAGAAACTCCAACTCAGTCAATTCTGCTGCATTTAAGATGACTGTAATTAGGGATGTAATGTCTCTATGAATTACCTGAAAATCTTTTAAAAGCTCTGTCACTGTTCTTTCCCTTGAGATTAAAGATAAATCTTGGGTATTTGCCATCTAGGAATCTACCTAATTACCTGAGGTTATATGTCGGTCAGAGATATTTTATAAAGGACAGGGGAGTTGTTCGAGTGTTTATAAAGTCAAAAATCAGGCACATCATTGCCCTGCAGCTTGGTTTGGGGAGACAAAGCTAGGTTCCATGTCCTCAGGTAGGTCACCTCAAGCCTCACCTGTGGGGCTTGATTGCACAAGAACCTCACTGGGCAGGGGACAAGGCTCAAAGGCTGTATTGCTGCACCAGCAGAAAGCTGATGGCAGTTGGCAGTTCACAGATCCAAAGGTGTTTCCTCTCATTATGAAGCAAAATTCCCTTTCTGGGACATTTCTAGACCTCAGTAAAAAATGTAAGGATGCTATCAGCCCTTCCCTTCCCAGAGTCAGCCTGATGCACTACTGCAGCAGCTTTGCGGCCCCATTAGTCTCATCACTTTCCCTGCCTTTTCCAGGCTGCACTGAACTCTACTCCCCGACCAGCTCCCACTCCTTCAGGCCATTTTAACTAGCAAAATCTAGTGGTTCATATGGAGCAAGTAGTTTTGTCATTCTTTGAAGATCTGTGCTCCTTATTTGCCTCGTCTCATTGATGTTTTCTCCCTGGCTAGTTCTTCTGGGTTTTGTGTGATGCAGGCTGGAAGGAAAGGGTCTCGATAGTTCAAAAGCAAGGTGAGGGCTTGTGCCTTGTGTTTGCAGGCTTGAGTGGGTTATTGCACCCATCCTCCTTACCTTCCTGTTGGAGATGGCTAAATGAGATATATCCCCTTGCTAATTGTTGCAATGTGCAATCAGGCCTCATTGATATGCAGGGGTTTACAGTAGTTATAATTTTTCAAAGGCAATGGAATGGCTTATTGTGCTTTAATCTATCCTAAAAGAACACATCTAGAGAGTATTTTCAATTACTTTCAAGAAATATTATGACATTTTGTTGACAGGGTAACTCCATCTAGAAGCAGAACTGAAAAGGCAGGGATTACTTGACTTTGAAAAAAAAGAATAAATAACATGCTTTGTCATGATTCCAGGACATTTCCTTGTGCAGAAACTAATGAATAAGAAGTTATTAAGGCTGTGGATTTTGATGCTTTTTACACTATGTCCTAGGACCATGAGTTCCAATAATGATGTTAATGCTAAGTACATCTTTTTATGTATTGTGAACCAAAGTGCTTTATAAAACATTGGGAAAATAGACAGTTGTTTGATGGCTTCTGCTAAGTAATACTTTATATCATGCTTCCACAAATAGCTTTCTCCTTAGAAAACAAGGAGTTTTCTCCTTTTGCTAAAACACGGGTTATCAAGCCTTGGTTTTATTTTTAAATTATAGAAATCTATTTTTAAAGCATAGTTACTATCCAAAAACTTACTATCTTGACCTGGTAGTGTATGCATAGCAAAAAACTATTTGATTTTCAGACTAATTTGCCTAAACTGTATTTCACACATTATAAGATGCATTAACACATACTAGTAGAAAAAACCTGGCCTGGAAAATGCTCTGCTTATACATATAGGAATCCACAGGCTGAGGTTCTTCACTTATCACATATGAGATCCAACAGAGAATTGGAGGAATTTCTTTGTAGTAATTTATTAAATTACCTGGGAGATAACACAGACATTAGTTTCATCATTTCATTTAATACTTCCTTGCGCTTTCTATAGCTGGGTAAACCTGAACTGTGATTTGTGCTTGGATCAATGAAGCACTTCCATAAATAATAAACTTGTTTATTCTCAGTGGTAGTATCACACACCTGTCCCATGGCATTAGGGTGAAATAGAACCTTCAAGATAATGATTATGCTTTTATTCCTACCACAGAAAAGGAATGATTTATTTGGCTCTGGCCACCTTGTAAACATCCTAGTGCATAGGAATTGAGTAGAGAAATGCGTAAGACATCTTTATTGTTTATACATGCAGTGATATTTACTATATGTGGTTGCTCAAACCAGCAGCATAAAATTTGATCTAAGCATGGATATCAGTTCTCAGGCTCAGCCTCAAGAATAAAGAAAATGGCAAAGGAGAAACTCAAGGAAATGATCACAGACTGAATATTCTGAAGTAGGTCTGACTTGTTTTACTTGCTCTCTGACTTAAATCATCAGATTATCATTCTCTATGAGAATGGCAGGTTTGGTTTTGGAGAACTGCTTGTTGTAGATGAGTTTTGCGAGGGAATGGCAATCACTACCAAAACATCAGCAGTTTCATGATGTGGTACCTAGAACACTGGAATTATTTCCAAACAAAGAGATTTTGAATACTGTTCTTGTGCTGGTATTGAGAGCCATGTTAGCAGACCTAAATACAAACTTTGGATTTGTTTGTGAACTCATGAGTCGGATCAAGTCATGTACTAAGTTGGGCCAGTATCAAAACACAGTGAGTGAGGATATTTGATCCTGGTGTAGGTCAGACATGTTGCATGCTCCTGTACCATCACTGGGCTTTGTGAAACATAATACAAAGTCTTATATCTGAGGATTACATATCCCCAGATAGTGTCATTGCATTGTCACTGCACTCATGGTCACTCTGGCAATTCTGGAGACACACAGAAGGCAAACACAGTTTTATGCCTTTCCTCAGTAGTGAAGTTGAGAGTAGAAGAGAAGAGGGTTCATTCTCTTGAACAGATGAATTTTGTATCTAGTCCAGAGACAGAACAAATGTCCTCCTATATGGAATATTGCCAGTTTGAATCCTGATAAAAGGATTAGTATCTTTGGATCTGAGCCCTGAAAATGCCTGATTTAATACTATGTCTTTTACAGTTTATCCTGCCAGCCAATATTTTACCACTGGCACCACGTGTTTATATACAGGGTTATCAAAAGGGACGCCCACGATTTGTGTAGGTCATGTTGTTGGAGTGATGTATTCCCAGTGCCAAAATGGACAGCTATTTCCCCTAAAATCTGTGTCTGTCATCATCTTGTATCAGATTCTCTCCCATGTGTTTGGACTGTGCTTTAGGCTACATGTCTTTTAAGTATCTATTGGTAATTCCAAGACCTACAATCTCCACATCAACCAGTCTTTGATTCCAAGGCCACTGTGCTGTGGGAGCTGAAGCCATATCTAGCAGCACTTGCATGGACAATGACTTCTGCAGGGAATGTGCTGCCTTTTAAAAGACTGCACGGTTAATCTCTGATAAGTGCTGTTTGTGAAGGAGAGAACTGTCACATCTCAGGGTCTGACATTTGATAGCTCCACTCTTCATTTCCAGCCAAGGAGTTTCTGTTGTTTAGCCCTTCCTCAAAGATATTCAAGTGGACTGGAAACAGGCTGAGGATGGGCACTGAGGAGTCTCTTGTGTAGCTTCTCCTCACCTGCCATGATGAGGTGAAAGGTGCTGCTGCTACCAGCTCACCTCTGTGTTTTTAGTCTCCCATGAATGACACCTGTAACATGTTAGGCTGCTGGGAAAATATTACAACCAAAGTTCAGTCCCAAGAGCTCCCTCTTAGTTTATTAGATAAGGTGTGTAAATTTGGTTTTGGGGAGGTTTTTGGGGTTTTGTTCATTTGTTTGTTTTTTGCGTACCTCCTCACTGGCAGAGCAAGAGATAAGGAAGAAAAAGTCTTTGACTTAGTTTAAACACAACTTAGCAAAGGACCAAAACATCAGTGTATTATCAGCATTCTCATTCCGAATCCAAAACATAGCTTTGTAAAAGCTTCTGAGAAGAAATTAACTCCATCCCTCCTGGAACCAGGGCAATGTCACAGCAAAAGAGATTTTGCATTACTTTATTAGAAAGTATTGGACTATTCCCATTAAATATACTGTACTAGGAATTTTACTGTTAACCATACATTGACACAGCACCTTGTGTGAGTGATCCAAATTTTAATGATTTTATACTCTCCGTCAACATGATGTATCATAATTGCTTTTTTGGACAAGTTACAAGCTGAGCGTAAATATTTAGTATTAATGAATTCAGGCTTATTATGTGTATCTGCAGTGCAGCAAATATGCATCCATCCATGAAGTATCTTACTATGCTCAGGGCAGGGCTTCTCCCTTTCTTCCTCATCTTCATCTGCCTGTTTATCTGGCTTGTGGAAACAAAATAACTTGTTTTTCTCCAGTCACTATTGATCCCTTCAGCCCTAGCACTTCACCATGTTTACTGGACACATTATTGTATTTCTGGCTGTCATGTCTTTTGTTATGAACTGATTGTCCAAATACTCAAATCTATTCACAGGTTGCTGGCCAAGGGCTATATCATATTGACAACATGAGGTATTTTATCTCTTTTTTTTTTTTGTATTTATATTGTATTTTACAGACTTGCTTCTCCTGCTAGTGTGCTGGGAAACTTTGGCAGCAAGAAATAGGAAGGGAAATAATGAGATGGCAGTTGTAGATAAGCCAAGAACACATTCTGCTTTGCTTTCCAGGTCTGTGGCCTCACTGCAAACCCCTTTTGTGTTCCCAGACAAACACTTGGTCTTCTCCTGAGAAACCTGCATTGTCATTTATGTCAAAAGAAAGTGCATTGGAGGGGTCTTCATAGCATCAACAGTTCCTTCCTGAGTTGGCGGCTGGTTCCTTGTGGTGCCCCCCTCTCTGAGGGCTCTGAAGCTGTGTTCAGACCAGTGTTTCTATGTATTTCAGAGGTGAAACTCTAAGCACACAGAGAAAAGCAGAAGTGTGACAAAGGGTGGTTCTGGGTTTGAGACTGCAGCTTGGGAATCACAGGATGTGAATTCAAGCTTTGTGAAATCAGCTGTTTGTTCTGCATCATCTGCCAGCTTTTGAAATGGGGCAATAGCAGCTACCCAAGAGGAAATGATCAGGAGAGGCCAAGGCAGTGTCCTGTCAGTAGCCCTGAGACTGTATAACTGCACAGGACAGCTGCCCATAGCTGGGTCCCATGTACTCAGTGGGGTTTCTGGAGTCCTTGCCCTCCTGCTGACCTGCAGCTCCACTTGTGGGCCTAGTTCTGCTTTGTCAAAACAAGCTTTGTAGGGTGGCTTCTGCTTTTCCCTGTGCACCTCATGCCCTCCTTTCCCCTCGTCTCTAGATTAAGAACAAGAGCTGTAAAATGTCAGAGGCAGCTGCTGACAGCTGTGCTGGTGCTGAACATTTGCACAGAAGCTCCCTCAGTGTCTAACATGGAGTGCACAGGGCGACTGGTGATTCTGCAGTAGCAGGGGGCATGCACAAAGGAGGAGAAAAAACTGTGAAAAGGTGAAGCTAAAATCAAAGGCTGAGAGAAATGAGAAAGAGAGCAGTTTCTCTCCAAGAACTCCTCATGAATCCTTAGGTTTCCTGCTGCCTTCCCACATTTTATAAATGGATTGAACAGATGACAGTTTATATATATAAACCTAACGAGATGCTGCAAGTCTTCTGTGAAATTGGTTGGATACCTAGTGATAAGCTAATATTTAGCAGCAGTTTTCCCTCTCATGACAGTATGAGTCCTAAATATCCAGTTTTATTTGGTGTCTTTGTAATAAGGCAGATGATATTCTCATTAAGGCATGACTGGGCTGGAGCCAGGCTCCCTCTGCTCAGGCTGGCTGGTCTGACAAGATGCTTCTGGGCTGTCACAGCTCTTGTGGAGACCTGAACCTCCCGGGGGCTGGGTGTGATGGTGCTGCCTGCTGGATATGTGCACACTGCTCCTGCCCCAGGAAATGAGAAAAAAATCACTGCAGCGAGCAGGCAAGAGGCTGTTGAGACCACCTTGTTCTGGTAGGAGTGGCTGGCCAGTGGCTCAGTCTGCATCCCTCTATCCAGAGCCTCTTCTGGCCTGTGGCTTTAAAGTTTCCTATGGTTCTGCAGTAGTCTGTAATTGCTCTGTGTCTGAGCTGACCTGGCCTGTGTTTAATCATTTACACATATTCCACACTCGCTCAGAAAGTGGTAGGCATTTTCAGAGAGCAGGATAACTACTGCTCTAATGCTAGCAATAAAATTGCCATTTATATTAAAAGGCACAGAGTGCTTAAAATTGAGTTGGAGGTAGTAGATGAGGCATTGCTTAATTTTCTCTTGCACTTTCAATATCACAGTCAATTTTTGATGCTGTTTTTAATAATTAATTGAAGAAAATGTGTATGCTGTAAACCTTTTAGCTATGATTAAACTCTTAAAATTTTGTTTCTTTTTTCTTTTTCTTTAAATTAAGTCTTAGTAAATAAATTAATTTGAAATAAAGTGGAGACAAGTAATAAGGCCTATTCTGAATAATTTGGAGGCCCAGATGTTATCTGATGGAAGGCTTTTCTCATACAATATATTGTAATTTACTTAACATTGCCAATATTTTATAACCATAACTGCAGTGCAGTAAGAACTCTACAGTCATTCTGTAGGAAACTCAGCCCTAAAATTGCATATAAAATTTTTGTGCTGCTAGAGCTTGCTGTATGTTCAACTCACTGACCCATTCAGTGGTTTTATTAGCAACTTAAACTAAAAAAACCTGTTTGGAAATTTTCAAGCTATTTTGGAAAATTCCAAATTGTGTTTCTATTGTGAAAATGTCATCAGAACAAGGTTGAATTTCTAATTGCCATATATCCCTCTCATATGTCTTACAAAGAAATGCCTTAAATTGTTTTTCCCATTGAGCTCTCAGTCACTTTAAGCCCCAGTGGAGGCACCTGTGGGTCTAGATTTGAAGGTCTAGATTTACTCATTTTTTGTTCACTGATCCAAGTATAAAGTTAAAACTTTATAGATTAATTTCCCTTTACCTTAATACAATAAAACGCAGTCTATCAAACACATCACTGCAAGCTCACCTTAATAATCTGATCTTTTAGACTCACTCAGCCTGAAAATAAATTGAAACGTACCAGAATTAGGTTCTTGCAGGAACATTTTCTACCACAGGAGTTCTAATGAGCAGGTAACAGACAGACTGGGCAAGCACCTGAATAATAATAAAACACATTAGGGAAGGAAGCTAGCAAAATAACAGAAAGTGCAGCAAAACAAAAAGGAACAACAATGGTCATTATTCTCAAAGAATACCAATGGAATTCTTACACCACATATTGGAACACTGATTGGAAACAGCACAAGCTGAGATGAACACAGTCTTCATGAGATTGTGTGAGCAGTAAATGTGTGTATAACAGTCTCTAAAGGAAGTTTTGGGTCGCTTGAGCCTCAAGAACTTTGTTTCTTGGGTAATTCAGGCTCTGTTTTGACTCTCAATTACGTTGCACTTTGCAGTTAAAAAGCAGGACAGAGACCTGTCTGGCTCTCCTTCTTCCTGGCACAGGCCACAGAGTTCTCCACTCCAGGGACAGCCGTAGACATTTGTCCAGCCACTCATATTTACTGTAGTCACCGAGTGACTTGATTTGGGAGGAAAAACGCTGACCTTTGTTTATTTCCATAAAAAACAGAGCAGTTTGTTTACACTCCTCTCTGGCTCTGTAGTCCTGACAAAGCACAGTGGGGCAGATCTGAGCCTGGCTTTGACAATGGATGTGAGGAGATTGTCTATGGAAATGGGACAGAAGGGACTGGTGAGTCCTGCTCACGTTCTCAATTTTGTAGTGGTTTCTTTCAAACTTAATACATAATGGCTTGAGTCTCTGGTTTCAAAAACAAACACAATTGATTTGCTTAGTTAGATGTTTTCTTCCTATTAGTCTGCATCTTTAACAGTTTTTTGACTTTGCAATCAGACTCCTCCCAGCTGAAATAACTTCAGTTCGTATTCTCACAACCGATGTAAATGTTTTGTGGAGGTCACACTGATGTCTTTTAAAAAGGGATCTTTAGCTGCTCTCATTGTATATCAGTATTAATACAAGAATCCAGCCTTTAATTTCCTGTCTGTATTCCTGTTTCATTTAATAATTTTTTAAAAATATTAATCCATAGACTTTCTTTTCAGTTCATTAGCCAAATTTAATGTTTATCTCATGAGAGTGAAAAATGTAGGGAAATAGTTAATGTCTAGTTGTTATGCTTCTTCTGGTGGAAATATATAACAGTCTTAGGAATGCATCTGGCTTTCCTTTTTCTGCTATGCACTACTCAATTCTGCTGAAAGTGAGGAATAAAATCAGTGCTGTTCATTTTTCTATAATTTGAAGCAATCTATTTTCTCCTAGCCTGAAATTCAGACTATTTCCCAATCCCCCTGTGTTCAGAACATGAAGGAAATACTCATCTGTTCAGTCCTAAAAAAGAAAATTCAAACGTGGCTTTAACATGTCTCTTTGCTGATGTAGGCTTCCTGTGACACACACTGATTGCCTGTCATATTCTTTAAATCAAAGCTATAGATCTGCATGCTCCATACTACCCCTTCTAAAAAAGGGACTTAATTGTTTCTCTATGCAGCTTGAAGGGCAGTGAACACAGATTAGTAAGTATATGCATAAATAACTCCAATGTATTATGAAAGCTTATATTTTGTATATATTTTTTTCTGATTTCAAGAATTATAGATGCTAGCATCTAGGAGACGACCCAATTTTGTCACTGTCACAGGAGGGAATCTCTCATTAGGAGATATTTCTTTCCTTGATACTATTCTTTTGTGAGCCCTCTTGAAGCTGTTCTGGGTCTTGAATCAAAGCTATCCTAATTTTTCTGGATACACCTATGAAATATCCCTTTTTAATATCTGAGAGTGGATTAAAAATGTCAGCTTGGATCACTCACAAACATCATCTGTGAAACTTCATAGTTTTGGCTTCCCAATTTTTTTCTAGTGTCCTACAAGTTTAAATTGCATTTAGTTTTCCAGAATGCAATAGCAGGACTATCAAAAAGCTTTGGCTCTCATTTTAAGTATGTTGTGGATATAAGGCAAAACTTGAAAATATGACAACAGGTAACTGTTTAACTCAAAACCCACCATGATTTTACCCTTTACTTCCACAAAGTTTCTAGAAGGCCCAAATAATTGTGCTGCATCTGTCTTTTCTTACCTCTAATCACCTACTTTTGTTGTAAAGCACTGTATCCACTGGTTAGATAAGCAGGTGCTGCTAGCTATTATTTTTAACAATTGTTATCTTCCACTTCTTACTGAGGTAAGAATAAAATAGAGATTCTAGAGACCAGAATAATGAGCTGGTCATCACCAGGAACATTAACTTTTCTGTGTGCCATTCTGGGTAGGGTACAAAATCATTTCACATGCAAATTCACAAAAGTGTGTGTCGGAAGTCCAGTAAGGTTCATCCTTCCTAGCACGAGGACATGGTTTAGTGGTGAACACAGTTTAAGCAGCCTGGAAATGTCCATGCACTACAACTTATTACCAGCAGCTTTGCAGATTTTAACAATAATTCTCAGAGCGAAGGAAAACAACAGCATGTTATGTTTGGTTTGTCCTCTTTACATAAAATTAGGTCCAGACTTTGTGTGACCCTGGCTGCCACAGCTCACCACCTCAGTGCACACACAGCATCATTTCTTCAAGCTGAGACACTTCAAATGTGACACTCAATAAATGACAGCTCTGAAGAGTTGCCTGAGGAATAAAGGGAATTTACATACTTTCAGTATGAACAGCACAGAGCTGATCACCTCCCATGCAGGGAACTAAACTAGTACATTCCCCACTTAATTTACCATTACGCCATTAAATGCAGGTTACAAGGGTGTTTGCTCTTTGTTTTAATGCTTCAGCTCTCTAACAAATCCTCACACAGAATTTTACAGCTTGGAAAACAAGCTGTTGCTTTAGCAAAATTCCATTTCATTGCAGCTTCATAGGTTGTAGTGATGACCCTTTGGGCAATGTAAGTACATGCCCCTAAAGGAGCATTTAAGTACCATCTTCCTTCAGTCTCAGAGTTTGTTGGACATAGTTTTTGCTCAAAAATTTGGCAAAAAGCTACTCTTGCAGGGAAAAAAAAGCGCAACACAGCAGTGCCCAAAATTATCTGATCATCCCCATTTGCAAAAGTAATTCTGAGAGCGATGAAAGTCAGCATGTGCTGATTTCTGTCAGCTTTGGATGTTTATTGGCAGCTTTTATTGCAGCCAGTTGTCTCTGGTGTTAAATTCCTGTATACATAAAGACCTTTTAGTAGTCTGCTGGAGTTCCTGGGTCTGGCCCATTAGATCTGTTCATGGGTACAGAGGAGAAAAGAGTTTCTGTGCTTTGCATTTGGACAATTCACCTTGATTTCTGAAGGGAATGCATGGAGATACAATGAATGTATTGGAAGACCTCAGTGTGGAAAGGGTTCGGGGTCATGCTGGGTACATGCATGAGTGGGGAAAGATGTACATTTGCTGGCTGGCCTCTTGCAGGGTCCTGACTCAAAACACTAGGTCCTGACCACCTGTGTGCCCACTACACTTGCTTTTCACATGCTCTGATGTGCAATATTAAATTAACTGTGTTTCTGAAAATAAAATGTCCTTTTTAATTTATTTCTCTGAACAAATAAGTAGCTTCTGACAACCCTGGCTAAGAAGCTGACATCCATCAAGACAACGAAAGAGTTTTTTATATTATTATTTCTAAACTTAGATGTGAAGCACATTAATATTCTGCTGCAATAATGATCACTTTGTTACACATAGAAAAGTGACATAAGCAGGGAGACCTTAACAAGACCTTTGTATCTTAGTGAACAAACCCCTCCAGACTTCAAAGATAAGAACTGTTTATACTGATCTACAGGATTTCATGTAGCTTTATTTAGCAGATTGAGACTGTCCAAGGAGGAAGAGACACCGATGTACATGTGTGGAGTGATCCCCTTTCCTGTTTCCTGGATTTATTACACCAGTCAAAAGTATTTCACTTAGTTTTTTGGGTCTGTTTCATTTTGCAAAGCATTGCTATCCACTTAAAATACAGAGTGGTGACTGACAAAAGAGCTGAAACCTTTCCTTCAGACATGAGAAGGAACAGAGAGGTGGTGATACCTAATAGCACGAGGGCAGTATTTCTAGCTGTAAAGTCAAGGTAATGGGCTTGGCAGGGCTCTTCCAGGTAAAAAAGGATTTTCTGGTGAAGACTTCTATGGGTTCCAGAACCTATGACAGCAAAGTGATGTTTCCAGCAGAACATTTATGTATTTAGGCTGGGTAGACTGCAGTAAAGTTTTGTTGCTGTTGTTTCCTGTGTGAAGACCAGTCCAGCACCCAGAGTCCTTGTAAGTGGGAAAAATACCTAAATAAGCCTTGCACTGTTTGTAAAAACTTGCACTGTGCATTCCCCTAAAATGAAAATTTTAATAGACAATTTATAGGTTAAATTTCATTTAGTCCTATTTAAATTGCTAATGTACAGATTTTTTTTAGTAACTGCCACCTGACCCTGAATGTCAATGAAAGCAGTGCCTAAAATTGCACCCAAGATATTCGGATAAATGCCTGATCAAAAGTTTGTAAACTCCCAAATTTTGCCACGTGCTGGAATGTCTGGAAGCAAAATTCCCCTATATGAATATGACAGATCTGGAGTGGTGAGCTGCCACAAGACAGGCTGTTGGATAAAACTGTCCCTTCAGTGGAACCTGCATCCCTGTCACATCCCTACCCTAACTGTGCTACAGAAAGCTTCTCCCAGTGTGCCAAGAAGTGTCTCTCTGCTTCTTACCTACTCACAGGGCATTTAGAAAAGAAAATGAAGAGGCAGATCAGCTCAGGGGATGTATTTTGAACTTCAAATTGTGAATGACAATACTACCAGAAGAATAATGTGAATAACTAGGTCTTCAAGTCACTAGTTGTGTAAAAAATAATCTGTATGTTTTGCTATGGATCATGCTAAAGTGCAATTTGTCAGGGGGTTTTCCTCCAAACTGAAATGCTGCTCTTCTTGTTCACTGCCACTCAGGACTGAAGAGTACTTTCAGAGTCCTTTCTCTTTGGAACTGGATGCCATAGGAAGCATTTATTTAAAACCATAATTTCCTTGTCAATCCAATTTGAGCTTGGATTTTAAAAAACAGTAGTGTCATGTTTGCTTGAGGGACTGAGAAGAGCATCTACACAATCAGTGTTTGAAATAAGCCTGAGTTTGGAAAGGCTAGACTCAGTGTAACATCTCAGCCCACACAGAGCACTTGGTTTAGAGGCCTCTGTCTTAGAGTTTCAGCACATTTCATTAATTTCTTCAGGTTTTAACTTTTCACAGCATCTGATCCAAAAAAAGGGTTTTTTACTCTGTACAGATTTCTTTTTTCCACTGAAGCTTTGAGTCAAAACTAAAGAAACATTTTCTTACAGAAATGCCCAAGAATTATTTTGTATGTTAATTTATTCCTATATCTCATTGAAATATTTACTTAGCCACAGTTGCTCAGGCAGAGTGGAGTCTGCGCCATGTGGTTTTCCAGTGAATGTGATAAAAACACAGCCTTGGTTGAGCTCCACCTGTTTTTGACAGGATGCAAAACCCCACTCCATTAATGTGAACATGCATTTGCACTCAGCTTAAACATTGCATATGCTCCGTGTCTAATTCTAGGTGACTCTGAACATATGAGCTTTCATTTGCTGGCTTTTAGCTGTGCATCCCCCAATGCAAAATTAAAAATAACTGTATCCATATAACAGCAGAGCACTTTTCACTCCAGCCTCTTTAGCGTTGTGTATTCAGAACCCACAGACATCCCCATGTGCATCAGTTGGTCACCAGGCACACGTGGGGCTGCAGCACTGGGGTCCCTGAGCAGTGAGAGTTGGTCCTCCTGAGGAGAGCAGCCTTTGTGGATGTTCAGCCCAACGCAGGCATCCTTAGTCCTGGTTTAAGAGACAGTCTGCTATAAACAGAAGCAGTGCCAGTGGAAAACAGTACTAGGACCTGCACTTCTGTTCAGACTCGTGAAATAATTTTTTCTCTGTGGATCAAAAAGGTCTTTACTCTGCAGTTACTCCTTTCCAAGCTATCTTATATTAGATTTGTTAAAAAATCCCAAAGTTTTTAATTTATCAGCCTTTCTTATAAAGTGTTTTGGATTTGCTTTTGCTTTGCTTTTGCTTTTTTTCTTTTTCCCCAAAACTCCAACTCTTGGTAGCATTTTCAACATTTTGCATTATAAAAGCAGTTCACTGCAGAGCATACCAGATCATCATTTGAAATCAGATTTTCTGGCATCATATGGAAAACTTGCTGTGGACAGTCTTGGTTAATTTTGCTTTTATTATCCATTTTGCACTGCAGAGGGATTACAGCTGTCTTTTGGTTGCTCCTCAGGGACTCAGTTAATCTCACAGTGCAGCCACAAAATGTGGTGTGGCAGTTCAGTTTCTCCTGGAGAATCTTCTGTGAGTCCTGTTGAGGATGGCAGGCTCTCAAGAGGAGCACAAAGGGCTTAAAGAAATAACCCTGAAAAGAAATAATCCTTTGAAATAAGTGTCAAAATGGGCAGTGGATACACATCTGCAAGTGGTGCTGCTTACAAGAGATTCATGAGGCACAAGCAGTTTCCACAAAGCTTTCTGGGTGTTCCAGTGCATAATGCAGGTGCTCAAAGTGGGATTGTCAGCCCATTGCATGTCTTCAGGATCAAACCCTGGGCCTGTGGGTTTGACAGGTGGGATAAAAGAATGAATTTCATTTTACAGCACTAATGTATTCTGTATATCCTGAGAGGCCTGACTTCTTAAGTAGCACCTGATCTCCTACCTCAAAAGCAGAGGCATATGGTAGAGGGAAGAAGTTTGATGTGCATAGACATATTGGCTGCTCATTTTAGGCAGTCCTCCAGGTGCACAAAATGGCTCTAAATCTGACCTTTGTCACAACTCATTTATGCTTTAACCTACATCTAAAAGAATGGTGGTATTATCCTTTCGATCTTGATTTAAGATCATGGTGAGTCATTTGGAATATTTCAGAAGAGTAAGGCAGAAAAAAAAGTGTGTTTGTTCTTTGAGAATAAAAAGGGGAATCTCTGAAGTGTTATTAAAAAATAGAGATAAATGTGTGTAATTTGCATGTTTAATTTTTGTGATAAAAGTGGTATAGATTTGTGTAAAGCCATACCTATAGTGTACTTCCTGAATCAATGATTGTGATCCTGTCCTTATTTCTTCAGTGTTACATTTCATGGTCTGTTGAAATCATGTTTAGGGGGATAAAAATAGTATATCTTCTGTTGTTTTGGCATCCAACCTCTAATTTACAAATATAATTTATGCTAATCTTGAAAGTGCTTCTCAGATACAAAGTAAAATGTGTCATCCTTAGTATATGTGTGTGTAATTTATTCTGATGGGGAATAGACATTTCAAAGCCATTTCAGCCCTTCATATGCAGAACATTTGATATGACCAGGGCAGCTGGATGTTCACAGCTGTAAGAGCAAGGAAATGGTTAAAACAGCAGTAGCTACTCTCCACCCAGAAAACACAAATACACTATGGGATAAACTGCTGCTTGCAAAGTGAAGCCAGCTTATATAAAATCCTTGAGTTAGGTATTTTTGTTCCTTTTGTTTTGCTGATAATTAGTCATTTCTACAGAAAATTCTTGCTACGTTATCAGTTAATTTTTTAGTGCTTTTTCTGTCTCTGACTCAGATGGCTTCCCTGGTGGATTAGAAGCGTGTCATGGGGGGTTAGCTCTGCATGGGCTTGCAGCTCCCCGGAGGGAAGGAGCCTGGCCATCCATGTGCTTCACTTGCCTGTAACTCACAGTTCTCCCCACTTCCACAGAGGAGCCTGCAGAGACTCCCAGTTCAGTTTCTGCCAGCAAATCAACCAGTATCTGTGATGAATCTTGTTCAAGCACAAGAGGAGTGAGCAGCTGCTCTTGCAATGGTTTCTCTTGGCTACCTGAAATTTCAACACTTAGAAGGATGGTGACCAACTGTGGTCCCTGACTGGAACGTATCACAGCAAAGAAATGGTAGAATACCTTCAAAGATGCCACATCTCCCTTCCTCCTGCTTTGGAGGCCAAATCTCATAATCAGGTGTAGCTCCCTTTTTGAATTTGTGTCTAAAAAGCAGAAATCCCATGTAAAGCAGCACAGGAAAGAAAAAGGAAACCATACAAAGATGAGGAGAACTATGAAGTCGTTCTTGGTGCCTGAGGGATAAAAATAATCCAACGTAAATTTAAACTGATAGGAGAATTTTTGCGTGAAAACCAAGAACAAGAGTATATAGATAGCTGGGAAGAAAATGCAACTCCAGGGTATTCTGACTTGATGGTCTCAGTCCAAGATTTTTACCCCTTACAGCTGCACTGAGGAATTTAACATTACATTTTGTTTATGGTTAAACAGTAACACCAAGTAAAACAAAACTATTAATTCGTTTTCCAGGAATTAATTCTGTTTCTGTCTGGACCAAGTAATGAAGCTGCATAGCAAATTAATGTTGTTCTTTGCAATATTAAACAGGAACAATGCAAACTAAAAAGACCACACTGATTGATGCAGACAATCTCTGGATACTTTCTGTTTGCCATGTATGTTTCATCAATTTGATGAAAATTTGTCTTAGTTTTCTAACTTAACACCTTGAAAATATGTTCACAGTCTACAGGCACGTTATGACTCATGGCAAAGCAAGGTAGACACGACCTTCCCCACGCTGTTTGCATTGAGTACTTTCTGTGTTCATTTTTAATGTTTAGTCGTCTTCTGTAACTTTCACTCTTGTGATGTGTAATGAAATGAATAATATAAAAGACTTTCTCATCTGTAGTTCTTCAAAGAGGTTCTTCCATTGCTATAGTCACAACAATACTCTGGTATCTGCTGGGTACAAAAGAGCAGGCAGAGCACCAGAAGTGAGCTGTGAAATGTCCAGCACTGCCATGACCACAGCCACATGCCAGCAGGCTGACACGGCTGTAGGAGCAGCAAGGCCAGTGTGGTTTAATGCTAGCCCAGTTCTGAACCTCAAAAAACTCAGCTGACAGACAAAACCTGTATGGACATATAATGAGACTCATTGGATCCATCAGTCAGAGCTCTTGTTCATGCTTTAGAAATGAAAGCTGAAATCTGCTTTTACTGGTTTAAGACAGATCCGACTGTTTTGGTATTTGTTGTAATGTTTTAATTCCATCACTGTGTGGAAGAGGGAAGGGGAAGGGATCTTGCTTCCCTTGCAGTGCACCTAAGGAGAGAGCATGTAGCCTGGTAGCACTTGATGGTCTGCACTGGCCTGGCTAGCTGGGTTTGGAGAAGGCCTGTAGTGTGGTTCTGAAAGGAGAGATGGTTTACCACAATCTTCTTAAAGGTGTCTGGCACCAGCCTTGGCATTGCCCTTTTCTGCACCCATGGCAGCATCAGTCACTAGACCTGGGCAAACACTGAAGTGCATTTTCAGCACAAAATCAGCTTCGATGTGCTTAACATAAGCGATCATATTATCAATTTTGCTGTTACATAATCATGCCTCTCTTTGCAGACCAATGTCTTGCATTTTTAATGGTTATTTAATGTTGTACGTAGTTCTTTGTTAGAGAAGCATTTGATCCGGGCCAAGTTCCAACTGAAACTTCCTAGAGGAATAATCTAAATCTGCATTTCCATATATATTAATAAACTCTGTAATACTTGCAGCAACTCACATAATACAGTTTTGAAACAAGATAGATCTCATTATCAGTACAATGAGCAGCACAGAGTCTTACCTGTCAGAAATAATGGAGTGAGACCTACACAGGTGCTTTCTCTCTCACTGTGTCTGTCTGTAGTCTTTGCTGCACAGCAAGTTACACGTAAATCTTTGTCAGTTTATTGTGCTGTAGTGGGACACACAGTAGACCCAGCCAATTCCAATGGCAGTGAGTAGGAGGAGATATAAATAAATCCTTTCATTCTATCTGGGTTCATGATGTAACAGCAACAACACTGTGCATTGTACAAGTCCAAATGGACCTTCAGGATGCTACTGCTTGAGGGCAGGGGATGCCACGTTTTAAATCTGCCATCCTGCTTTTGAGCTTGTGCTCTGGGTGTGAGTTTGGAGTTACTCCTTTCTTTTTACACACAGGGGATTTTGGTCTGCATTGCTGAGGTGGGAACTTGGCACCCCACTGTGTGTTGTGCTGGTGTGAGCTGGTCAGACTCAGCTGAGAAACACCTGCTGCCCGATACTGGGAATTGCTACCAGGGTAAGAACCTTTGTCATCCTGGTCAGTGACCAGGGCCCTGGACCAAAGATTAGAGGCTAGTCTTCTTCAGCTTGTGGGTTACAGTGCTTAACCAGCAGCTGAGCGTTGGCTCCTACATTCAAAGACAAATGGATATTCTTTTAAATGTGGCTGCAAGTGGGAAGATGGTGCCCTGCTGTTTTTGCCTGGTAGCTGAGCAGAGGGTGTAGGAAAACATGACCAGATCTATTCCAGCTTCAATGCTGAAGAGGTTCTGTTCCCATCTGTACCCACAACCTCTCTCTGACCTGGCCAGAGGGTCTTTGTTCTGGAGAAAGTGTAGGAAGCAGGTGAGGGTTTCATCTATGTTGAAGTTCAATAAAGAATGAAAAAATTAAGAAGGGGGAGGAGAGGGAAGTAAGAAGAAGGATTTGGTTTAATTGTTTAATGAGACAGTGCATTTAGACACATTTAGGCATACATTTTATAAGTTTTAATTTCTGGAATACAAGATGCAGCGGTTTGTCAAAAAACTCCCCATGTTTCATAATAATGCAGTTCTGTGTATTCTTAGGAAAAGGGTGAAAATATCACTTCAGAGGGATTTATGCAAGTTCATCCAGAACAGAACTTGGCTTATAGTGGATGATTCAAACACCTTCATGCAGCAATGAAGTAAATGCAGTAATTAAATAGTATAAACTGCTAAGAATTGTAACATTGGAGACATGGCAAACTGAAATTTTCTTTGCTAAACGTGATTATCCAATGGACTTAAGAAAGGAAGAAGACTCTCCACCTGCATTCTTCAGCATGTATGGATAGTAATCTTCTTTAAATAATACGACAAGCTCTTCCTGTAGTCCAGTGTCAGAGGATTATATTATTTTCAGAACAATTCATGAAAGATTAGTAGAGGCATAGTTAATCATTCAAACTAGCTACAGGTTTCTTAGAAATATTCAAATTAATGAGTTCTACCTTTTGATCTTTCTGGCTGCAAATCTCTTTGGAATTGATGCCAATTAGGATTTAGTAACAACTTGGTTATGAATATGGACCAGTGTGTGCATACATTTACAAATGTGGGTAGGTGTCAGTGCCCCTGGAAAGTGGCACATGGTCAGTTAGACCTGTTCTGTTAGTTTTGGAAGTGGACATCTCCACTTGGAGAGGAAATGGAATAAGAAAGCAGGGAGAGTAATAAGCAAACTAAGGTTCTGCTTTATCATGAACAAAGCTGTATATTGCTCATTTCCAGGCTGATGCTTTTAGGACAGTTAGATACAGCTTGTGTTTTACCTACAGTGAAGATAGGGACAGTATCAGGAAATGAGGTGCCCTTGCTTATTCTTCACACTTTTGAGAAATGTTCCTGTCTTTTAAAAAAGGAAATGTGTTCCAGCAGCAAATAAACTGCACCAGCCCAAGGCAACATCAAGTAAGAAACTTTCAGAGAAGCACACTGACCCGGCCTAGAGCCTCACTCTGTGTGAAGGGGAAACAGGAGCTAATTAGAGCTTTCTGATACTTCACAGTTCTTGTACTGACATTCCCATGTGCCCACAGTGGTACCATTTCAAACCTCCTTGCAAAGAGGCCCACATTGACCTGTGTGTGTTGTTGAGTTTCTTTGCACAGTCACTGACTTGCCTGAATTGAAATGTGCTGTTGGTTTGCAGCATAAACACCAGTAAGAGCTGTTTTTCAGAACTGATAAGCATGAGTGGAACAGGAATAATACCAAGTTCTCAGTCATGCCACCCACAGAAAAAGGCAGTGTTTGGCATGGTAACACTTGTTTCAACTAAACTTTCCTTTTTTACCTGTGTTTCTGAATGGCTGGAGGTTATTTCTCCCTGGTGTCCCACACTCCATGGCCTTTTCATGTGCTACACTTGTAATTTTTTAGTCTGAAGCTGCTTGTGTTGCAGATTTATGTGGATTAGATGTGATGTTGAGTTTCCTATATCCAGGTAATTTTTAGAACATTTCTTCTTTCCCAGTCTTTAGTCTCAAGGGAAAAGATTGATTGGACACCATGAGCCTTGTTTCCCAAGCTACATGAGCATCTGTAGTCAAAGATGAGTGTCAAGGAATGTGGATCAATACACCATGTTGTATATCTAAAGTGTTATTCTTTGCCTTACAGTCTCCTGTTTTCCTGAAAACTCAGTTCTGACTTTCAACGTTTGAAATTTTTTCTGTAGAAAATTTCTAGTTACAATACTATGAAACCTGACAAAAGCTTTTCTTGATTTCTTCTTGTAAAATTTTGAGTGCATAGCAATGTATCTATGTCTCAGTTGCTGGCAGCTTATGTTGAAAAATAGACTTTTCTAGTAGTCACCTTCTTTTCAGAGAAGAGCACTGCTTGTTTTCAGATTCAAAAACATGATCTGCTGGTCACAGGCAGAACTGAGACCCTGGTTCCAGGTATGGTTCAGGCAAAGGAGGACCTTTTACTTATATTTGTACTTTCTCTTACAGCATAGGTGGAGAAGTAGCAAGAGGAAATGAAGGCAGCTACGTGGGGAAACATTTCCGCATGGGATTTATGACAATGCCTGCTCCTCAGGACAGACTGCCACACCCCTGCTCCAGTGGCTTCACTGTCAGATCCCAGTCTCTCCATTCAGTTGGAGGGACTGATGATGAAAGCAGCAGCTCCCGAAAGCAGCCGCCTCCAAAACCGAAGCGCGACCCCAACACCAAACTGAGCACCTCATCTGAAACAGTCAACACTGGAACAACAAGCAAAAGTGGGAAACTACCAGACAGGACTGAAGGTAATCACTGTAATTCTTTGGAGAAAAAGGGGGTTGGGGAACTAATCTCAGATTATCCTGTTGCACTTAAGAATTACCTGTATGTTTCCCTATTTATATAACAGTGCCAACACAGATATCCCAGACCACTCATGTCTAAATGTTGGACCAAATATCCAGCTCCTGTGGATAGTTTTGCCTTTGACATTTGTCACAGAACTGCACCACTTAAATGGTCTGGATGTAAACTGGAGAATTAGTTGAATCTATTGAAAGTGAAGGGGAAAAGAGATTGTTATCAGTTGGAATGTAGGCCAATGTTATCTGCCCACCAGCCAAGGACCACTGACCATATAATTAGCATGGTGCAAAGCACAGTTCTGGAAAGGGTGCTCCTCAACAAAGGAGTGAAGAACAGAAATTAATAAAAAGAATACTGCATGGCTCTGAAACTCTACAGCAAGGAAATATCATCCAACAGTAAAAATTTTAGCCAGGATGGTATAATGGATTGCCCAAAGATTCTGTGTCTGAGTCTACATTTTCTCTTCCCATTCCTCCCAGTTACATTTCAGCCAGTGCAGCATTCAGAAGAGAATTAACAAATGGTTTTAGTAAGGATATTGCTTCCTTATTCTGCACTGCTAAAGATGAGCTAACACTGTAGGGATCATCTCCTTCCTTTATTCCATGCTGTAAATACATTCTGTGCAGCAGTAGGACCAGCTGTACTCTCTCCTAGGAGAGATCAGGATGACTCTGCTTCACAGTGTGAACTGTAGGAAGGAACCCATAAGGACAAATGGTTTTGATTAGTGCTGGTGTCTCCCACTGCTGTGTTATGTACCAGTTTTGACATCCAGTGCAGCACATTGTCCTCCTTGTGTGTATCCCTTTGCTTGGTGTTGTGGCCAGAAATACTTGTTAGCTACATTCATGCTATGACCCCCTTTAAGCAAATCTGATTAAAAAGAGTTGTCAGTGATAAAAAAGGTGCCAATGAATGTGTAAATCATGGTGACACATATGTCTATGGTTGTGAAGTGGAACACAAGTGCTCAACAAAGCTGTGGATTTATTTATGCTCTTGGTAGTTTTTTTGCATATGACATTTTTCATTACTTCCATAGCTTGTCTTCTTCAGGGACCATGGCATCAACTCCATGCAGACTAACATTACAAATGCAAGCATTAAGTATCTGTCCTTAACAAAAGCAGTTTTCCACAATTTTATTGGACCAAAGTGTACACAGAAACCATTTAATTCTGATTTAAATTCTCATATCAGAAAGTCTTCCAAATTTTGTTTTAATATCAAAAGAGAATGCATGGCACAAACTTCTTGGCCTGATATGCTCTGAGGTGAAAGGGAGAAGCTCTTACTTAACTCAAAAGTCCTTTTTAAAAATAAATTTTAAAGTATTTTTATAGTTCTTTAATATATTTCATAGCACTCTTTCTCCCTGAATCTGTCCAACCAGAATCACCAAGACTAGATGAAGTTTGTTTTGCAGACAGTATCGTAGGAAAGGGTTTAGTGTTTTCTAACTTGTTTAATGACTATTCCTGCAAGTGTGCATTGAGTCACACAGTACATGGTGCTGTTCAGAATAGCTGACCCCTGCACCATCTCTAGGATCATTAGGAATAGAGTCTGTTTTACATCCATATCCCAGCCCTTTTCCTCATTTGCTGAGAAGCAAGAGAACTTGACAGGCTTGAAGTAGAAATAATAGCAAAGATAATGATAATTGAAATACATCCAAGTATTTTGCCAGCCCCACAGAAGTTAAGGCAGACCCTTTAAGCAGCCTTTGTCTTCACAGAACTAGGTTTTCTTCAGCATTGTCATTATGGAAGGTTCTGAAAACTTTGTTTCCTTTCCCTCATCTTCTTCTGCCACCTGATATTTGAGTCCAAGGAAGGAATATGTAATCATGTCCCTTCTGACAGATTTCAGAGTTTGAAATTGGTTGACATTTCTGTTTCCAAAGACATTTTTTCCTCCTCCACTCCATGCAGGTTGAGCTTGATCTATCCCATCACATGAGGTTGTGAGTGACATGTGTGGTACTGTAGCCTTGTTCACTCTGGTTCATCTGTATGACAATGGTACTGTATCAGAGTCCAAGAATTGCAGAGCACCTTGGATTCCCATTATTGTAATCCAAAGCTGAATATTCATAGCAAGATCTCTGGAAAGAACTGATGAATGAGTAATACTCCATCACTAGCATAAATGATAATACCTAAATGTTACCTTTCAGAGTGAATAAATGCCTTCATGGAACATTAAGAGTCTCTGTGATGTTTAATTTATGACATGTATTATGCTCATTCTGCTGCTTAGCATATACAGCAGCAATGGACATTTTCAGGCTAAAATGAAGAAGTTCCTGGAGGTTTTCAATTGATAGAACCCTTTAATCACACTGTTGTTTTTGTGTGTTCAGAATGCCTGTCCTGGTCCTATGTATACTGGGGTTTCACCAAAGAGTTTAATACATAGAAAGATCAGATTGTAGGGGGGGGTGTTATTTGTTTGGGGTTTTTTTTAAGGGAGCAGCCAATTTTTTAACACAGATATAATCAAGGGTGGTACAATATGGTGTTTAGATGAACAGACTGGATTTATAAGATGTTTTGCTCTCACTAGGAGAGGCTTTGTTATCACCTGTGCACTTCAAGGTAACGTTTGTTTTGATGAATTTTCACAGTAATCTGGATAATATAGGAATGTTTATATAAAAACTATGGTCATACATGAGAACCTCTAAAGATGAGCAGAACAGGTGGAAGTCAAAGCTCATTACTTGAAGTATTGATTGATACAAATATTATACAAACTTTGTCACTGAATATGAAATTATTACTGTTACTCTAAAATTAATTCCCAGCAAATTTAGTATCTGAGATTTTGCTCCGAGAATCCTGTGAAACTCTGATTCTACTAGTCTTGGTTTTTGTGGGCCATTGGTTATGCTTTTTACCTATGTAGTAGTTCTCATTCTAGTAGCAAACTTTGAACTCAAGATATTGTAAGTCTACTCCTTCCCAGTTTCAGGTGAGAAATTCCATAGGATACAATATTCATGTTTTCTTTTGAATGTCTTTGAAAGCTCAGGTCCAAGAACAGGCAGGTTTAACTTTCAATCACTGTTGTCTATATTATAACCAAATATTTGTATATGCATGTGTCTCACACATTTGCATGTACTTGTGGTATTTGCGGGCTGAATGACTACAGCCTTTTCCAGGAATTATGGAAAATAATGATGAAAAACCCTATTGTTTCTCCGTCAATTACTATGGAATCTCTACAAAGGAGTTGTCACAAAATTGTTCCCAGCGCAATTTTTTATGGCTGTGCAGAATAATTCAGACTATAATGTCTATTGTCTGACCCTGTGGCTACTTTGAAAAGGAATTTGCTACATTTTCTAGGCAACCAGGGACTGCCTCATCACTCATTTTTATTAACCATGTTTACTTTTTGCTTTTTGATAGTGATCCTGTTTATACAAACAAAAGCAGTAACTGATAGTAACTTTGATACTCCTTTTGATCATGCTGAAATCAAAATATTGACTCCATTCCATCATAATATCTGCCATAACATTAGATTGGTTTGGGTACATCTGACTTTACTGCAGAAGGGGCAGAAGAAATTTGGTCATGAGCTTGAAGGACCTTTTCTTCCTGAAGCACAAATAGCAGCAGTAACACCCACACTGGTTCCCTGCACTTCTGTAAGTGCTCTGGCTTCCATATTTGTGGGAGTGTGAGAATCTTCCCCCGAGCTGCAGTGACACATATTGTCCCTGTCTCGCTGTGCAGCAGCACTTGGGTTTGTTTCGTTCATCCCAGCCTACCTTGGCTCTGCCTGAAAGAGCCCTCTCCAGCCTGAAGGCATCCTTCTCCTTAACTTGACTTTAGCTTTGTTGCTGTGTTTCCACACTTTGTGTCCCTTCTTGTGCTTTAATATTCCATTTTTCACTCTTCTGGCTGCCTCTCATATGCACCCACTGAGTGCCTTCCACCCAATGCATTTCTCCTCCATAACAGATTTCTAGAAAGTGTTTCTTAAAAATGTGGGTTGTCTTTTCTTCAGCGTTTTCAAACTTTGGTAGGAACAGCAAACAAATGGAGCTGTGCCCCATGCATCACACATTGGAAGTGAGAAGTGAACTGAAAAGGGTAATTTAAAATAACATTTTGGCGTGGAAGGCATATCTAATCTTGATCCTGAAAGGTTCTTTATTGAGAAAATGCAGGAGTGTAATTAATTGATTTGTTTTCAGTGCTTGATTTTGCAGAAAAAGGAAGTAATAAAACAGCATAATTGGCTGATGTAACCAGCCTCAAGCAATGTTTTTTGATATGATCACTGCAGTCTACAGGAAAGGTTTACAGATCCGCTGGCTGCAGTGCAAATAAAAATGAAAAGATACAAGTGAACTGCATTTTGAAAGTTAATTTTTGTTTAAAATCTGCTGAGTAATATGGCATACTACATTATATAAAGAAATACACATGAAATATATAACTGAATTATAAAATTTAATTTGACTGCATAATATGCACATGTGTAATGGAAACGCAGGTTCTATATACTTGCATGTACATACAAAAATGTGCACACAGATATCAGTTAAAACTCAGAGTAGGATTTTCAAAATGCTATTCATGGTTGTAATTCTGCTGCTGCCAGAGCCAAAGGAAAATTTACCTCTGATGTGAGAAAATACTTGCAGGGGATCCACCTCTTGAACCCACTCAATTTGTTTAGTGTTTTCCTTCGAAGTGTCTTGGGAAAGAAGATATCCTTCTTGCTGCTGCCTTCTAAGCCCTTGCAGTGAGCTCAGCAATTTCTAAAGGTGGGCAGCTCGTAAGGAAAATTTTTCTCAGGCGAAAAGCAATTACAGTAACTATAACTGCGCTTGCAGTCCAGCTGGTCTCTCTCATAAATCTAGTTTTCTGTCAGCTAGACTGGTGGCTCTTCATTGTAAATTTGAACTTTTGCTACTCTCATTAAGCAGAGTTTGGATTAAAGGGATTTAGCACTTTTGCTGGTTTTACATAGAGCTGGTTTCCTTTTATTTCCTACCTTAGTGAATAATGTATTTAACCTGAACTTTGAAATAGTGTCCTCTGCGGTAAGGACATCCTTATAGGCAGATTTTATTCCCAGATCTTTTCATCCTAGCAAAGGAAGATATCTCATTAATGAGCCCTACTCAGACCTAACAAGTCGAAAGGGACTGACATGAGTTCTGGTGGGTTGACCTGTGGGCAGTTTCAGATGCTCCTGCTCCGGGCTGTGTGCTTGGCCTCATGCTGACATGACAGCCCAGCACAAGGCAGGGTTTTAGGGATGTGTCTTTGAGGCATGAGTGCTGCTGCTCCCCGTGACAGGAGCTGTGGCAGAGAGTGGGGAGGAGCACCCTGCAGTGCAGTCTGGCAGAGCCCTGTGCAGCAAGCACAACACTTGTGCCAAGGCTCTTTCAATGAGCCCCCTGGCAGCGAGGGCCACTTGTCACTGAGGCCTGCAGTGCTGCTGCAGTGCAGGGATGTGGGCCTGGGAACAGGATGGGCAGCATGGCAGAGCAGACAAGGGTGTGCTGCCTCCTGAGCTCCAGCTCCAGGACGTCCTCCCAGGGCACGGGCTCCTCAGCCAGGTGCTCAGTTGGAGCTGCAGTGGGTCATTTTGCCTGAGAGGCCTCAGTGCTTGCCTACTGTGCAATGTATATTTTACAGATCATTTTCCTCTTTCCTACAGCCTGCACTGTGTTTTGAGCACAGTGTTTTTCCCTGGGGAAGCTGCAGCTTGGTTCATATTAGCTATGTGGGTATAATGTGAACTGGTACTGAGCTGTGTGTAGAGCAGTGTTTTCCTTCACATACCTTAATCTGATTCTTGATCTCAGTGCAGTCTTACCTGTGATTGTTTGTATGCTGCACTGTATCCCTTACAGCCTGTGAGGCTTGAGAGAGCTTAGCTTGAATCTGTGCACATCAGGAGAAGGGCTGGCACTGATAAAGGGAAAAGTCAAAGCCAGCAAAGTCAGAAATCACAAGCCTCGTTGTCAGTAGAGTGAGGTGGAGTTGGCTTTCAGCTGCCATGCCTGACCCCAGAGATGTGTGTGCCCTGTGTGTGCAGCTGGCATGGGGACACATATGGTGCCTTCAGCAGTGTTAGAGCCATGCAGCTCCTAATGGAGCCCTGGCATGTCTTTCCCTTTGCTCAGCCCTTCCACTCACAGCCCCCAGGTTGTCCCAGGGATCAGAAGGGTGGAGGGCAACGCTGGCCTGTGTTGGGGCTCTGCCCAGCACCTTGTTCCCACTGACCTGCATTCAAACAGGTAGGACATGGCAAACGTTGGTCTGTTCTCTAGTATTAGCTTGGAGACTTTCAAAGGCTTTGCTTTTTGGGGTGTTGGTGGTGGGAGTAGTTTTTCAGTGCTTTGGGATTTGGGTTTCTCTGCTTTTGCCAAGACTTCAGTTTTCTCCTCCCTGCAGCAAGTCAGTTTTCAGATTGCAGCTTCCAGAGCTGGTTTACTTCCCTGCATCACCTCCTTCAGCCCTTCATCTTTTCAGGTCTGTTTCCTCATCCCTCAGATAAGCAAGGGGAAAGGAGGGAATGAACACAGCAGCTCTCATAGCTGTTATGATAGCTTCTGTGCAGAGCAATGAACACAATGTGATTTTTGGAGGGATTTATAAACAAGTTTTGAAGCCACAGAGGGAATATGTTCTTACCCTCAAGGCACATATGCATACTCATTAACGTTAATGGAAGCTGCAAGCATTGAACAGAAAATAGACCAGGCAGTGGTAAAAGACACGAAGCTCTGTTACTCAGGGGAAATCACACAGTGCCCAGGACTTGGCAGTTGGTATTTTAGCTGTGTTCTGCTAGTCTGTCCTGTATACTTAGTGACTTTTTTTATTCTTAATTTAACAAAGTTGCTTTATATATTCCTCCTCACTCTTTTCATAATAGGAAGTTGCTCATTTGCTGCACCTGGGTTAAAAAAGCCCCAAATTAACTGTGTAGCACCCCTGCAATACAGCTATTGCTCTGCTCTCAAGGGTGATGGAAGCTTGATGTTCTTGATAATGGAAAAGCCTTAATAATGCGAGTTCAGGGAGTGTTTTGCTGATTTACCAGATTAACTGCAAATGCAGCTAGTCCAGGAGGAGCTGCCTGCCCTCAGCTGAGGCCAGCAAGTTCTGCTAAACATTTGTGACTCCTGCTGTGAGCATGTGAGCTTTTCTGCACTCTCATTTCAGAGCCCCAGTGCTCCAGGGCTCAGGAGAGTTTAAAAGCCTGGTCACAACCCCAGGTGCAAACTACTGGTGAGTTCACATCATTCTGCCCTGGAATTAGCTGCACCATCTCAGACCTAAGAGCAGTGTTGGGCATAACACAGACATACCGTATGGGAGATTTTCTCAGACTGCTGTCCTCTGACTGTACAGGTCACTGTAGCCCCTGGACATGCCAACAAGGCAAGGAAATGTGAGCCACTTATTCATGCCTGGGATCTAGGACAGAGTATTAGCACAGGTTTCACATCATATGAAAGTCACTAGGCTGCTTTTAGAGCCAACCCACTCCTGGAAGTACTTCAGATGTGATCTTTGAGGTGTCTGAATCAATAATCTCTGCCAGAAAGACCAGAATGAAGAGGGAGTCTCTGAAGAAAGCTAAAGTGTGGTCTTGTTCACTGCATGGTTAATTTCTGCCTCAATAGACAGACCCTATGTAACTGTAAGATTATAATATCAATAATCCTATTCATTGTCAGCAGGTCACTGTAAGTCATCACATTTGTGACTTTGTTTCATTTTTTGTTTTGTTTATACCTCAGGGGACCATAATACTGAAATGATATGAGCTGAAATACTACAAAATACTAGATTCTTGCATTATTTTGCTTCACTGAATGGCTCTGAAGTTAAGCCTAGAAGAGGAGGGAGGAGAAATCCAGGTTAATTCTCTTGCCTTATTTTGACAGCACATCACAAATTGTTAAGTAAAATGAAATGCCTCTGAAACTGCAAAAATAACAATCTGAGAATACTCCTACTACACTTCTGTTTTGCATACTGTCTTTGGCATGTTTTTCTGTTAAAGGCATTGTGGACAAATGAGTAAGGGCTTGAGGGATCAGACTGAAATCCTTAAGACCCTGGTTACTCTCAGAGGTGGTCTGTGATAATAGATGTGTCTGGCAAAATTCATTTGGAATTAAAGAAAAAAAACACAAAACATCTGCATTTTTTATAATACAGAAAGTACATTGGATTTCCTCTTCTTTGTCTTTACCTTATTTTTAACTGGTGCCTTAATTCTCTTCTAACTTTAACAACCAAATGAGACAAGTCCTCATGGAGTGAAGCGTGACTGAGCTCTCCAAACATTTTTTGCCCCCTGCACTCACACTGGCTTTACTGGGAATGCACACTGCTTACACAATCACATCCCAAGAGATCCAAGTCTAGCTCCAGGTGAGATTCTGTCATGGCCAACCTCTTCTTCATTGGTAGCTTCTTCCTAATGACTGTTTGAATATAGTAGTCTTGCTTGGTGCACTGGTTTGCTGTTTTCATCCTTTCCACTTGGCTTAATGCTGGGTGACATCAGGCAACATATGCCTGACGTGCTGCAACTGTGCTTGGCACTTCATGCTTGTCCGTCCGTCCGTGTGCTGCTGTGCTGGGGTAACGTGCATGGCACTGACAGCTCCACAGGGCACAGCTTCCTTCTTGCAGTGCCTCAGCTTGCCTGGAGGTCACACTCTACCAGCCTGGGCTTTTCACACATGCAAGAGGGGCAAATGTGAAGCAATGCACACGTAATTTTGGTGCTGATTTTAATGGCTGTAACTTTAAACCACTGGCATGTCAAAGGAGAAGCACATTCCCAAAGTCTGATGTGGTTTGTAGCTGGCTACTACTTCAGGGTGAGAAGTGGGTTGTAAAAAGCTGGAGCATGGTGTACTTGGCATCAGCAAGAGCTTAATATACATTTCCAGTACAGTGGTATAATATTTGCATGGCTCCTATAATTTCTCTGACATGATAATACTCTACCTTCAAATTCACGGCCCTCTTGCATATAATGATTGAAGAATTATATCTCCCCTTATGCTTAGTGACAAAACCAATACTACAAGCACAGGACTGTCTGAGCATAAACATGCCTGGAAAAATCAGCAGTATTACCTCTGGGTTGCTATCCCTAATGGTGCTTTGTGGGATTAAGGAGATTCCTGGCATTCTCCCCTCCATGCTTGACTCCAAATGGAGCTCTCTCCTATTTCCTCTTGGTAGAATACCAAAGGATGGACTGGCTACAAACCTTGCCTTAGAATCACAGGGGTGGTGCCAGAAGTCTCAGTTTCAATGGAGTTAGGGTTTTGCTTATGACAATGGAAGTCTCTTAATATTTGAATTTTGGTGAATAGGATGGTAAGTAACCTTTTGATTAAAACAAAAAAAATCCACAACCCAAAAAGCAAACACACCAAAGTGTGCCAAGCACAAACTTGAAGCTATAGGACTAGTGTGGATGCAGAAGCTTGATAATATGTCAAGCCTATTTATTTTCTTAGTTATGAGTGTTTGCAAGCAAAGGCATGAAAATTCAAAATATTCTATGATTCTCAACTTCTGTTAAAAGTGAAATAATTTTTACTGGTGGTGTGGCCAAATATCTGCAGTGACTCATTGTCATACGATCCTGGTTCTGCAAATGCATGCTTGCATGTCAGCAAGTGTTACGCCAAATGGAGACTTCTGTAAAATAATACTAAGCATCATCTCCCAGGGGTGTAAGTGGAGGAAGAGCCACTGGCTCAGATGACCTTGAGCATTTCACTTGTCCCTCAGTGTCACAGATTTCTCCTTTGTAACACAGAGATAGTGACAAAAGCTTTGTTTTGAGGTAATGAGGTAATTTGCAATCAGCTTTGATTAGAATGTTTCTGCTCACATTGAAAACTTGAGCTGATGGGACACTGCTTTTGTGAGCAGCACTGTAGATAGAGGCTTTTGAGTGGAGAAGGGAATATGTAAAAACACTGTCCTTCCTAATGTGAAATTCCACCCAGCTAGCAGGGTTTCATTTGTGAACTCAGGGCAGTCACTGTGGAAACCAAGACTTCAAGCAGCTACTCAGTGTAGGAACTGCTCAAGTTCCTTTTCTCAGCTTCCTGTTGGTATCACCGATGCTGCAGAGTGTGAAAAAGGATAGCAAAATCTGAGCTGCCATTATGGTGCAGCTCTGGAATGCTGAATGCCATGGGTTTACAGAACAGACAGTCCCAGGAGATGGTGTGTAACAACCCCCACAGAGCTCAGGCTGTTCTGAGCTGTGCTCTGCCATAGACATCCCCACCTCGGTGGTGGGGATGGATTCCTGCAAAGATCTTCGCTTCTGAAAAATGACAAAATGAAACAGGCTGTAAACACTAGGTTATAGCAATGACCTCTGCTTTCCCCTTCCTTTTTCTGTTCCATCTTTGTCTTTTCATCCTCCATCTTGCTTCTTGGGTGGAACAATGAGGTCAAGCCTGACATTTGAAACAGGAGATGCTTCTCCTAAAGCTTGTTTGGAACTGCACAAAACACTGTCAGAATGGCACTGTCCACTGCAGTCATACCAGGTGCATTTATGGGGATTAGGCCCAGCTGCTTGACCCTTGTAGATCAACACTATTACAGGGTCTACTAATTTCTCTACACTATCTGCAAATAAATGCAGGATGAAATGATAGATCCCAGACACACAGAGAAGCTCTGAGCATGAGACAGCTGATAAAGTGTGGCCTGTCTGTAATTTTGTCAATGCTTTATTTAGAGTTGAAGAGAGAGGAGTCACCCCTATAGAGATGGAAGTAAAATTAATAGCTGGGAGGCATTTTTCCTAAAGCTGATTACAGAGAGTATTTCATACCTCTCTACCTCTGACCACAGTGTTGTTGCTGTTACATTTCCAGGCACTGCTGCCTGCCCGTGAGCTGCTCTGGCAATGTTCTGTCCATTTCAGCTGTCATCATATTCACCCAAAAATGTTCAGTGACAGCTTACAGGAACCACTACTGCAGGGTCACCTTGTGGCCTTTTGGTAAAGGAAAGAGTGCCCCTTTCACTGAACTCTTGTTCATTGTGGCTCATTTGCTTTCTGATTCTCCTGCTGTGGTGACTCATCTGACCCTGGCCATCAACCTTGTGCTTTGTTTTGAAATGTGAGCTCAGTGGTGGCAGAAGGATCTGTTGGATGTGTCAGCCAGTGGCAGCTTTGTACAACTGCCTCAAGGAAAGGACTGTACAGAGCCCACAGAACTTCTGGGGAGAGGGGGTTGCTGAAATCTGTTGGTTCCTTGTCACTGGTGCAGGTGCCAAGGAAGCAAAGGAGCCTCCGTGGTGGGGCTGCTGTGCCTGTGGAATATTTGGACATAGAACATGTCCTGTTGAAGTTCCCACAAGCTCAGTACCATCTTGGTAGGCCTGCCAGTTTGATTTAATGGGCTGCAATTATTTTAGAAGCTTGGCAAACAGATTGTTACTTATATAAGCAAATAATGCATTTGACCTAGTTATGTTAGCTGTAAATAGAAGATAGGCATTGCTTAGGATCTGAAAAATGAGGAGTCTCATATCTTTGGATAAATTATTCAAGTCTTTACATATAGAGTGTTCTGGTCTGGTTGTTTGTGAACCAAAAGAACAAACCAAGTGAGCAAATACAGACTATTTTTTTAGATAAATAAAGTAGGTAAGTTAAACTTACTGTTTCATTTAGCATTTGCTCTTGCTCTAGCTTGATCTCCTTCTTTACCATTTCTCCAGTAAATAATGTTGGAATCCTCTATTTTGGGTGCATGTCCTGGTTTTAGAAATCCTGCAGAGCCAGGAAGTCTTGCAGAGATTTGTTCCATTCAGTGTCTCTGTGAGCACTGAGTCAGAGAGCCTGTGTGCTGTGCCTCCTCCAAGAAGTTCATGAAAGTTCAGCAAATGATTTCCCACGTTTTGGCCTTCAGCTGTCACAGCCAGTAATCAATAGCAGTGTTGTTCCTGTGTAGCCAGGAACTGCATTCAGACTGGAGACTGCCTCTGTTTACAGTGGCATTGACAATACCACAGAGGCCTTCAGAGCCTTTGGGCAGCAGGTAACAGGAATAAGCAACTCAGCCCTCAAATGCTCACTGCTATCACTGTGTCCTCTACACACCAAACTCATGTGATGTTGGTGTCTGAGGCATGTCTTGATGGGACTTAACTCTTCACACACCACCAGAAGCTTCCCTTTCTGGACAGAGGAGAGATCTTTTCTTTCTACAGGCCAGCAGAAATGCTGCTGCACTTGCAGCCATCCCATGGCACAGCCTGTAGAAACTCAAAGCCTCACCATCCTCTGTGTGATAGTCAGGAAATAGCTACAGGGTAGCTGCAGAGAAGGATAAGGGGCAGCTAGTGAAGGGTGACAGCTCCATGAGGATTGCACCACAACAAAAGTGCTGATCTGGGGGGTGGGGAAGGCTGGTGTCACCCATTGCTGTCCATGTGAAGTGCAGTCAGTTTGTGGGGAGCTATAATACAGCAATAGCAGTTGATTCACAGTAAACAAGCAAATTCATCAGGTTTCATTTCAAATGGTGCTATAAACTAGAAGGGCTTTACTGGTGTTTCTGCTCTGTGGCTGTTTTACTGTACTGTTCTTGAACATACTTAACCCCTCAGTACTCCAGCTCTGTAGAGGTTCCTGCATGAGAGACACCAACAAACAAGCACATAGACTTCATAAATTATTTTGTCTGCATGCATGATTCAGTAGTTCTCTTTGTACATTCTTCACTAATGATGCTTGTGATAGAGAAATTTCCATACCAATTGCCTTTCTCTAGAATTCTTTCACGGTATATAGAGTTACAGAAATTTTTATTGTCACTGTAACACTGGTTGCAAAACCTGTTTTGCACATTACAGACTTTAGAATGAACCAGAACTTCAAAAATACTTGTTACATGTGTGGGCAGCATGAGGATCTTTCCCCAGTAATTCTCCCACCTCTCTGTCCTCAGAGCCTCTTCCATTGGAACTTTATAATTTAAACCTATGTAATGCCAGAGATCTGGCATCTTGTGACTGGTCATATTAATTTAAGGATATTTTTCTAGGTGGGTACCCAGAGAGTAACGAAAAGAAGTTACTGTGACATTTTCATTTGTCTGCATTTGCACTCAGGATATCAGTTTTTCTGTAAAAGGAGGATGATTCAAATTGACTATTCTTTCCTTAGTTATTCAAAGTCTTGCTTTTTCTGCCTTACCAGGCCTTTGCCAACTGACAATAACTTTTAGCCTCAGTGAATAGCTTGATTGCAAATAATTTGTAATTATTTCCCAATACTCCCTTCTTTTTTTTTCTTTGCCTATTCAGTGTTATCTAGAAAAATCAGGGACATAATTACTCGTTCTTTGAAAAGACAAGGATGTGAAGTTTAAAATATAGGAGACCATGATGCTGGGCATTCAGGAGGAGACAACCATTTTGTAATTTTCTCTGAGTTTTTGGAGACCTTTGTGCTGTAGGAAAGGGTAATTGGCCAGGTGGAGGTACAGAGAAGTGAGGGCTGTGAGGAAAAAACCTAGAAGTCAGTCTGCTCTGGAACATGGCAATTTGGGTAGGGACTCTCTGCACATACTACAAAGGTTTTGACATATCCTGGCACCCCTGGGTCTGCCCTTGTCTTGATGCTGCAGAGCAAAGGACGGGCAGCCCCTGCTGTGCTGGGAGGGGGCTCTGGCAGCAAGGCACTGGTGCCCTGGGCTGGCTTTGTGAGCCCCAGCAAGGTATGGCAGCTTTGGCATAGGCTGAGTGTAAAGGGCTGTGGTGTTGGGGCTGGGAGTTCAGTTTTGTGGCCCAGATACTGAGCCTGAAGTATCTGAAACCTTTGGGGTTTTTTTCCCTGAGCTGAACCTGGGAGCAGAATGTCTCCAACCACAGCCTGTCAGCTGCAGTGGTTGGGCTGCTGGAGCACTGCAGAACTGGATTTAACTGCAGGCCCTGATTCTGCTCTCCATTGTACTGATGTTTAATTCTGGAGTAGCATTCCCAGAGCCACAAGCTCTCCACCACTTTGAATTAGAGCAGAAATCAATCATTTTAAAAGCCGAAAGAATTCATAGCCAAAATAAAGAGACCTGAATACTTTTGAGGAAGTATCCTTAATCATAACCTTGAGACATACAAGTAACACGTCCATATTATTTTATGACATGGCTTTTAGTCCTTTCATTTTCAGTATAGTTTTGTCCTCTTTAAATGTCCAAATAATTTCCACTAAGAGCTAATAGATTCAAGAGAGGGAAGAAATATGTACTGCTTGAAACTATTGTGCTGAAACCACCCATTGCCTGTTTGAATTAATTAGATGGTCCTTTATTCCTCCCATGTGCCTCCCTTCTTTTAGAGCATCTTTTAGGAAAGGAGGAAAGGAAGGAGGAAAGGAGGAGGTAGCCTGCAGGGAAAGGCCTTGTGTCCACGAGGAGGACAACGCTATTTTGAGCGCCAGAATTTTTTCTTGAGGGAAATACATTCTCTGATGTTACTTCAAAGTGTTGATGGTGTTTCAATAATCACTTGCTAAGATGCATCGTTGTGTGTATCTTTTATGGCTGCTCACAGTGTAGGAACATTTGCCTTCAAATATTTCTTGGAGAAGAAATGTGTGGCTTCAATAACTACATTTAATTTTTTCTTGTTTTCTACTGTTGCTTTCCAATGATAGGAAGCCCTGTGTAAGTTTTGACATGAACAAATAAATTTAAATAAAACCCTTGTGTAAAATACCTTAGAGCCTAACATGGGAGAAGAGAAATATTGAAAGGTGGCATTAGGAGGTAAAATGATAGGTGAGGCCCCGTGGCCTGTGAAAAGAGATGAATTAAACTCATGTCTCCTGAGTGCCAATCTTTTGCACAGTTCAGATGACTCTGCCTTTTAAAAATCAGTTTCACTAAGACTGTTCAAACTTCATCTACAGAGATAATGAAATCTAGCCCAATATAAGCACTGGTGCACAAATGCACTTAAGATCCTGTGCAAGTAACCCCACTGGCATTAATGAAATGAACTGCTTGTTCATTGTCTTGAACTTGCACATATATCTGTAGGCTCTGTACTACCCTAAAGCTGGATGTTCTCTTTAGAATTATGTGATGTAAATCAGAATCTGTGCATCTGTGATTCAGTATCCAGCACATTCAGGGTTTAATTAAAGAAATTCTATTTCCTTTCACTCCTGGAGGCTCTTTTTGATAAGAGGTACCCCCCAAAATACAGCAAGATTAATTCCCTCTGCATTTAAACACACATTTTTAAGATTTTAAAAAATTTTAGGCCCCAAATCATTCCTTCATGAATCTATAGCCTCTTGTAGAAACTGAAAGGGAACTATTTTCCTGTTTGTGGTTTTGTTCTGTTTGTTACAGTGAACAGAACAATTCACTGGATTGGTTTGTGGAATGCAAAAGCCGGAAAATGCACAAAGGACAAAATAAAATAGCAAAATTAATTTTATTTTTAGATGTTTTCACTCATTCCTTATACAATGAGCAAATAATAAACAACAATCTAACAACATATTTCCATATTTCAGTGTCTCCTTAAAGAAAAAAAAAATACTTCAGAAGGGTGATACCAGCAGCATTCTCTGTTTCCAAAATTAACTATGAAAGGGAGATTGTCTGGACATGTCTGAAAGCTATGCATAACCTTTGTGCTACAAATATCTCATTTCAAAAATGTCATATTCTCCTTTTTCAGTAGGGCCTCCATGAGGCTATTTTAAGCGCTGTGCTTCTTGTTTTGAGATGAACCTGGAGTTACTAGAGCTGCATCTCTTGTTTCCCTTAAAGTTTGTGAGGGCCAGATAGCTGCTTGGAAGGAGTGCCCTGCTAAACATGGAGAGCTCCTGCCCAGGCAGAGGGAACTCCAGGCACTTCACTTTTGTTTGCAAGGATGGTTGTGCCTCCAGTTTATCAGCTGTGGTAGTTTGGGTGGTTCTGATGCAAACGAGGAGGTGCTGGCACAGCATTCAGCGCTGGCACAGTATTCAGAGCTCCCACAGCTGGGGCAGCTCCTGCAGGGACATGGAGCAGGTGCTGAGCATCATCCCCTGAGCACCTCCCATTGCTCAGACTCCTCACAGGCCTTGGGCTCTTGTGTTTGTGAGTGTCTGTAATACATGCACTCACAAGAGGTTGGTGACACACCTTGAGATTGATGTTTGAGGAAAGCTGCACGTGGTGGGGAAAGAAATAATTCTCACTTTCATCCACTAAGCTTTGGATCAGGACTCATGTGCTCTGATGTGGCAGAGTCTCAACACAAGTTACAGGCAACAGTTTCATCAAGGACATAGTAATTCATGTTGAAAAGCACTTAATTACTCCATGTTTAGAGCAGACAACATGGCAGTATGTGTATCACCAATATGCCAGCGTGGTTTGCTTTTCATAGAAGTTTATGTTCCCAGCAGGCACCGAATGCTTTTTCTGCCTGATAAATGTCAAGTACTTTAAGCAATCTTGCCTGTTCCTCTCTGGAGACTGCCAAATAATTTCCATTCATTGGGTGTGGGATCTTGCCAGGGCTTCTGCATTTATGCACATCCATCATCCCTGCCAAATGCTGGTAACACAGGAACTGCACAAATACTCCCTGCTCCTTTTGTTAGCCTTGCACAGCTCCGGTTAGCTGCAGAATTACTGTTACTGTTCTCTGTTCTGGGCTGGAGCAGTAGTTCATGATCCATATTCCATTAAGAGGTGTGTTGTAGAGTTCAGCCCTTGCAAGGGAGCTGTGTTTCAGAGTAGAAACCATTGTTAAATAAATTTGAGTGTCTTGCACCATAGCCTTCTTAAAAATGTTTGCCTCCTGAATATCCTCCTGCAGCTGAGGGAGTTTTCAATGGGTGTGAACAGTTCCTCCATTGATAAAAATCTTTCTTTGTTATTAACTCTATCCATTCACCTGTGTATTTTCTCTAGGGAGTCTTATAGCAGCAGATGTTCATGCTCTGTGCAGCATATAGGAGGAACCTTTTAAGGTTTGTAAAATAGTTAAACAATTTAGTTCAAAATTTTAGTTTGAAAAGTCCAATTTTTCATGAAGGGAAGAAGATCTCAGTAACACACCACCTCCTGGAAATAGATGGTTTAGTAAAATAAACTACAGCAGAAGAAAAATGCTTTAAATAGCAAATAGAAAGTAAATCACCTTGTCATGTTTTATCCTGTCTCACACAGCAAAACTGGGTCATTTGACCTTTTTGTTGATAATGTCACCAAATACTCTAAGCTAGTGCTACATATCATGCACTGGCAGATGAGGCTCTGTGTGTCATTGTGGTACTTAATTTCAACCCATGCAAAAATACAAGACTAGATGGCAGAATGTCAATCGTTTTTCCTTGACATTTCTCATTTCCTTGTTTGTAATGTAATAACCTGTGGATGTTGTATATGGGAACTCCAACACCCAAGGATGGGTTTAGACCATGTAACAGAACCTCTTCAGCTGGATAAAAATTGTGAAAATGGAATGAGGGAAGAGAAAAATATGCTTTTTCTAGCAATTTAAAAACACAGTTCTTTTGACCACTTTTGGCTGCTTTTAGAAAAAATATCAGTTAACATTAGCCTTGAATGATCACAGCACAGGAGTAACTCAGGTTTTGATTATTTTGTCCATCATTAACATCCATCCAGATAAAAATATCAAAGAGTGGGGTTGTGGCAGTAAGACAGAGCTCATTCTCAGCATGACACCTGTGGCACGGAAGATGTAAAAGGCAACACTGGGAACAGGGATCTGAGGAAGCACAGGAGCAGGAAATGTTCCTTAGGTATCCATTAGTGAAGGCAGTGTGATGCACAGGGAACTGAAGAGTGTGAGAAGCTTGTGTTTACAAAATACAGGATTTTCAAATGTAGCTGAAGTAGAGTTCAGGTCATGTACAACATGTTCACAAATGATCAGGCAGTTTGTGCCAGTTTCATTGACTGTCTCTTCATTTTAATGACAGCCATCTGAGTAAGATTGCTTTTGACAGGGTTGTAAATCAGATTAACAGAGGTTGGAGAGAGGACTGAGATCAAGTTTATGCTAGTACTATATATAAAAACATAATATACAAATAAGACACTAAACAGAAATGAAATACTGATTTAGCTGGAAGCAGGCAAGAAAAATCTGCTAGTATTGTCAAATACATCACAAGTAATATTTTCTGCAAAGCCCAAATGATTCTGGTAGCCTACATCTTATTCCCAAAAGTCTAGCCTAATACATTCAAGAAAATTAATTTGGGTTAATTAAAAAGACAAATTTAAAATGCATTAGAATATATCCACATAGTGGGAAAACTATCAAGCTACCAAACACTCTTATCTGTGGTAGCTTTTGCATGTCCCTAGCCTGCTGCAAAGTGGAACACATTAATTGGAACAATCATGAAAGTATAATATAATTTTTTGAGTCTTTTTTTCTCCCCTTTTAATTCTGGAAAGATTTCTTGTGCTTTTTGCTTTGTTGTACCTTAGTTATGTGTTAAGCTAAAACAAATGCTGTTAGCAAAGAGTAGTCTCATTACTTTGTATATGTACACATTCACAGCTCCTTATTCCTGATCAAAACTTATCATCTGCCTTTACTGCTACACCTGTGGGAATTGAACAGAAGTTATTTAGCAGATCAAAGCACGAGTGTGACACAGTGATAACACTGTTTGAATCCTCCTCTGATAGTGACCAAACCATGTTAGTAACCACCTGCTTTAATGCAGGTGTGTTCCAGCTCTGAGCCAGCATCCTCCCAGACTCAAAATGCTGTCTTTGAGCTGGCAGAGCACTGCCTCACTGCTGGCTTTAGGAATATGTTTACAGCTGTTTCTAGAAGAGGGGTGTCAGCTCCGTAAGTGCTGCCTGCCCGGTTTAGCATCAGACTTTTGCTGGCTGTCGCTGATGGGTCAGCAGAAGGTGTTTGGAAATTTCTCTGAGCATTGAGTTCAAACTGGCAGATATGGAGCAGTGAATTAAAAGGAGCAACAAAATCTGGAAAGGCAGGAAAGCTACCATTCTAATCAGGCCACTGGTTTAGTTCTGTGCGTTTGTGTGTTTGTTTGTGTGTTTGTTTGTGTGTTTGTTTGAAGTGGGGAACTTACCAATGAGGTATCAACTACCTTCTAGAAATATAAGCTAGGTTTAGTGTATGTGGTAAATTTTGTTTCTGAACAAGTTTGTTGAGTCTGCTTAGGCTAAAAACTGACTTCACTTAAACATTTAATGAGGCATTTTATTAACCCTAACATTTAATGAGATGTTTTATTAGCTCTTTATGCAAAGTGAACAAAATGCAATTTGCACAAGTTTCTTTATTATTTAATTCATAAATTATAATTTCCAAGAAACCCTTGACCTCTCATTTCAAATGTATTTCATCACAATGTTTTGATTTATAATTTCAAAGACAAGGTTTCTATAAATAACCAGCGTGGAAAGGATCCAAATCTCTGAAATACTTTGTTATTCCTTGACTTCACAGAAATCTCATGAAGAGATTCATGAGATTCTAATAGAATAGAGTCCAGATAAATCACTAGGATTATCTCAACAGCAGATTTTACAGTTTGTCTATGAGTATTTTCCTTCTCAGTTAGTGCTGAGACAATTGTTGTGCTTTATGCAAGAAGTTACTATAAATAAAAAGGTCTTGATTCATCACTTTGTCACTGCAGAGTTACCTCACTGTCATTCCAGCATGACTGTCCAGGATCTTAACTGTTCACTTGGAGCCAAAAGGAGTTCATTTTGATATTCCGTGTTATGTCACTGGCAGCTCTATGGGTCTTTAAATCCCACAGTGATATTTGAAAAGCATAATATTTAAAAATGGAAAGTCCCCTGTCCCAAAGAGTTTGGGAAAGAACAGATGTCTCGGAGGAAGGGAAATGCTCACTAGTTACTTAATCCTGGAGTGTCAGAGCATTCTGGGGGAAGTCTAGAAGTGTTTTGAATTGAGTGTTATTTTTATAGTGTTCTATTGATGTAATACCAGAGAAAGCCAGCAACAAGCTGGTCCCAGGAAATCCATCCCAGAATTATAACACTATAACAGAGACCCTCTGGTTGCCAAAGTGTATTACAGGCTTCTGACTAGTTTATGTTCTATTCTGTTTTCAGTGTCAGCCAAACCAAGACCTCACAGTGATGAGTACACAAAGAAGATTCCACCTCCTAAGCCGAAACGTAACCCAAACACTCAGCTAAGCACATCCTTTGATGAAACGTACATCAAAAAGCATGGCCCTCTGAAGACAGCCCTCACTAGGGATGCCTCGCTCTCGCAGGTCAGCAGTCCTGCTCCAGACACAGAGGAAGAAGAGCCTGTTTATATTGAAATGGTTGGGAATATTCTCAGAGACTTCAAAAAAGATGAGGATGACCAAAGCGAAGCGGTCTATGAGGAGATGAAATACCCTATATTTGATGATGTAGGCCAAGATTCAAAATGTCAATGTGAATATGACCATCACACCTGTTCTTCTCAGTGTGCTACTCCCACAGTGCCTGACCTAGATTTCACCAAGTCTTCAGTGCCATCTACTCCCAAGGGCTTGCTTTGTGACATACCCCCACCATTTCCAAACCTGCTTTCTCACAGACCTCCACTGCTGGTGTTCCCACCAGCACCAGTGCAGTGTTCCCCAAATTCTGACGAGTCTCCTCTAACTCCACTAGAGGTCACAAAGCTTCCCGTCTTAGAAAATGTGTCTTACATCAAACAGCAAGCTGGAGCTTCTCCATCTTCACTGCCACCTCACACACCAGGCCATCAAAAACTGGAGAAAGACCAGACAGTATCTCATGGAACTAGCACCCCTGGGCACACCTCCTCACCTCCTCATCCTTCTACCTTATACAGAACGCAGTCTCCACACGGTTATCCTAAAAGTCACTCTGCCTCACCTTCTCCTGTCAGTATGGGTAGGTCTCTTACCCCCTTAAGCCTCAAAAGACCTCCACCCTATGACTCTGTACATTCAGGAAGTCTCTCAAGAAGCTCTCCATCAGTGCCTCATTCTACAGCCAGAAACACATTGCAAGAAGGAGGAAAGATGGTCAGTGTCTCGGTCAGCACCTACGGGTCATCATCTCAGAGCAGCTCCCGTTCTCGGACACCCACCAGTCCTCTGGAGGAACTAACCAGCCTCTTCACCTCAGGACGAAGTCTCCTGAGGAAATCCTCCAGTGGCAGAAGATCTAAGGAACCTGCAGAAAGTAAGTCCTTGATGTAATTTTTTCCTCATCTTTGTATAATGATATCTGCTACTGTACTTTACAAACTCAAAGTGCTTGCAAAAATTAAATAACTCAGAATTCTGAATTCCTTATAGAAATTTCTTGTAATGAAAAGAAAAATTATTATTGCTAAAATTGTTTTAGTCTTCATATTGTTATATTTCTAAGGTTTTTAAGTATGCATACTGCACTTAGAAGTACAATTCATGGCTTGGTCTTGCAAAAAAAGACAGTTCTCACTAATTTTTCCACAGCTGTAAAGGTTCCATTGTGAGCTGGGATTTTCCCACTTAGTCACCTCCTTCCTTTCTTGATGGATGCTAAGACAGGAAGCAGCTTGTATCAAAAGAACCAAACAGTAGCTGGTGAGGGTTTGCAAAGCTCCACTGATCACCCTTAACTTGGCCAGAAATCCTGGAAAATATGATGGCAACCAGAGGTACCAGCTTAGCCTTGGTTAAGCCTGGGGCAAAGGTTAAGATTGATGCTCTTGGAGGGCTTTTCCAACCTAAATGATTCTGTGATTCTGTGTAAAGCAATCCTCTCCTTCCATGCTGTGCCATGGAATATCTCTTTCAGCTGGGCTGGTGTGACTGGTTGGAAGGTTGTGCTGAGGATTGATCTGAAAACCACCATAACCTACAATGCACATAACCTATAAACCCACACAGGAAGAAATGCACAGAAGGAGGCTGTGCAGGAAAACCTTAAGCCAATATTGACTTGTCATATGCTGTGTCATAAAATCAGTGTTCATATGCATTCAGTTTTGCACTGTGTACTTCTGAGCTAGTGAAATATGGAAACTCCTTTTGAAACCAACAGGAGTCANCATGTACTTCTGAGCTAATGAAATATGCAGTTGGTTTTTCAAAAGGAGTTCCTTTTGAAACCAACAGGAGTCACATGTGTGAAAGCAGAACCTGGCACCAGTATTTCTGTTGCAAAGATGTTCCTGTTCAGTGGGTGTCCTGCAGTGGATGGTCGTTCCAACACCTCCTGTCTCTGCAAAGCAGACTTGAGATGCTTTCTCCTCCACTTCTGTAAAATCTGTTTATGACTTTGAATTGTTGATACCTGCTTAATGAAAAAGCTGTCTTTGGAGAGCAGCTGATCTCATATTTGTGTAGGTACTATATTGTGGCTATTGACAGCTCTAACATGCTCAGTATGGTATGATAAACGGCACTGGTTTATACCTAATAAAAGAGTGTTCTGGTTTCCAGGATACCATATCACTATGGAAGGGAAGTGAATTCCACACTGTGTTTCTGGTTGTGTTTGTGCCACTAGATTATGTCACTCACAGCACTTTGCTGCATGCTCAGGGTGCTCAGCAGGACACTCCCTCTGGGCTTCCAGGGCAGAGCTGTCTGCCTTGCTCCTCTGCAGCTGAGTGAGGACATGCCTGTGTGTAAGAATGGAGAAACTTGGTGGCAATGGGTTAGGCTGGCCTACAACTCATCCCTCCTGACTCATTGGCTCCACTTCTCCAGCCTCAGTATTATTCTTATTTATCTCTGTGCACATCAGGAATCACTTCTCTTCAATCAGAAGGTGAAGGCAAGAATAGAGTTAGCAAGGTGCTGAGAATACTAGTTGGGGCAGCAGTTTGCTTAATTTGACTTTAGTATTTTCATAGCCTGTAGTCATTAATCCTGTTTTAGGAAAGTCTCAGCTCCATGATTCAGGAGGGTTTCATTAATTGATTGCAGTAGTAAAACTACAGTAACACCGGATTTGTGTGCTGGATGGAAGCAAGTTTGTATCTAAAGGGCAAGATTATTCTTGTAATTGGGAACAATTATGAGGGATGTGATGTGACATTTATAAATAATTTCAGTGAAGTACCAGGGAGATTCTGGCAGGTAATACTGAACATTATTAAATATGCTTCTTATTCATAAGTGAGCAGAAATCCCCTGTAAATCCCATGCTACACCAGTTCTACCCAGCAAGGTTTGTACACTCACCACTGTAAGCAAGTTTGGAACCTGGAGAAATTCTTGCCATGAATATTGCAAATCCTGGGAAATTTCAGCATATCTGTGCTGCTGTCTCATACTTACCTCCAGAATATGTTTGCTACATTCTACTTGACTGACATTGAATGCAAAACTTTCAAAGGACTTTTCACTGATAAATTTAAACTAAATCTTGCCCTGCAGATCTGTACCAAGAACAGCTTTGCTGGCCTCTCAAGGAGCAGTCTCTTTGCTCCTTAAGAAGTAGAAATGTGTTCCTTATTGGCCACAAATGGTAGAACAAGAGAGATATGAAATTGAAATTGTGTTCATTTACTTAAGAAAAACACATTCATGTTATAAATAGAAACCAGTGGTGAAAAGACTCTGGAGTGCAGCTTTGTTGAGTAAATGAACAGGCTGCCCATCTAATCCGATTGTAATTTGTCTGGTATTTACAGTATGACTTAATCCTGTGGGATTACTGCCCTGAGCAAGAATCAGGTTTGTGTTCAGATATTACAGAGGTACAAGGCACTCTAAGATTTATAGAAAACATATACAGATCTGGCATTTTGTGTCTTTCAATTCGACATTGAAATGATCCACTACAAAGAATCTCATCTGGGAGATTTGAACATGACATTTGACCAGACTGCTACATTTATATGTCATGATTTACATGGTGATAGACAGGGGAGGCTGAGCTGCTCATCTGATATGTTAAAGAAATCTTGATCCTGCAAATCACTCTGGAAGCCTGAGGCACCCACACCATTCTGGGTTGTTTGTTTGAAGCAGTGGGAGAGCAAATGCAGAGTGGGACTAACTGGGACTGCCCTGTCAGGGTAATTTGTTCTCAGCATAGAGAAAGATTTCCATAATCTAGAGGATAATAAACATACAAAAAAGAAGGTATATGACTCTTACAAAGTCATGCTAGGAAATTAAGAATATTTGCTTCTAAAATATAAAATTGTTCTGACCACATCTCAAGCAACTTTCTCATTGGACTCCCCAAGACTTTGCCCCCTGTGACTTGTCTGAAGTTCTCACTACCATATGTGAGTCTGAAAAAAAAAGCACAATACCAAATTTTATGTTCAGTTGAGTCTATTGGGAAAATATTTCAGCAGTTACAGAGATGATTGTCTCATCTTTATGGTTACTGCAACTGACTTTGTGGAAATTTAACATCTGAGTCCAAACTCCAAATGTATTTGCTGGCTTTTAATTTGTGTCATTTTTGAGTGGGTTTTTTTGGGGTGTTTTGTTTTGAGGAGGTAGGACTGCACAAAAATTATTTTGTTAAAACTTTAGGATACAAGTAAAGTTGCCCTTTTAGTCTTTGTGTTTTATTTTCTTCACTTTTCTGACACTTTTTCCATTTTTATCCCTCATTTCTTTAGGGTTCATTTGTGTTATTGAGAAATTTGAATAAATTAATGGTACTATGGAGTCTGTCACCTCAGGGCCAGGTTTTCTGAGGATATGAGCTTTCATTGAAGCTCCAAACATTGATGAATACACTCACCATCCACTGGCTGCAGCTGTGATGTGTAAATCTAGATTTTATAGGCAGCCCACTTATTGTCCTATTTTCCAAAAACACTTTTGTATGCTTTTAAAGTCTTAAATATATATTACAGGCAATTAGGAAAGTGGGGAGAAAATAAAAAAGAAAGGTAAATTGTAAGGCCAAATCAGAAATGAAGAAAAAAGTGATGGAACATTACAAAAAAAAATGCAAAAAGATGGAGACAACCCTACAGAAATCTGAAGAAAGGTGGTAGGACATGAAGAATGCGAAAGAGTGGAAAAGATAAATATTACTAATTGTCACTCACTGTTCCTTAGTCCTTTCTGTGTTTTTGTGGGATAACATGGCAGTGTGCCTTAACACTTGGCACACCCCTGTGAAATATGATGTCAATCATCAAAGGTTAGAGGGAAACTATTTAAAAGGTACCAACACTGCAGTGTCCTTGGGCTGCTGCTCTGTGCCTTCTGAAGCAGCTGGAAGGTGTTTAAGTAAGGCCACTTGATCCAGCTGTGTGGAACCACACAGCCCCTTTGTTGTCACTGTGCACACTGAGTGTCTGTGCTACCATGTCCTTCAGTAAAGAGGGATTTATGGAGGGAGAGGAAGGGAATGGTCTGAAGCTTTTCTGGAGCTGTATTTGCTGCTTCTGTCGTTTCTGCACCATAGAAACATGCTGTATTAACATGAGGAACTAGCACTGGAGTCATGTGCCTGAAGGCATCCCCACATCCTAGGGAGCAGAACAGAGGCTGCTGTGCATCTGCACTGCACTGCCTTCCAGGCTGTGTGTGGCTCCAAGGCTTCCTTTGTGAGATAGTCCTGTAAATCCTTGTCAGGGCCAGCCTTTCTTTCTGTATATTGATTGTTTCCATTTGTTAAGGCTTCTGTTCCCTCACAGTTTCCTGGGAACTTCATGCCAGTTTGGAGTGATTACTGCAACCATTGACCCTAATGAACTGCACAAGAGAGCAGTGACCTCAGCTGTGTGCTCTGACTCTGGATGAGCACAAGGTGTGAGGTCAGAACAAGTGATGCACAGCAGCTCAGGTCTTTGTCTTCCTAAGCTGCTTTGCAGGGCTTCAGAGCTGCTTTGGCATTTGCCTACACAGAGTTTCACTCTTCAGCTTCTAGTCACATAAAGGGAGGAAATTTGTGAATGTGCCACTTTGAAAAATCAGTTATAGTGATTGAAAATTGGGATAATTATTAACATTTCCTGCTCCTGGCTGCTACTGAATTAAGCATCTAAACATATCAAATAGTGTGAGGAAAGGGGGGGATGCTGAAGTAGCTCAGTTGTAAAAAGGAGTTTAGGCTGATTTCAGGCAGCTGAGACAGAGTAAATTT